>NW_019104507.1:1655608-1691881 GCF_001995035.1 Momordica charantia
ATTTATGAAGCAGTTATGGTAAGAAGAAAAAAGAAAAAAGAAAAAAAAAGTCAAAAAGGAAATGAAAGGTCTCCTTTTCAACAGAGCTGAACAGAATGACAAATCTTTCTCCAACGACTTCAATCTCTGATGGGCTCACGCTGCCGGCCGACTTCTTTTGGCCCACAACAAGAATAGGTGTCGATCTCTCTATCTCTCACTCTAGGTCAGATCTCAATCTTACTATCGCTCTCGATCAAATCTCTCTCGATATCGCTCTCGCTCAGTGTTCTGGCTCATATCTCACTATCGCCCAGCGTTCTCACTCTCGCCCAACGTTCTTGGTTAGATCTTGCTCTTGCTCTCTCTCAGATCTCGTTCTTGCACACATCTCTCAGATCTCATTCAAGGTCAGCGTTCTTGGTTAGATCTCGCTCCCACTCTCGCTCAAATCTCTCAGATCTTGTTCTCCTTCTCGTTTTCGCTCATATCTCACTCTCGCACTCGCTCTCTATTAGATCTCAATCTATGACTTGGATCTTTTTAGTTTTGGTTCTGATTTCTTTCGCTCACAGTGGAAGACTCGACAGCACCCACAATTTCGCAGAAGTTGGAAGAAAACCCAGAAACCACTTTTTGTCGAGATTTGAACGTTTTTATGAACAACATAAAACAAAAATAGGGAGAGTCAATGAGAGAGAAGAAGTTGAAAAATGGGTAGAAAAAGAAGAATATAGAGAGATTTTTCAGGGAGTTGTATTAGGAAGAGAGGACAATAAAGTTTTCAAATTGTAAGAAGGAGAAAATGCATTGTTTTAAAGAAAAATGAGGGAAATCTAAAAAATTAGTGGGGGCAATGATGGTCATTTGATATCTAGGGTGATGTCAACATAGTTTAGAAAACTTATGTTTTGAAAGAAGTGGGTAAAAATCAATCCTCCCTTGCGAAAAGGGCTATACAGCCCAAAAACTCAAATTGATGGCCTTGAATAATTTCCTCTTCCACGGGAATATCCAAACACACACCATAATATGTAAATAAGGAAGAAACTGTAAAAACACAACAATACGACACAATAAAATTATACTGGTTTATCAACTAAGAGCTACGTTCAGTCTTCCACCCAAATGTGGGTAATTCACTAATATTGTCAAGAATTGAATTACAATAAACTCTCCCAAAAAATATCCCCTATAGATCCCAACAAAAGCCCCATAGCTTTTAAGTAATCTAACACAATTACTTAAGTACAGAATGAGAAAACTCATAATATGATCAAGATACAATTACCCCAATAAAGACGATCTTGATTTGTCCAAACCTCTGTCAAATACTCCAAGCAGTTGTCTCAAATTAGCTGCCAAAAACCCCAAAATTAGGTGCTGCTATAAACCCTTTTTGTTCCACAGGGTGGAAGCAAAAACAACCGTATATATATTAAACAAAAATAAGGGCAACACAGGTGTAATTGAGCCTCTCCTTTTATTGTCCCAATAACTATCATTCCTCCTTTTTTTTCCTTTTTTTTATCCAATTCTCAACAAGTGATATATATCTAAGTAGCCTTGGGAAAATGGTATGTTAGCCCAAAAACTCGAGAATGACTCATGTTTTGTGAAAAATGGTCTAGTTATTGAAAATTATGAAAATTTCAAGGAATTATGTTTGATTATGCATCTTATTTAAGTTTATAACTTAAAATAGGTGACCTAATAGCCGTCGTGGGACGGCGAAAACAAGAAGAAAGATCAAAACATCGAAGCCTTTCTGAGCCAAGCCCTAAATGAGTAAAGCCAAAGACCCCAAGATAGAGTCCCCTGGTCAAGGGTTGCGTTCTCTAGAGGCTTGCCGTAAAGGTTTCTTCCCACTTGCATGAATGTGTTTTCTGTTGAGTAAAATGGAACCAAATCTCATGAAGAAGAAAAGGTGCTGCAAAAGCTTCGTGGTAGAGAGGATAACGTTGAAACACAATGGGATATATTTGGTTTTGTGTCAATTATGACTTAGAGGCGTTCAATCATAATCTAGCACAAGGTAGCTTCGCACCATTGGCTTTTCAATAAAGTGCGATGACCAATTGTGAGAATTAATGGTTCCTCTTGTACTTGTTGAATTACTATCACGACACTATCATCAGTAAAGTAAAACTAACCTGTCTCACGATGGTCTAAACCCAGCTCACGTTCCCTATTGGTGGGTATACACAATCCAACACTTGGTGAATTCTGCTTCAAAATGAAGAGCCGACATCGAAGGATAAAAAAGCAACGTTGCTATGAATGCTTGACTGCCACAAGGTCTAAAGAATCAATAGGTGTCCCAACCTCATCGCAACGCGGAGCAGCCATGTCATTCCCTAAAGGATCTCTTTTGAGATAAGGGTTCAAAGTCGCCACCAACCATCCACGAGGTGTGATTGATTACCTAAAAATAAAAATAGTCTGTGAAAAATAGATTTTTTGTTCATTAGTCGATTGAGTATAGGGAAGGTGTGATAAGATGTGAATCCCGCAGTGGAAAATAGAAAACGGATCGAGTGTTCGTAACCACAGATGGGTCAAATTACCGTTTTACCCCTGTGTTACATCTTGCTCCTTAAATACCACTGCTTCTCTAATGCACAACCCGGTTATGGTCCGATCAATAACCGGAAGTCCCTCTCGAATCAGTGAGAGGGTGGGGCCCTTTGTTCAAGTCCCGGAGTCAGCATTTAAGAAAACACTCATCTACTTCGTAAAGTCGGGGATGAGTGAATTCTATCTTGTGAAGTTATGTTCTCAGCTCCCCACTCGATCTCGTCCTCAAAATAGTAGGAATATTGAGTCGACGTTTCGGGCCACTCTCACCCATACAGATCAAATGACGAGCCCTCACGGGTAGGAGTCCATGACTCACTCAGGATTGAGAATGAGTTGCCTAGTCATCCTGAAAAATAGCAATCTGTTAGTCAACGGTGTTACATCTAAAGATTGGCTATTTCGCGGCCCGATCTTATACAAACTCATTGTATATGATACCTCCACTCGCATGTCTGCACACGAACGACCTGGATCGAGTCGTCTGTAACATTTACAGAGTAGACCGTATCCATAATGTTGTCAGGATAAGGTACCCAGCCTTATACATATACTATAGACCCTTTAGGTTATTCACGGAGCATTATCCACTTGTATATCAGAGGTATATCAAATATATACCTAGTATATCAGGGGTATATCAAATATATACCCAGTATATCAAATATACACCAAATAGATATATTGTTCCGGTTACATGATAATAACCTTGGATGTTTAGTTTATTGGATTTTGGACAATGCAATGCTATAAATTCAACAACAAATTGAATGAATAAAACTTTATTGAATATACATTTGTTTTTACATAAATACAAACTACGAGTTTAGGGCAAGTTGGAGAAATGTAACGGGTATAGTATATGCCCTAGTTTATTGTATTTTCTTTTTGCTTTATGATTATGTACACCCCACTAGTACAAGGTGTTAGCACCCTACAACACCCGTTTAAAAAAATTGTTACCACATTTTGCCACAAATTATCCTGTTATTTTATTTGGTCCAAAGAATTTTTTTTTATTTTAATTTAAATGTCTCATACCTTATTAATTCACTTCTTAAGATAAAACATGAATTAACAATCATGAGTGGCACAAATGTCATTACAAAATTAATCACCTCGAAGAGTATTGGAGAATTCCAATCTCCGTCATTGGAGTTTTTTTTAAATAATAATTAATTAAAAAAAGAAAAAAAAGTTATCTATCAAATTTAGACATATTTTCTTTGTAATTATACTGGAGATCATATGCCTCTTTCTTGTTATATGAACTTAAAGAGGTCTAGTCTTCTGGAGCAATTGTATCATGGAAAAAGTGAGAGAAATCATTGTAAAGCGATTGTAAACTATTTGAATATACTTCGTGATCAACTTTTTCATAAAACTTGTAACGTTAGCAGAAAACTAAACGTAGCCCATATTAATTTGGGTGGTTACAGCTGAAACAATATGCAATCCCATACAAGAGAAGCTTGTACGGGTGCGCAATAACCTCACTTGATCTAAGAACTCTGCAAGACGTTTTAACAATTGCGATAATTATAGATTTCTGTTTCTGGCGTATCCCTGGTATTGCTATCATAAGCTTTTAATTCATAGCCAAAATGATGTGCCAAAAGCCAAACATGAGTAAGCAGATTGCCGCCACATCCAAGCATCTCAATGTGATTGTACAGTTTACATTCACACGAAATTACAAGCAGAATCTGCACCCATTCACTGAGGATATAATCCCACATATCATCTAATTCCTGAACCATTTTAGCCAACGAGCAACCTTGGAGGAAATTGGAGACCACTCCCGACATTGTAACATTGCATGGGTCATAATCCTTCGAGTTCAACTCCGCCCATATACTGTCAAAAATGTCATCCACTGAACTGAGCTGCTTTCCACGCACAAAATCCTTGATGTCAGTAACAATGGTGTCTACTAATACTCGACTCGTCCCATCTGAGAATAACGAGTGATGATACTCTAAAAGATAGGCCATGAAATCCGACATCAATCTCGCATCTTCCATAAGAGAAGAATCTAAACCTGCTTTTTTATGATCATGATAATAGAGAAGATGGGTGGCGATGCACCAGTGGAGAAGACTTCGAATATGAGTTGATAAACCTCTCCGATGATCAAGATCGCATCTACGATCACTTACCATTTCCTTGAAATATTTAAACAGTTTCTCTTTAATCTTATCAGAGATGGATTGTGAAGAAGCAGTACTTGTGATTTGGGTGATGTAAGAACTAATTTTCAACCACTTCTTGCTGTCTCTGCCATTTATATCTTCAAAGCAATGGCTTATTATATTGTGTTGCGGAACAGAATTGGGCCATCTTCTCTTCCCAACAGACCATCCAAAGCCATAGATGGCTTTCAAGGTGGTACGAGCAAGAAAATTATTGATTTGGGTCAGCCAGATTACGCACCAATCCGAGCATAGAATCAAAAAAATCGAGTAGATCTCGAGACCCAGAGCTCCAAAAGCAAGATGAACGTCAAATACACATCAGCTTGTGGATACCTGCGCGTGTTGCTGGTACAAAATGCAATTGTAGCAACAACAATGGAAGAGAAACTAGCAAGACGAAGGAGAGAACCTCTGCGAGAATGGAAGATGGAGGCTTTGGTGTAGAGTAAATCATACATAAATCCAAGCTCAAGCTCGACCACTTTGAAAGCGCTTTCGTAATCAAAATCTTCAAAGTAGTAAAGGGATTGTTTTAGATCATTGGAGCTCAAAGGCAAGTCTGCAAACACGAATTTGTTTCTCTCGAAGAAGGAGCGAGCAATATGCAGCAGGCGAAGGTCATTGAAGAGAGGCGATTGCTCGGGGATGTGAATTCGTATGGGGAATTTGAACCTGTGAATAGTACTACTCAAATTCATGGATCTAATGGGAACTTGTTGTTCATGCAAGTGTTTGGTAGAAGCAGATCTCAAGACCCAGGTTCTCTCGCCGTACTTGATAATCCCAGCAACAAACACAGGAATGGCTACAAAATTCGGAGCTGTAGGTTGTAGAGAGAGCATGAAGATGTAAAACGCAAAGCCAGCTTGGATGAGCAAGCCAAGGAGATTCCTGCGCCAAAGGTCGTTGTCTTGCATCGAGTAGGCGGTGATGGTGTCCGGGCCGCCGAGGTGGAGCAGAAAGAATGGCGCCCATAAGGCCCTAATCACGAATCTCGGCTCCAGGGAATCGCCGCCGCCACCACCGCTGCTGGAGAGGATGCCGAGGGAAATGGTGGCGACGGAGTCGGCGGATAAACAAGCAAGCCAGAGAAGCCATTGGAGGGAGTTGTTGGAGGTGTATTTTCTCCTGGACCCCATTGGAATGAGGATGAATTGGAGAAACAAACTGAGCATCACCATCACCGGAAGCTCCCATGTGGTCCATAGATCCCTTAATGAAGATGGAAGGATCTGCATAATTTCTCCAACATGGGAGCTTCGATGGCGGATGAAGAAGATGTATATATAAGAGTACAAACTACATAGGATGTAGCAGTTTAATTCTCATCTTCAACTTCATGTTGACTTTTGGTGATAATTAGCGCACATCTTAAACATCAAACAATAGCTTAATATTTTACTGCAATAATTTTCTTAAAACTCCAAAACCCCTCCCATTTTATATTTGGTTAAAAAACACTTGTAATGGCTTCTGACGATTTAATCCTTTTATCATTTTAAATTTATAAAATAATAACAATTTGGTCCTCAAACTACGATATGTAACAATTTAGTCCTAATAGTTTTAAATTTGTATGATTTAGTCCCTATCGTACAAAATTTTGTTAAATTTTTTATATACTTAGATCGATAAACTGACAAATGACCAAATGTGTTTGTAAACTACAAAAACTAAATCGATATAAGATAAAAATCGATATACTTAATTTTGATTAAAATTTCACAATAGAAACTAAATTGTTACCAGCTAAAGTTCGATGACTAAATTGTTAGTTTAGCAAACAGTAAGTACCAAATATTTTTTGATATAGGCAAGGTTCAAAATGTCGAGAGACACGTCGACATGTCGCCTCGACATGCATACAATTTTCCCCCCATGTCATCGACATGTCGAAATGTCGACAAAATGTCGATAAAAGGTCGATATGTCGACTCAAATGTCGACATGTCTTTTTTTTTCTCATCTTCTTCTTTAACGTTATTTTATTTTCATCATCTTCTTACTATGCTACTACAGTCTATAATTTCTCACAACCTCGATGATTGTAATCTTAGTCTGTTCAATGAAACATTCGAATTTTAAGTATAACTAATAAGATTTGGAATTTGCTTTATTGATAATTTCTAATCCAATCTAGTCCTTACTTACACAATTGAACAATATATGTGAAATATTGACATATATAAAGATTGAAATAATCTTAGAGTTTTTAAAAAATAAAATATTAATTATATACAAATAGTGGTGAAACATGAAGTAGAATAGGTAACTTAATTAATACCAAAAAGATGATCTTGAAGGATCTAGTGCATTATCTTGATAACTTTGATATAAATTACAATAGTTCTCCCCGGTCATCCTAGACTGAAAGTTTTGACGGTAGTTGCTCAAATGAGTAGAATATGAAGCACATATGGATCCCATTGGTAGATAATTTGGAAAAATGACACAATCACGAGGTTGAAGTGTTTGAAAATTCTTTAAATTTGATTGAAAAGTTGGATTGATGATTGATTTGAAAATGTGTTTGAAAAATGGGTAAATTCAAATTTGAAAAGAGGGGTAGCTAAAAAGTAAACAGGTACGAGTTAATTAGAATTTAGAAATGTGTTTGGAAACCAAGTCGGTAATTATCTCATCTCCAAATGAATCCTATTATAAAAAACACTAAAGAAGTAGTCAAAAGTTTACAATTAAAGTTTACTTTACATATTCAAATAATTTCGATCAATCTTCATTAAAGGAAAAAATCTTTTTTCGATATTTCCATCGACATCGATATTTTCATAAGTAAAATGGTCATATTCTTACATTTAATGGTTAAAGGTGATCAATTATAGACTAATTAAGCTACAATTCAATTTTATTTGCTAATTAAAAAAATTTCCATCAATTTCCACAATTTCCATTATTTTTTCCGAAATATCCATCGACATGTCCGTAAAATCGAGATCTCGTGAAATAGTTAATATGAATTTTAATGAACTTTGATTGAATGACTAATTAGTTTATCCTTGGATCAAAGAGATTTTCAGAGTTTATGAGAATAAAAACTTGTGATTTAATCGATCAATAATTCTTTTAGACTTTCAAACTTCAAAACTAAAACAATTTTCAGATCTTTGTGATATTTTAGTATGCAAATTTTGGAGAATTCTTTAATTTATCCAACCGGATATTAATAAAATTTTGTCTAACATATCTACATTTCTATCGGCATTCACATTATGTTCATGGATTCAACATTTATATAAGGAGTGAATCAACATTTTCATAATCATAAAACTCGACAAAATATTAAAAAAATAGCAACAAAATATCACCGGTATAGAAATAATATCACTACAAGAATCCAGTAGTTTTAACTTATTTAAAATTTGTATTTTTATTGGTTAATTTAAATATTTTTTATAAATTTTTATTAATATATTTTTTAAAAAACATATCTATCAACATGAACGTTTACAGCACAATTTATTGATATTTATTTTCATCAAAATTGAAAATGTGACTCTGTCTGCTTCCTAGATCTTTTAAATCTCTCAAATGGCAAATAACTTTATTTATTTTGTAGAGGTTTTCTGTGGACCTCGTGTGAGTTTTGACTTCTTTGGCCTTTGACTCCATTGCCATGTGAGAGATTATGATTGACTAATTTATGTCTTCAAGTTGGATTTAATTTGATAAGCTATAATATTAATTTTTATATATACTTGAATTATTTATGGTTTAAAATCTACAGCCTTCCCACGATGAAATCTAAATCATTGCATATTAAAATTCATATACTAAATCATTGAAAAAATTACGAGAGCTAAATTGTTTCGGGACTAAATACCTTCAATAAAATACAAAAACCAAATATATTTTTACTAGGGGATTTTTTATTAGAAAATGAGGTTATGAAATGAATACTTCCTTGCATTTACTTTCTTTGCTCGTGCTTAGGAAGGGGTTCCTATAAATTTTTTTACTGTTTTTTATTAATTTATTATTATTATTATTATTTATTTTGGAAAAAGAAGAATCTTTCTAGGTTTTGAATTATAAAAAGTAAATGTTATTTTTAAAATGTAGGTCAATCCAGACCCCAAGTCAACTCAACTTGCAAGTTTCTGTCAAAAAAAAAAATGTCAACTTGCAAGTTGCAGCTGAGCTTAGAAACAGACTACCGAAAACCTAGATCTCGTCTGCCATTGAAGAAGCTCCATGATTTCTTCGTTCAAAGAAGAGGGAATGAAGAAAGACAAGTCTCTGGTATTTCATAATTAGAAATCGTTGCCAGAGTTATGCAATTCAAATCGAAGCTTGAAAATATGATGAAAGGAAATCTTACTCTATGTTTGATCGTGAAAATGATAAAGCTCGAAAATTGCGAAGCTCGGATGAGATGTGTCGAAGATAGGGTTAGCACTCGATCTTTTACTCGAGAGAATAGTTTTGCCTATCTTACATGGGAGGCGGGGGTCTCTATTTATAGAGATGAACAACGACATGGCTTCCAACAATACTCTAACGGCTCTCCAACATTCCAAAAAATGCGGCGCGTTGTAGGGAAACATCTTCGTTGTCTAACCAAGAGGTTGTAAGTTTAATCCTCCACTCTACATGTTTACTAAAAAAAACTGAGAAACGAGAGAACAACCAAATAAATTAGTGCATTAAAAGCATTTTTATGAAAATATATAGCCAGCCAAACAAATAAAAGTGCTTTTTACTTGAAAAAAAATAATAATAAAATAAAAATGCGTTTAAACAATTACTTAGTTAAAAAATGTACCAGAGATGTGTTGTGTACTTTTATCTTCAACAAGCGGCCCGGCGTTCAATGCGGGTCGAAGCATATGGTTGCCTGGTTGGTTAAATGCTGTTAATGAGAATAGTAATTCACTATTCTTAACAATAGGGCCCGGCGACTTCTTGGTTCATCATGCTATTGCTTTAGGTTTACATACAACTACATTGATCTTAGTAAAAGGTGCTTTAGATGCACGTGGTTCCAAATTAATGCCGGATAAAAAGGATTTTGGTTATAGTTTTCCTTGCGACGGTCCGGGACGAGGTGGTACTTGTGATATTTCGGCTTGGGACGCCTTTTATTTGGCAGTTTTCTGGATGTTAAATACAAACCAACTCAAACTCATTATTAATTTTTAAACCATTTTTTCATTTACCATAAAATTATATATGAATAGTTTTATTTTATTTTATTTTATTCACCCACAAATTTTAAAAATAACTTTTTAAATTTTGGGAGTGTAATTTATTTTTTACCATATAAATAAACATTGAGTTATAGATCTTGATTCAATGTTATAAAATATATAAAAAATATTTATATATTACCATTTTTTTTTTGTCCTATAATATTTTGAATGAGTCATTCGAATAATTCGAATACCCAAATATTTTATGATTGGGTACATAGGTTGAGTTCATTATTTAATAAGAGTTGTTAGTGTTGAATAAATTTACAACTTGAATAATTGAGTTAGAGTCTAAAAAAACTAATTTAACCCAACTCAATTTAATCCACGAATAGAAAGTATAGCTAAATATTGACATAATAAATATCTTTACCATAATGATCGAATTACGCCTAAGCTAATCTATGGTTGTTTGGCTTCACCCCACCTAAACAATGAATTATATTACACGATGCGACCACCGGACAAACTTGGTTGACCAACATGATTTGCTGGAAAAGTGGAGGAATCTTTGTGTGCATAATTTTGAGAGAAATAGACAGCATATTTTATTAAGAAGAAAGAGAGGAGGAAGCAGCTAAGGCAAAAAAAGAAATGAGAAAATTAGATGGAAAAAGAAAAAAGGCTGCTTTTTGTTCCTTTCGTGAAGAATATATAGTAGTTGGGAGTTTTGTCTTAATTTTTCTTCTGTAGTTTCCTTTATCGTTTTCCTTCTTTAATTTTTATAGTGTAGTTTTGAAAAAGTTGGATGGTTTTTTCTCTGAATCATTATAGACATCAATAAAGCAGCCAAAATTGTGCCACGACAAACTTGCAATGAATTGCTGAAAGGGTAAAAAACCACTTTTAACCCCATTAAAGGTATTTTTCAAAATTTTCATAGCGTCCTAGTTGGATATAAAAAATGATTTAAAAACTCGAAAATTAAATAAATAAAAGCGTGTTTGGGAGTGCTTTTGAAATACGTAATTTTTTATAAAAGTACTTTTATTATTATTAGCATTTTAGTGAAAAAAATGTTTAAAGACAAATCATCTTGATACTTGATTCTACACTCGTAAAATTGTTTTTAAGTATTCTAACACGCATTTAGGTCAAAAATACTCTATAAGTATTTTCTCGCAAAGTACTTTAAGTGGTTTTTTATAAGCACTTGTAAATCACTTCTAAACATTATGTGATGATTTTGATTTGGAATGTACTTTTTGTTAAAGACAACGGTATCCAAAGTACCTCACTATCTCTACAATTGTATGATATTGTCCGCTTTTAGCATAGTCCTCATCGCTTTTTTTTGTTCCACCCAAAAAGCCTCAAATCAATGAAGATAATTGTCTTATCTTATATATCATGTTCACCTCCTTCCCTAGTCACGACTTTGTTTGCAATTACCTTACAAACTCAACACTTTCTATGACAAAAGTATTTTTAATATAAATACTTGATTAGGGCTTCTTTCAAGCCTACTTAATATAAGAAATGCTTTATTTATTATTATTATTTTTTTGTTTCCAAAACTCACCATTAAAGTAGGACAACTATCAACCATTTCATACATATAACTTTGAACTAAATTTCTTCGTGGTAGATATCATGAGGTCTTCAACTAAAGCCAACATTGGAAGTCATATTGAAGTGTGTGTGAGTATAGCTAGCTAGAATTACTATTTAAAGTTCGAGAAAGAGATGAAAAGTCACTAAGGGTTGTTCAGTAACATTCCTATTTTTTATTTTTTTTATTTTCGTTTTTAGTTTTTAAGAAACATAATTGTTTCGTAATTATTCATGTTTTTAATTTCTCATTTTTAAAAAATGATTTCAAAATTGTGTCAAAATTTTAAAAATAATGAAATCAAAAATTTTGTTCTTCTTCTTGTTTTTAATTTTCATTTTTTCAGAAAATATAGATAAAAATATTATATTATCATTTTTTTAAAATATATAATAAATATCACAAAGTGACATAAAAAAATTTATATTTAATTTGAAAATTTAAATTTAATATAAAACTTTTAATTTTTTCTAATCTAAAATTCTAGAGGACCTGAAACAAGAAATAGTTACCAACATCTTTTTTTTTTTAATAAAAAGGAAAGAACAATAAAAAGAAATAGTTACCAAAGGTGTAGTTTTATTTTCTTTATTGAAAATGAAGAAATGAGAAACAACAAATGAGAAATGAGAAATGAGAAACAAGAAACATGAATGTTATTAAACATGTCCTTAGTTTATTTTTGTTATGTTGTGTACTTAAGTCATCAATTCTATAGAATTATTTAAACTTTATCTCGAATCTACAAGGTGTGTAAGAGGTTTAAAGAACTACTAAGCCAAGAAATATCTCTACTAGAAAATTAGGTTTCTATGAGAGTTGTGAATAGTAAAAGATGCTGGAAAAAAATAAATTGTTACGAACGGTAAAGGCACAAATTTGGTAGAAAAAATACTGATTTACGGATTTTTGTAAATTTATGACAGTTTATAACTGTTGTGAAAATTGTAAAAACATTGCTATCTAAGACATAGTGAGACTTTATGAGGAAGAACATTGCTATCTAAGACATAAAGGAGATTTTATGATCGATATTCCTTTGCTAGTCAATCTAGAGATTAAATTAAGACTGCATAAAGGTAGTTACTGTATAGGAAAATGGGGTGACAACAAGCTTGACGACTCATAAGGCTAATCTCGATAATAATTTAAACGTTATAGGAGTGTTTGACTCACAGGTTTGCTTACGTTTATTAAACTCGAGTTTGTTAAGTATGAGTTTATAAGTAGAAAATAAGTTGGTTAAACAAACCTGTGTTTGGATGTTACTTTGTTAAACTTGAGTTTATTAAAATTGTGTTTAGTTGGTAAATTTAGAATTTTTGATAAATAATAGATATTTCATATATTAATTTGATTGAGATGATTAAAATTATTTTTTTAAAAAAATATTTTAAAATTTTGTTTTCTTATGAAATTTGGGTTTGACTTCCAGTATAATAAAAGTAATTTAATATATTTCTTCGCCCAATTTTTTTAATAATTATTTTAAAAAATAAATATTTATTTATTTTATACGAATTTATTTTACATGTAATTCAACCCAAAATAAATGTTATCAGTGATTTATTTAATTATACCTTCATTTTTTGCTATGCTAACTAAATTTATTTATTAATTATCATTCAAATTACATCAGTTTATTCTTTTTTTGAATTAGTCAATATATTTATTAAAAAGTTAATACGCTTTCAGTGATTTATTTAATTATGCGTTCATTTTTTGCTATGCTAACTAAATTTATTTATTAATTATCATTCAAATTACATCAGTTTATTTTTTTTTTGAATTAGTCAATATATTTATTAAAAAGTTAATACGTTTTAAATAATAATTATGTAAAAGCTGTTAACTTCAACCAAAAATAATCAAAATAGTTTAATTAATTAATCGTACAAAATATATTAAACGAACTTGTTGCCAACCTGAGCTTAGCTCGGGTTAAAATATTTAACCTAAGAGTATGGATAAAGATAAAGAGTACTATAGCAAATTGGACAGTATAATAACATTTACTGTAGCAAATATGAGTTTCCAAAACTATCAAATAAACATAGATTCGTCTTAACTAACCTTCCCTCATTTTAAAATGTGAACCAAACACCCCTATAAGTTTACCGGGTGTGATAACTCTATTTCTTGGAGTTATTAATCATGAATCTAGTTGTCAACTTATTAGATCTCTGAATCATTTGTCACTTTCATGTGTATGTTATAATCAAGGTATTAAGTTTGGTCGATATGTCGACATTTTCATTAATATTTCTATATGTCCATATATGTTCATGAGTTTCATGATTTTAAACAAATCGTGAAATTCAAAACTATTTGTTGTCCAATAAAGACCTAAAATTCATAAAATAATAAATTGAATTCTCCACGTGATTTATTACAAATGTCTTTTGACAAGCATTTATCGTAGTAGGTCGGGTGAATCCAAAACCTATTAATAGATAAGAAATCAACATTTTCATTGTATCAAAAAAAATGGACAAATATAAGAAAAATCAATAAAAAATTACTAAAGTGGACGTAGAATATGAATTTTTAACTTATTTCAAAATGATGAAATAATTATTCAAATTTAAATGTTTTTATGATTTTTTATGATTTTTCCAAAAAACATCCATTAACATCCATTATTCAAAAGTTTGCTCTATATTTGTTTTTAGTGAATAACATATGTAAGATCTAAGTATAAGTATGTTCTTTGAACTAAGGAGAGTGTGAAACTTTATTGTTTAAGTTAATCATCAGAAAACCACTAATTTACTCTCTCTCAAGTGAGAAATGAGAGAGAATTTCATCTCACGATGCTATGATCATTAGTTCAATTTTGTAGTTTTTGGTTAAACCAATAATCCAATGTTATTTAGTTTAGGAAATTTTGAACCAATAAAAGTAAATATGAAACTAATTTTTAACCGAAAACAAATTATATCAATAATTGAACAGTGTAATAAAAAACACACAACCTGAACATATTTCGTATCTCACATATTATTATACATTTTAAAGTAAACCAACACAAGCTTAATTCAACCGTTAAGACGTTTTATTCCATATTGCTCTTTTAAAACTTGATTAAAAATAAATTTGGTTACAAGTGATTCTAAAAATGGATCTACACATCAAACTTTTCTCTTTAGTTTTGAAAATTTAAACAAGTATAAGAACAAATTGGGTGAGGGTAATAAAAAATGAAAAAGGACAAGACTTGGAACTAACGTGCGTCCAATCATGAAAGCCGGGCGTGGGCTCTCACCCGAATTCATTTCCGTGGGACGCTACTGATCTTCCACGTCCCGTGATTGGCTCTCTCTCCACTCAAAACGGCGTCGTACGTAGGCGGTTTCCACACCCTCTCGCTCAAATTTGCCCGAGCGGGTATTTTTCTTGTTTGTATTTATACTTTTAATCGCTTTTCACGTTGTCCTTCTCACTTCTTTTTATCAGGTTGAAGATGACGGACCTCGTTTTGCTGAAACAAATGGTGGGTGGTGGATAGAATGAGTCTAGAGTGACCAAGCTTCAACCAATTTGACAAATTTTTGGTGACCCAAATGATTGAGGGTGAGTTGGGGTTGACTAATTTTGACTGATTGATGGATCAGACGGCTCCCAAGGTATTTCCCACTTCCCCCATTGACTTTCTTGCTCTTGAACTTCCTTCCACTCACTATGAACTGAGTTCTCTGGTCAATTTGTCTAATTTGGCCTATAATTTTTGTGGATCTGCTCTGGTTTGGCTACTATACTGTTTGTGTTACTTTAAACTCTCGTTCTGATCCTATTTTTGTTCATTTCTAAAAGGGTATTGTTGGTTTTCCTACTTGCATTGCTCGAGCATTTTGAAAGTGATGTTTTGGGTTCTTGTATCTACTATGGTGATGTTTGATTGTGGGTCTGGTGTTATACTCTGTTTGATGTTCAATTTAGCAGCTTAAATTGTGTCGGAAGATGGAATTTGCATTTGGGGGTTTAACTATGGATTTTTATTGGAGAAGTATTAAGTGTTTTTAAGTCTACTGGGAGTGTGTTTGTTTGTCCTACTTCCTCATAAATGTGGTTCAGAAACAAGCCAAATTGCTGTTTGCTTGCACTAGATTAGGGCTCTGTATTATTCTTTCAGAATTGAAGTTCACCATTCATGCATGCCTATGAAGTTTGCCTTTGGTAATCCTTTTCTTGGGTCAGATTACACACCTGATATCATTACTCTTCATCATGAGTGAAGCATGCAAATGGGAGGATAGAGTTGATGATATCAGAACTTGCATTGTGTCATATCCTGAGGCTGTTGTGTTTGTGTTCACAATATTACGAGTTTTTAACTTTATGGGCTGGAGCTTGATGTTACTGGAAATGAGATGATGTAATTTCAGGTGCTTATGGATCAAGATCAGTTATTTCATTTCAAATTCTGTTCCAAATGCTGGCTCTTTTGTTTCTTCTTGATGTTGTTATGGTGTGAAAGTTACTTATGTTCCTTTGTTAGTAGTTAACTGGATGTTTTGAAATTTAAAAATTTTATTTTATCTCTATCTGTAATGTGGTGGGAATGTTTTTAATGGTAAATTTCATCTTCTGCAGGTTGCAAGAATTCTGGGAAGTTCGGAATCGTGGTGCAACTGAAATGAACTTAATTGACTGCACTGAAGTGGCAAAGCTGTTTGATTTCGAAGTAAACATCGAAAGATTGGTGATCCAAATTGAGGTTAGTGCCTTTTCACATTAACTTCAGAGTTTTTTCTTTTTCTTTTTCATTTGGCCAATGTGGGAAGAAGTTACCATGTAATTGTCCAGTTTGTCCAATATTCCTTGGCTGTTGAACTATGTTTCTTTCTGCAGGATTTACATTCTGGTTTTCTTCCCTGATGAGTTCTCTTTGAACCACAGTTTCTAGTGGTTGGTCTGTTTGTAGTCGACACTGTTGAATGACCATGGGTGTTTCAGGAAAATGGTTCAAAGCTTTAGTTGGTTCAAAGAAATCTGAAAAATCTCAGTCTTCAGAAAATGATGAAAATGCGGTATTTATACCTTCCTACCCATGATTGATGTTGGTTTTTATGGCACTATTTTTTGGTTGACAACCTCATACTTTTACTTGTAACTTGATCTATCTATTTGTCACATGAATTTGAATTTCACATTTTAGTATGTAAAAATATGTTAATTAATACTTAAAACTTCTGAAATCCGAACTTTAACCTTTGTGTGGCATATGATAATTAGTATGAAAATAACATTTTTTTTTTCTTAAAGTTCACTAGCAATTGAAGCAACACATATGCCAAAATTTACCCCTTCTTTGAACTTTATGTTAAGAAAATTTGTGTGGAACATACTTATTGTTATTGGCATATGTATTTTCAACAAAATTTCATAAAAAGAGAATCCTTTTTGTTGCATATTTTGTTGAATTAAAAAGTCGAAGTTAAGTTGCTTTTTGTGATCATTACTATCCCCCTGATAGAAAGGTGGGAAAATTTAGGCAGATTTTGAACATTTTTCATGCTCACTGCTCAGTGATTTGGGAAGAGTGGGAATTGAACCTTCTTTAAGAACTTCTAGTTTGGGATTGCTTTTTCAGTACTTAAAAGTAATTATGAGAGAATTTTAAATGCTTAGAGTGTCTCATAAAACTGGTTATTTAAGGTCCCATTTGATAGCCATTTCATTTTTGGTTTTCTATTTTTTAAAAATTAAGCTTAGAAACATTATTTTTACATATGTGTTTCTTTGTTTTGTTATATAATTTTTGTAAACATTTTCAAATTTTAGGTCAAGTTTTGAAAGTTGAAAAAACAAGTTTTCAAATTTTAGGTCAAATTTTCAAGAGACGTGAAAAACTAGCTAATGAAATTTCACAAAACTAAAAACGAAATGATTATCAACACATTAGCCGCTTTTGAAACAAGCACGTTTTTTTTCTTTTGCCTCCTATATTTTTCTTATATCTTTTATTTTAATTGGAGTGAAATCTTAATAGATTCAATTTTTTATAACAATTGTTTTCTTAATCTTATCAAATAATTAATTTGTAATTTAAACTATTTTCAAAACAAAAGAAAAAAACTTTCTAATTTAAATTTTATAAAATTATAAATAACTATTTATATCAAATTTGGATATTAAGTATTGAGATAACCTGTCATTATTATTGCTAAATTATGACAAGTTAGTATTGATTTACCAAACACTGACACCTGATTTTTTAGGTTTAAATTTGAAATGTTCCAAACTCTAATTTTCTTTCACACTACAGTTGATTTTTCTAAATGTACAATTGTGAGCAATTATTTAACGGCCAAAGCATTCTCAAACTAAACCTTAGTATTTGAAACTTTCAGATATACCTGTGGAGTTAATTACATTAAGTTAAGGCTTTGTTTGATAACAATTTCATTTTCAGTTCTTAGGTTTTTGTTTTTCAAAATTATTATCGCTTCCTCACAATTTCCTTGGTATATTTTTCACTTTTTTTAGAAGTAAATTTGAATTCTTAATCAAATTTAAAAAACAAAAATAACTTAAATAACAATTTTTTTTTTTAGTTTTAAAAAATTGGCTTGAATTTTGAAAACGTTATTAAAACCAGATAACAAAACAAAAATATACATAGCGGAAATATTGTTTATAAAATTATTTCAAAAACAGAAAACCAAAAACCTAATTACTTTTATTCCAAAAAAAAAAAAAGAAGAGAAAAATTATCTCTATTCTCTATGTTCAGAATGGAACAGCGTTCTTCAAGGTTTTTCAACGTTTTAATGCCTTCTTTGTGTAATTTTCTTTGTACATACAGAGGACAGTCAATAACAAGTTTTGGCATCGGAGAAAGCATTCTGTCGATATAGATGCTGAAAAACTTCAGCATGATTTTCATTCTAATTTTACCCCATTTGTTGGAGAGTCCTGCACTCTTTCGGATCCTGAAGTTGCTACTATTCTTTCTGATTCGCTTCAAACATGTGATGCATTGCAAAGTCGTCAGAACAATATAGAAGAACAGGCTGCCATACGCATCCAAACAATGTTTAGAGGATTTCTGGTATTGCTAGTAGTAATTTCTGCTTGTATTTCGCCTACTTTATTCTATACTTCTGTACAAATCATTTAATGAAAAATGCCACTGATTAACTTTTTTATTCGAATATTTTTCTCACTACCTTTCAGGCCAGAAGAGCTCTCCGAGCTCTCAAGGGATTGGTTAGACTTCAAGCTCTTGTCAGGGGTCATGCTGTCAGAAAACAAGCTGCAATAACTCTTCGCTGTATGCAAGCTTTAGTGAGAGTACAGGCTCGTGTTCGAGCAAGGCGTGTACGTATTGCATTGGAGAGTGAAACCGCACAACAAAAACTGCAACAACATCTTGAAAATCAGGCTCGAGTTCGAGAAATTGAAGTAAGAAATAAGCAACTTATCATGTAACATTGTATTCTTGTATGTGCATTTCTTGTTGTTTTCATTTTTAAGTAGACTAGACCCTTTTTAGACGGTCAAGCCATTTTCGTTGTTGTAGTCATAAATTTGAGATTAGTTGACATTTACATGTGGGAATGTTGTGAATATGTATGTCTAGGATTTGCGGGATGAATATTATGTGACAAGACAGCCACATTTAGATGCTTCTACCACGTTTCTCATTTTGATATTTGTATTTTGAGTTTTATAAAGCTGATTCATTATGTTCATGTGCATAATTTGTTAGATTAATTGTTGGGTAATAAGGGGCGTTTTCTTTGGCTTGACAGGATTTGTGCTATTTTATGGGGTTTATGGATGGAGAGAAACAATAGAACTTTTAGAGGGGTGGAGAGATCTTGGGAGGTTGTTTCGTTTGACTCCTTTTGCTAGGGCGGTCTTTTTGTATACCCTTTTGTATTCTTTCATTTTGATCAAAAAACGTATTGGGTAACTATGTAGAATGATATTTCTGTCTTTATGTTGAATTTGGCGTCAGTACGTTTGTATGGAATTCATAATATCAACACACAATTTAGTTCTATTGATATATTCTAATGTGTCTGAGAAAACGAAATCTGAATTTGACCAGACCATTGAATGACTGCTGTCAATGAGTTGTTTCAGTTTGTTTGGCACAAAAATGTTGAATGAAAGTCTATACCTTATTTTAAAAAGGGTTGTATTAACAAGGATTAATAAGTTAATATCAGTAAGCTATAAAATTCATTGTAGAGGCTGCAACACTTAGTTTACCATTGCAAAGTGTTTTTTAATTGATAGCCAAATGCTTTCTGTGAGACTCCTAGGCCCTGTTTCCATTTGACAACCATTTCATTTTTTAATCCTGGTTATGATACAGGAAGGTTGGTGCGACAGTGTTGGATCTGTTGAAGAAATTCAAACAAAATTATTGAAAAGGCAGGAGGCTGCAGCTAAACGTGAGAGAGCCATGGCATATGCTCTGGCTCATCAGGTAGAATAGTTCCATCCCTCATCTGCTCTATGTATTAACTTCATTTCTAACTTATTGTTATAATAGGAGAATGTTTTGTGCTTTAATCCTTCATCCTCTTAACTGAAATCTGGTTTCTCTTTTTGTCATACCGGCTTAGAGGTCTCAAGTTCGAACCTTCTGGTGAGCTTAATACCAAAAAAATCCTTGATGTCTCCCGGGTTTGGGCCTTGGGGCAGGCATGGGTGCCCCTGGGTATAGGGAGCAAAGTTCCAACTTCCAGTTATAAAAAAAAAAAAAAGAAAGAGGTGTTTTTCCAGAAGAATTATTTTACATTGGATGAGAATTTAGACCTCTTACTCTTATGAATAAAAGGGTAAATCTGCACCTTTGCCTCTGGTTTTCTGTGTATTGTTCAAATAAATTGAGAAAGAATCTCATTAGCTGAAGAGAGCTCATTATAGCACAAAACTTGAGTGCATGCTCATATCCTATTTCTTTGATCCTTCCAAATGCTCAAATGAAAGTACTACACAACATATTCTATGTTGTTTCAAAAATTATGATTTTGAGAATTTTGTTGCAATTATATTATTTGGTGCTTGATTGAGGCAATACTGTTCGCCTTGAGAAAAGAATGTAGTGTAGTTGCACTGGAAGTATAAATTTTCAGGCTCATTGATTCTTGGACTGAATTCGGGTTTCGGTTATAGTATGTAAATTCTTATCTCTCTCCAAATTTTATTTTAACCTGGTTTTTCAGTGTTTGCTTCAATCTTAATATTCAATGCATAGATCTGATCAATTCTTTCAACTCCAGTGGCAAGCAGGATCAAGACAGCAGGCTGCCCTCTCTCAGTTTGAACCAGATAAAAGCAGCTGGGGTTGGAACTGGTTGGAAAGATGGATGGCTGTTCGTCCATGGGAAAACCGCTTTCTCGATATTAATCTCAGAGATGGAGTGATGATTCGTGAAGACGGATCAGCTGAGGCCAAAAGTAACACTAAATCTCATCAAAGAACTACTGGCAAGAAAACAAACTTAGTGACTGATCAATCAAACCTCTCAAGCCAAAAAACTGCTGCCTCACATTCTGATGGATGTGGTTCATCATCACCCTCTAAGTCAGCTGGCACTATAGAGGTATCTAGTGCACAGATTCAAAAGCCCAAGAATAAACTTGCCCCTGAGAGGCCATTTGAAGAAGTCAAATCTAGAGTTGATACTGGTTTAAGATCCCATAGCAATCCGAAAGAGAGATCCACACCATTGGTCAAAAATGCAAAGAAGCGATTATCCATGCCTAACAATGGTGAGTTTTCTAACTCTTTTTACTATCAGTGTCTCATTCTATATGCATGTTTATCCGTCTGTTGTGTCATATTTGATATTATTGTGAGCTAAGATCTTGAAACAGCCATACCTGATATATCAAATAATCATATCTAGAGCAATTAGCAATTACTGTTAGATATTTTATTGAGTAGAAAGAGGAGTTGTAGGATTGAAACAATGTGTAGGTAGGTCTCCACTTCACCAGTTTTGGGGATGATCGAGGGATATGTTGGTTATGCTCGGTACTCTACAACTGGAACAACTCTTTTTTCAAAAATAATTGAAGAAAGATAGAAGCAAACATAATCTTAGTTTAGCAGTTAAGACATCTTGCTCCTTTTCTAGAAGTCGGAGGGAAAACTCTGGAAACTTCTTCCTATTTGAGATTATTGACTATCTTATCCTTCAAATATAGATAATCCTTTAAGAAGAACGATAGCTGCCTCCTGGTACACTTTATCGGGTAAAGCTTATGTTTATGGTCTTACCCTTAGCAACCCTCATTTGGGCTCGCTTGTCCATATTGACATCTATTGATAGGATAAATGAAAGAGAAATGTAGGTCCACGTTAGGTTTCTGATAGATGGTTTGTTAAAAAATTAACAGGAAAGACTAAAATGATTATTTTAATCCAAGGTTAATGTACTAAAATAGATGATAGAAAGTCAGTCCCATTTGATAACGATTTTGTTTTTAAAAATTATACATGCTTCCTCACCATTTCTTTATGTGTTTTTAATCCTTCTTGAATTACAATTGAATTCGTAGTCAAATTTCATAAACAAATCTTTTTTAGTTTTTAAAAGTTGGCTTAGATTTTGGAAACCTTTTTAAAAGTAGATCATAAAAGAAAGAAAAGAAAGAAATACAAAGGTCGAAGTAATGTTTATAAGCTAAAATAAAATGGTTCTCAAATTGACCTAAATAGAACTAAAACCTTATTAATAGCTTAAAATATTTATATGATCAGTGTATATCACATTAATACATAAAACTTCCTTCTTACTGGAGCTTATCAAAACATTTCAAGCTGATTCTTTTTAATTTTTTTACCCTTAAACTTTTTATAATGAAGATTTAAGCAAACCTCTGGTCTGCATTTGGTTTGAACAGTTGCAGATCCTGGGAGTCAAAATCAAACCGTCAGGAATTCGAACAGAACTGCAGGCAAAGTGACCGCTACCAAGTCCATCAACGACAGACCCAAGTCGATTTCAAAGAAATCTGCTAAGCCCGGATTGCAGAATTGATATGTGAACTAAACGTTCCAAATGAAAAGGAAAACACTTAAGAGTTATATAGTCTAAGGAAAGGTGCTGCAGGATCGTGTAAATATGGCGAACGCCATGGGCGTGATCGGGTCGGTCACTAGAGAATCTGTATTCCTTTGAATTTCTGAGTTTATTTGAGAGTGAGTTGTTGCAATGGTTGGCAAAAGTCTGAGGGAATAAGGTTGGGTGAGTCTGTAATTATCATCTTTATTTATGGTCTTCAACCATGTGGCTCTGTGGCACTTCTTATTCATTGTTCAAATGCACTGTCTTCTGATTTTTTGCTCCCCTGTATTTTTGTTGTTCATTTTCTGATCTACAGATTGGTTTTGGTATCATGATTCTTTGATCTACAGATTGGTTTTGGTTTCTAATTTTTGAAAAACATAAACATTTAATAAATGTTTCTATTCTCCTTTCTCATTTTTAAGAAACATTTATTGTGTAGAAGTTTAGGGTTCGTTTGGTAACATTCTTGTTTCTTCATTTTTAATAAAGAAAAATGATTTGCATAGCTCCAACATTCTTAAATTGAAGTATGATAAAACAATCTTTTTGTTTATGTTGTGGAACAAATTTGGAAATGGGAATAAGAAAAGAGAAACTTGATTGGGTTGTTTTCAAAATTTATATACAATTTTGAGAATGTTCTAAAAAAATGAGAAACAAAAAATATGGTTAGTTGTAAAATGTTTATATTTTTCAAGAAAATTGAAAACGAGAAACAAGGGAAACGTAAGGGAAACGTAACTAACTGTACTAAAAAACAAAACTGATAAATCAATAATTAACTTAACTAATTAGTAATCAAATATTAAACTTAAACCTTGATTAACGGTTTAATTTTAGCACATTAGCAACTAGTAAGATAAACCTTATATTGCAACTAGTAAGATAAACCTTATATTTTATTGATTAATAGAGAGATGAAGAAAATGATTTAGAGAAAAAAAATTAGTGAGAAAATTTATAGACGAAAAGATAAAATGTTAGAGAGGGAGTAAAATTGAGAATAAAATACATGTTAGAGAAAGAAAAAAATTAGACAAAAGTAAAAAAAAAWAAAAAAAAAGAATTAGACAAAAACAATTTTAGATATATTGTTACAGAAAAATAAATGAGTAAAAAGAGAGAAAAATTGAAAGAGAAAAATTTTAGATAGAGAAAAATTGGAAATATATTTACAAGAAAAAAATAGATTAGAAAGAGAAATAAAGGTTAAAATTTGAGAAAGAGAAAATTTTGGGAAAATAATAAAGTTTTAGAGAGAAAAATGAGAGTGGTGTAGAAGAGAAAAAGAAATAAAAATATATAGAGATAGAAATTTGAGAAAAAGAGAAATAATAGTAAATTATGAAAATATTAGAAAGAGAACATAAACTTTTTATTGATAGAAATTTAGACCAAGAAAAAAATTTTAGAGTGCGAAAACAATTTATTAAAAAGAAATATGTGAAATAAAATTTGAACATATATAAGATTTTGACACATAGAAATGTGTTAATTTTTTTATTATTATTATTGAAATTTACGGAAGATCTCTCTTGAATGATTCTTTTTTAACTCCGAACACTACACCTTCCCTCATTCAAGAAATGGAAGCTTCCCATGGAGAGGGTGTCATTATTGTCCTTCCCCATGCAAATGGAAAAGATTCCGATTACCATCCATCTTTCTTTCTACTTTGACCACTCGTCCTACTTTTCTTAAAAATTCAATCAATTTCTTGTTCATTCCATCAGTCTCACTCATTCTCAATTCTATATGGACAAAATAAATTTTTGATGATAAGAAATCAGTAGATGCACCCGATCATCCCAACTATATTGACACAATCTTAGCATCTTCATCATCTAACCCACACCAAAATATATGTCATTAAACATGAAAAGACTAAAAAATAATGTATGTATCGAAGTACATCATCAATATATACATATTGTCTAACTATCTCTAGCTGCCTAGCTAGCTACTTGTTGCCTCCTCTAATTAGTTGTTCTAAGTCCCTCATGGAATCAAGATTCTCGTTAAAACCAAACACTGGTTTGACTTTCTCTAGGGCTTCTTTGGCAGCTCGTCTTTGTTATCTATAGAGAATGTCTTAGGCAACACAAGTGGCAGTATTTCCAGACTTGAAAAGTGTCTGTTGAGCTTTCAAAATTCTAGTACCAAATATGGCTTTCAAGCCCGGGTAGCCCTTGTGGGTGACATCGGAGGCAGAGTTTTGAATTCGGATGCTTGACTTATCTTTCTAGTGACATTTCCATACTCACCACCACCAATTGGTGGAGTTTTGCATTCATATGCTTGTCTTGTCTTTCCGGTGGCATTTTTAGACCCACCACCAATTGGCGGTGTTGGGATAATGGAGTCAAAACAGATGACCGTATCCTACGAGGAAAAAAGATTTTTCAACACTACTACCAATTCCTACAAGGAGTAGGATATTATTGTCTTATAAGGATTACAACATTGTTTTCCTACCAAGATTGTCATATTTGGCCTCTTATAAATAGAACATTTTTGTTAAGGTTTCATTTGTACAAAATCCAAATAAGAGAGACTGAGTGGTTGTGGGCAGTGTGTGAAAAAAAGATTTTGTATCCCGTGGGTTTTAGTGAGGGTATTTTCAATTGTGTAATTCTAGGTAACCATTGTTAGGCTACTTAGAAGCAAGATAGTAATATCTTGAGTGAGATCTCCATTGTAATATTCTCAACTATGGTTGAACCTGCTTTTTCACAGAAGATTGGACGTAGTCCAAATATAGGGGTGAACCAGTATAATCTGTGTGGTGTTAAGCTTTTCTATCTCTATCTCTTATTCCTTTGTTATTGTTACTTACTTATCTGCTTTTAGCCTGTGGAAAGAGAAAATCAAATAGTTCCTATTTGAAGAACTTACCGGAGGATGGATTGATCTATATTTTTTTCCCAACAGGCGGAGTTTTGAATTTAGATGCTTGATTTGTCTTTTCGGTGGCATCTTCAGACCCACTACCAATTGGCGGATTTTTGAATTGGGAGGTTTGACTTGTCTTTTTGGTGGCATTTTCAAACCCACCACCAAGTGGACCAACACCATTTTTGAGTTCTGCTTTCTTGGTTTTGACGATAGCCGGTTTCAGTATGGTTGTGAATTTGCTTGCATGGCTTCTCCTTTGGCATGAAAGAGGTTTAGGGTTTGAACGAGGACCCACTGCTGTCTTCATCGATTCTTGAAACCAGTTGAGAATAAAATCAATAATGTACATCAAAATATATTAAATCTTAATTAAAATGATTAAATTCTTGGGTGCACTATTTCTTTAATTTATTATCAGGAGGATCTTAAAACTCAACTTCCATTTCTTTTAGAACAATAAATTGGGCCAAATACGGGGTTTGAATCTCCAACCTTAAGAAAGGAAGTGCCAATACTATGGTTCATTTTGTTCCCCTACTTTCATTTACAATATACATGTTAATTTAGTCTAAGAAGGCCAAACATTAAAAGAAAAAAAGTATATAAATAAAATAAAAGGTTCAAATACTACGCTTCATTTTTTTCCTCCTACTTTCAAAATGTTTATTATGGTCCATGTACTTTCAACTTTTGTTCATAAGTGACCATTTTGAACCCTTAATTTAATTTAATTTTTTACTTTTTTTTTATCACACTTTCAACACGACACTACAGTTAATATATTTCTTAAAATGTAACAATTACTTTATATTAGAAGGTTTCCGTTATGTAAATAATTTGTATTAACATTTTTAAGATAGGGACTAAAATGATCACTTTTTTAAAGTACAAAGACGAAAACAAATATTTCAAAAGTATAGGAAATAAAATGAACCTTATTGACAAAAATGAACAAAACTGAAAATACAGGAACCAAAATTGTATTTTAAACAAAATAAAACTATGAGTGTTTTGGATATAGGTCCTTAATAAAAGTCCTTAAAATGTCACCCTAAAATTGCTCTAAATCATGCAAGGAACTTACTTGGGAGTTCCTATGAATGGACCAATCGAAAAAAGTGTACTATACAAATATAAATACTATCATTTTTTTTTAAGTGTTCCTTAACAATGCCCTGTAATATTTGTTTCGATCTTAAAAAATCATGCAACTTTACGGTCCAAAATAAACAATATTATACCATTATAGAAATGTAAAACTGTTTGACATAGGAACACCAACAATACTTTCTAGAGTGAAGTCCATCAAACTAAGAAAAAATAACAAAATGGGACATGGAGACCACATAACATATAATGGTATGATATTGTCCACTTCGGGCATAGTCCTTACAACTTTGCTTTTTCTTTACAGCTTTGTTTTTCTTTCACCCAAAAGACCTCGTACCAATAAAGATAATTGTCCTTCCTTATATACCATGAATCACTCATTTAATTCCTTAACCAATGTAGCACTTTTGTTTGCACTCCTTACCAACCCAAGTGCTGCTCAATATTTAAGATCATAGGTTGAAGAACTCTATAATTTAATTTGATACATTTCAAAATTTTTAACTTTTATCTTTCTAATTTCGTTTAGAAAAAAAAAACCAAACCATTAATATAACCATAAAAATTCTCCCAAAGCTTTAGTATTTGATCTAATTAAAGTTCAAGTGTTTTTGTTCCATTTATTCTACTTTTTAAAAAAATATATTTCATATTGTCCGTTAATATTTAAGATTTGTTTAGGTTTGTTTATTTGTATCAATATATAATATTAATGTTCCTTATGGATGTGGATATGAAAAGTTTAGGAAAAATAAAATATAAAATTGATTGAATATATATAAAAAAAAAGTGCTATAAACATTAATTAAATCTAAAAAATTTGACTGATTGAATTTCAAAAAGATGTTATCGATAAACTTTTTTTATGGGAGCAAAATAAAAATAATAAAATAAATGTAAGGTATAGGAAAATATAAAGATAAAACAAAAACAATAGATAATGATTATGGTTGAAAATGAAGCATGCAGTCTAACAAGCTTCAATCGATGAAAACAAAAGGCCAGATCATAGAACTTTTTTTTTCAAAATTTTGTCTAAAGTCGAAGTCAAGTGAATAAATCGATGGTTCATCTCATAAGAACATGAATGCAAGAATTTGGCCATAAAAGTGAGAAAAAAAAATGCAGAGTGAATCATAAATTAGATTTCTGAGAATTTTAAGACCTTTCTTGACTAATGGATCTTCGCTTGCTGATCTTCTTGCTTTCCTTCTCAACTTCTTCGCACTGAAAATCCTACCAACTTATAAATTTCTATCTTCTTCGACTTTTTACCTAGATATGAAAAGATGCTTTTAGATTCCAATTTAAAATTAGAATTAATTTCATAAATTTGTAAAAATTAAATTATGTAATATAATTTTCAATTAGTCATAACATTCAGTATGTTTGGGGGAAAAATGTTATGTACACGTGGAGGACGCTCAGTGGTGTTCAAAAATAAGTAAAAGAATATTCTAGGTCCACCTCGAACCTACCGAGGAGACCGAGTTTGTCCATGAAAAAGGCTAAGTGTAGAGGCCGAGGTTCGACCTGATTGGGGTTCGATCTGCTCGGAATCCGACAGGTTCGACATGAGAAAAGACAGATAACCGCCGGTCGTAAGTACTGTCGGACCCACCAACTATAAATAGAGGGCTTCATTTCATGCTCAGGTATCGAATCTCACCTCGAACTTAATATTGAGTCCGACCTACACTGACTTGAGCGTCGGAGAGTTTGCCCTCTTGTGCAGCTTCACTCTTGAGTTCAGGTCGAGCCGGAGAACGGGTTTGAGCTTGGTTCGTTAAACGGTGTTGTGCGATCCTTTGCATAAACACAGTATATAGTTAAATTGTAACGGGCTATGAATTTATTTGAGTTGGCAAGAGATACTATCATGTAAATTATTAAATTATAAATTTAAATTATCATAAGAATTTAATCATTATTAAATTTAATTTTTTTAAAATTCAAATTCAATTATTCAAGTTATGAAATAACACATTAAAAAATCATTTGAATTATTTGTTAATAAAAAATTAAACTAAGTTTCATAATGAAATCAACAATTCAAAAAGGAATGAAATAACATTATTATCTATATAAAAAAAACAATTGAATTATTCGAAACTATTAAAAAATTAAAATAAATCAAATTATCGAAAATAAAATTTGAATTACTTCAATTATGATCTTAATGTAATGGATAGGTGTATATAAGATATTTGATTTATTTTGAATTGGAAACTATTAAGTTTCTTAAATAATCCAACAAAATTTTAATTAAAAAAAACTAATCTTGTGAGGTCGACAATCATAAACGTTAATTTTTTTAGTATATTAGACTTTGTAAATTATATTTTAAAAAAAGAAAAAATAAATAAGAGTAATTATGTGACAATACTTTTTCGTTTTGAAGGTGCAGGAATAAGTTCAAAATCATTCATAATTTTCATTACATCCCCACTTCCATCTTCAATATTTTATAAGTTTTAATTTTCATTTCCTCGCACGTTAATTTTCTTCGTATCTCCGTACTATTTGAAAAAAAGAATAATATTTAAATATCATATCTACAACTACAACAGTAAGTAAATGTTAACATATTGAAAATAAAATAAAAACTTTATAGAACACTTAAAACGATTCTACAATTTTACTATGTCCACATCTCAATAAACCAACTCAATAATTTCAATTCATTTAAATCAAATCAACTATATAGATTGTATTAGATTTTAAAAAAAGACAATTATCAAACGACAGGTAAGCTTAAAGCTTTAGACAATTACGACTGCCTGCAAAGAATCTCTTAACTGATTTTTAACTCTTAACACTATACGTTGGCTTATTCAGGAAATGTGAGCTCTCCACACTAAGAGGGTGTCGCTATTGTTTTGCAAATGAAAAAGCACCCTACTTTCCTCCCAACTTCAATCTATTTCTTGTTCTGTCCTTTCGTATCACAGGACAAAATAAATTTTTAGTCATGAGAAATCAATATATGGACCAACCATCACAACTATGTTGACACAATCTTAGCTCTCTCATCATCTAACTCACCCAAAATATACGTCACTAAACATGAAAAGAGTAAGAAATAATGTATGTATCGAAGTACACATCAAAATATATACTTTGACCACCCTCCATGGAGAGAGAGGGTGTCATTATAGTCCTTCTACATGCAACTGGAAAAAATTCCAATTTCCATCCATCTTTCTTTCTACTTTGACCACTCTCCCCACTTTTCTCAAAAATTCAATTTCTTGTTCATTCCATTTGTGTCACTCATTCTCAATTCTATAGGGAGAAAATAATTTTTTGGTGATAAGAAATCAGTAGATGCATTCGATCATCCCAATTATATTGACACAATCTTAACACTCTCAACATCTAACCCACACCAAAATATATGTCATTAAACATGGAAAGAGTAAAAAGAATGTATGTATCGAAGTACACCATCATTTATTATATATATATATATATTCTCCAACTATCTTTAGCAACCTAGCTAGCTACTTGTTGCCCCCTCTAATTAGTTGTTCAAAGTCCCTCATGGAATCAAGATTCTCGTTGAAACCAAACTCTGGTTGGACCTTCTCTAGAGCTTCTCTGGCAGCTTGTCTTTGTTCTTCTATAGAGCTAATGCGAGTCTGGGGAACAATAATGCAACTGGCAGGAGCAGAAGCTGGAGCTGGAACAGGGACAAGGGCAGGAGTCATATTTGCATAATTGAAAAGTGCGTGTTGAGCTTTCAAAATTGTAGTACCAAATCTGGCTTTCAGGCCCATTACTCGGGCAGTCTTGATGGGTGACATCAGTGGAGTTTTGAATTCAGATGCTTGACTTGTCTTTCTGGTGGCATTTTCAGACCCACTACCAACCGGAGGAGTTTTGAATTCAGATCCTTGACTTGTCTTTTTTCCAGTGACATTTTCAAACCTATCACCAACTGGACCAACACCATTTGTGAGTTCAGCTTTCTTGGTTCTGACGGTAGCTGGTTTCAGTATAGTTGTGAATTTGCTTGCATGACTTCTCTTTTGACATGAAAGAGCTTCAGTGTTTGAGCGAGGACCCACTGTTCTCGCTTCCTTTTGTACTGTCTTCATCCTCCTTAGATTCCTGAAAGTAGATGAGAAGTTCTTTAATTTTCTTGTTAAGAGGATCTTAAAACTAAATTCCATTTACAATAAAATACAATAAATCGCCCCTGTATTTTCAATACAAGTTCCATCTCAATAAGATTAGTTCATTTATATTATAAACTTTGGTTAGGTTTCTTATATTTTCAACGAGGGATCTTTAACAATTTCAATAGGACACTACACCCAATATATTTCTTGAAATGTAACAATAATTTTATATTAATAGATTTCCACCAGGTATAGAATTTGTGTTAAAATTTTAAAAATAAAGATGAAATTAAAATAATCCCTTTTTAAAACTAAATATACCAAAATGAAACAGCCCTAGATTTCGAACAACTACCCACTGCGATCTCCTGTCTTCATGTTGATAAATTTGAATTATGCAGTATTTATTTTCTTGCGAAAAAGAATATTGAAACTAAATTTTAAATTAAAAAAATGTAAAAATGTATGATATTAGTAACATCAACAAGACATTTTCGAGAGTAAAGAAAGCTTGTTTAGATTTTTGATCGAAAATACAGAAAGAATCATACCCTTTGATTGAATTCTTATGCTTTTCTTCTCAGCTTCTTCCCACTGAAATCCCTATCCAATCTTATATAGATTTCTATCTTTTTAGACTTTTTTTCTTTTTTAATTATTAATTTATCTAACATAAATGGGATTTTTATTGGTGGATTCCAACTGTCATCCCTTCAAATTTTCAAACACAAAGTTTAAAGATATAATTTAAAATTATTTGATCCCTCTGTTTTTCAAAACTGCACTTTTTCTCCTAAATTTTTGGAAAATGTCACTTTGTTGCCCATGTTAATTTTTTTTCGTTATTTTATGATATGTACTCTTGTAAATCATTCATAATAGATTTTATTATCACTACTAAGTAATACAATGCATTATTTTTAGTTTTATTTAGTATATAGGAACTAATAACTAAAATTATCAAATTATTAAAATATAATTATCGTAAAAGTTTATCATTTGCTTTACAAAAAAGTTAATTTTTAAAAATTCAAATTCAAATTCTAAAATAACACATTCAAACATTAATTTCAATTATTTTGTTCATAAAAAATTAAAATAAGTTTTATAAAAAGAAATCAACCATTCAAAAAAATGAATGAAATAAGGTTATTTATAAAATAATTATTTTAGAATTTGTTTTAAATCACAACAAAAATTAAAATAAATCAAATTATTGAAAATATAATTTTTAATTACTTAAATTTATGATCTTAATGGATAGCTCTAGACAAGATATTTGATCTATTTTGAATTCCAAACTATTAAGCTTTTTAAATAATTCAACAAAATTTCAATTTAAAGTAAACTAATTTTGTGAGTCCACGATCATAAAAGATAAATCTTTTAGTAAGTTAGAATTTTGTAAATTATTTTTTATAAAATAAGAAAATAAATTTTAAAAATAGTGATTATGTGAGGTACGTTTTTCGTTTTGAAGGTGCAGGAATAAAGTTTTTTTTAGTACGGAATAAGTTCAAAATCATTCATAATTTTCATTAATTTCCACTTCCATCTTCAATATTTTATAAAGTTTTAATTTCCGTTTCTTTGCACATTAATATTCTTCAATATCTCTATATTATTGTCAAAGCGAGCACTAGTACTAAAAAAAGTATATCTCTATACTATTGGAAAAAAAGAATAATATTTAAACATCATGTCTATAACTAAAGCCATTAGTAAATGTTAACCTATTAAAAATAAAATAAAAACTGATTCTACAATTCTATGTTCACATTCTCAATAAACCAAATCAAATCTACACCATACAAATTGAGTATACACATTGTATTACATTTTTTTGGACCATTGGAGATTAATTTATAAGAAAACTTTCAATGGGTACTATTATTTTAAAAGGACAATATTTGCAAATTACGTATTTTCTAACTAATGATATATGTATATTTTTTGGAAAAATAATTACAAATAATAGTAATTTTTTCGAACTGGTACTTTTTTTTTTTTTGAAAAATGAACTGGTACCTTAGTAATTAATAAATAACGTAACTAATTGTACTAAAAAATAACTTAACTAATTAGTAATAAAAACGGATAAATCAATAATTAAGTTAACTAATTCGTAATAAAATATTAAGCTTAAACTTTGATTAACGGTTTAATTTTAGCACATTAGCAACTAGCGAGATAAACTTTATATTTTATTGATTAATAGAGAGATGAAGAAAATAATTTAGAGAAAAAAAATTAGTGAGAGAATATATAGACGAAAAGATAAAATGTTAGAGAGAGAGAAATTGAGAACAAAATACATGTTAAGAGAAAGAAAAAAATGATAGAAAGAACAAAATTAGACAAAAGTAAAAAAAAAAAAAAAGAATTAGACAAAAACAATTTGAGATATATTGTTAGAGAAAAATAAATGAATAAAAAGAGAGAAAAATTGAAAGAGAAAAATTGGAAATATATTTGCAAGAAAAAAATAGATTAGAAAGAGAAATAAAGGTTAAAATTTGAGAAAGAGAACATTTTGGAAAAAATAATAAAGTTTTAAAGAGATAAAAATGAGAGGGGTGTAGAAGAGAGAAGAAATAAAAGTATATAGAGATTGAAATTTGAGAAAAAGAGAAATAATAGTAAATAATGAAAATATTAGAAAGAGAACAATAAACTTTTATGGATAGAAATTTAGGTTGACAACAAAATTTTAAAGTGCCAAAGAAATTTATTAAAAAAAATATGTGAAATAAAATTTGAACATATATAATTTTGACAAATAGAAATCTGTTAATTTTTTTTTATTATTATTGAAATTTACAGAAGATCTCACTTGAATGATTCTTTTTTAAATCCTAACACTACACCTTCCCTCATCAAGAAATGGAAGCTCTCCATGGAAAGGGTGTCATTGTTGTCCTTCATGCAAAAATTCAATCTTTTTCTTGCTCATTCCATCATTGTCACTCATTCTCCGTTCTATAGAGACAAAGTAAATTTTTGGTGATAAGAAATCAGTAGATGCACCCGATCATCCCAACTATATTGGCACAATCTTAGCACCCTCATCATCTAACCCACACCAAAATATATGTCATTAAACATGAAAAGACTAAAAAATAATATATGTATCAAAGTACATCATCAATATATATACATATTCTCTAACTATCTCTAGCTTCCTAGCTAGCTATTTATTGCCTCCTCTAATTAGTTGTTCGAAGTCCCTCATTGAATCAAGATTCTCGTTAAAATCAAACATCGATTTGACTTTCTCTAGAGCTTCTCTGGCAGCTCTCGTCTTTATTCGTCTATAGAGCATGTCTTAGGAACAACAACACAGTGGACAAAGGTAGTATTTCCAAAATTGAAAAGTGTCTGTTGAGCTTTCAAAATCGTAGTATCAAATCGGGTTTTCAGACCCATTACTCGAGCAGCTCTTGTGGGTGACATTGGAGGTGGAGTTTTGAATTCAGATGCTTGACTTGTCTTTGTAGTAGCATTTCCAGACTCACCGCCATCAATTGACAGTGTTTTGCATTCATATGCTTGCCTTGTCTTTCCAGTGGTATTTTTAGACCCACCACCAATTGACGGAGTTTTGAATTCAAATGCTTGACTTGTATTTTCGATGGCATCTTCAGACCCACTACCAATTGCCGGAGTTTTGAATTCGGAGGTTTGACGGGTCTTTCTGGTGGCATTTTCAAACCTACCACCAACTGGACCAGCACCATTTTTGAGTTCTGCTTTCTTGGTTTTGACGATAGCCGGTTTCGGTATGGTTGTGAATTTGTTTGCATGGCTTCTCCTTTGGCATGGAAGAGGCTTTGGGTTTGAACGAGGACCCACTGCTGTCTTCATCTTCATTGGATTCTTGAAACCAGTTGAGAAGAAAACCTAGAATGTACATCAAAATATATTAAGTCTTAACTAAAATGATAAAATTCTCAGGTGCACTATTTCTTAAAAATTTAATCAGGAGGATCTTAAAACTCAACTTCCATTTCTTATAGAACAAATTGGGTACGAGAGTTTGAACCTTCGAACTTAGGAAAGGAGCAAGTGCCAATATTATGGTTCATTTTGTTCCCTACTTTCATTTACAATATACATGTTTTAGTCTAAGAAGGCCAAACAAAAAAAAAAAGTATATACATAAAATAAAAGGTTCAAATACTATGCTTCATTTTTCTCCTCCTACTTTCACAATGTTTATTCTGGTCCATATACTTTTAACTTTTGTTCATTTTAGTTAACATATTTCGAAATATTTGTTTTGGTCTCTGTATTTTTAAAAAGTGACCATTTTTGTCCCTTAATATTTTTTTTGCCTCATTTTTTTATCACACTTTCAATACGACACGTCAATATATTTCTTAAAATGTAAAAATTACTTTATATTAAAAGGTTTCTGTTATGTAAATAATTTGTATTAAAATTTTAAAGATAGGGACTAAAATGATCAATTTTTTAAAGTACAGAGATCAAAACAAATCTTTTAAAAGTGTAGGAAATAAAATGAACCATTGTTAAAAATACATTGACCAAAATGAACAAAAGTTGAGAGTTCAGAGACCAAAATTATATTTTAAACAAAATAAAACTATTAGTGTTTTGGATATGTCCTTAAGAAAAGTCCTTCAAATGTCACCCTAAAATTGCTCTAAATCATGCAAGGAACTTACTTGGGAGTTCCTATGAACGGACCAATTGAAAAATGTATACTATATAAATATAAATACTATCATTTTTTTAAGTGTTCCTTAACACTGCCTTATAATATCGGTTTCAATCTTAAAAAGTCATGCAAGTTTACGGTCCAAAATAAACAATATTATACCATTATAGAAATGTAAAGCTGTTTGACATAGGAACACCAACAATACTTTCCAGAGTGAAATCCATCAAACTAAGAAAAAATAACAAAACGGGGCATAGAGACCCCATACCGGTATGATATTGTCCACTTTGTGCATAGCCCTTACAGCTTTGCTTTTGCTTTCACCCAAAAGGGCTCATATACTGGAGATAATTGTCCTTTCTTATATACCATGTGTTTATGCAAAGATTTGCACAACAGTGTGTTTCCGTCTTTTTGCTTCTTTTGATTAATTTGCACTCCCAAATGGTCCTAAAATGTCATAAATACAATATAAGCCAACCACAAACCATAATATATGAATTTTGCATGAATTGGAACTCAAACGACCGAAAAAAATCCGAAACAAAGCTGAAACATAGTAAAAACAGCATCTAAAACCTTCTTTTGACGCATGCAAACAAGCGTAATCACACCCCCAAACTTAACTTTTTGCTTGTTCTCAAGCAAAACTTAGCAACTTTAATCAGCTTTCTAACACATGGACAAGGAAAAGCAAAAGCAACCGAGATGTTCAATCATAAATTGTCTCAGGGAAAAGATGTCAAAGCCTACCATTCTATTGCCTTTGTAAGCTTAGTCACTATAAACCAAGTTTGAAATGATAAAAACTTTCTCTTTCAAAATCCTTTTTCCTTTCAAAAACAAAAAACGTTTTCAAATACCCCTAAGGAATCTGCACACTCCCTTTTTACACTAAGACTTTTACA
>NW_019104507.1:1695216-1707865 GCF_001995035.1 Momordica charantia
GGTTCACCTCGGCCCTCATACTTAGCTTTCTTCGGTGTTGGCGGCAGCCGTCTCGGCTATCCGAGCTGGGATGACTCATGAGCCATCTTGGAGCACCAATGAGGGTCCTCCACGTGTCCAGGGTATTCCCTTCCCCAAACACCATGGATCACTCATTTAATTCTCTAACCAATTTGGGATTTTGTTTGCATTTCTTACAAACCCAATGGTGCTACTCAATATTTAAGATCATAGGTCGAAGAACTCTTGAATTTAATTTGATAAATTTCAAAATTTTTAACTTTTATCTTTCTCATTTTGTTTTAAAAAAAAACCAAACCATTAATATAACCATAAAAACTCTCTCAAAGTTTTAGACCCTCCCAATGGGGTACAGTCGAAACCAAAACTTTAGTATTTGATCTAATTAAAGTTCAAGTATTTATATTCAATTTCTTCTACTTTTTTAAAAATGTATTTCATATTGTTCGTTAATATCTTAGATTTGTTTAGGTTTGTTTATTTGTATCAATATAGAATATTAACGTGCGTATGAGAAATGTGAATATGGATATGAAAAACTTAAGAAAAATAAAATATAAAATTTATTGAATATATAAAAAAAAGGTGCTATAAAAATTAATTAAACCTAAAAAAGGTGACTGATTGAATTTCAAAAAGATGTTATCGATAAAGTTTTTTTTAATGGGAGTAAAATAAAAATAATATAATAATAAAATAATGTAAGGTACAGGAAAATATAAAGATGAGACAAAAAACAGTAGATAATAATTACGGTTGAAAATAAAGCATGCAAATGAAATAAACTTCAACTGATTAAAAAAAAAAAAGCTAGATCATATTAACCTCTTTTTCTTAAAATTTAGTCCAAGTCGGCCACATATCAAACAACTCGGAGTGAAGAAAATCGATGATTCATCTCTTAAGAATTTGAATGAAAGAATTTGACAGTAAAAGTGAAAATTTTTTTAGACATTCTAGACTGATGGCTCTTCGTTTGATGATCTTCTTGCTTTCCTTCTCAACTTCTTAAAATCCCACCACCTCTTCCAATCTTATAAATTTCTATCTTCTTAGACTTTTTACCAAGTTATTAAAAGATGCTTTTAGATTCCAATTTAAAATTAGAATTAAATTCATAAATTTTTAAAAATTAAATTATGTAATATAATTTTTCAATTAGTCAGAACCTTTAGTATATAGTTAAATTGTAACGGGCTATGAATTTATTTGAGTTGACAAGAGATACTATAATATAAATTAAATTTAAATTATCATAATAATTTTGCTTAACATAAAAGTTAATTTTTTTAAATTCAAATTAAATTATTCAAGTTATGAAATAACACATTAAAAAATCATTTGAATTATTTGTTAATAAAAAATTAAACTAAGTTTAATAAAAAGAAATCAACAATTCAAAAATGAATGAATTATCTATAAAAAAAACGATTGAATTATTTGAAACTATTAAAAAATTTTAAAAAATCAAATTATCTAAAATAAAATTTGACTTACTTCGATTATGATCTTAATGGATAGATCTAAATAAGATATTTTATTTATTTTGAATCGAAAACTATTAAGTTTCTTAAATAATTCGACAAAAATTTAATTAAAAAGAAAAACTAATCTTGTGAGGTCAGAATCATAAACGTAAAATTTTTTTTAGTACATTAGACTTTGTAAATTATCTTTTAGAAAAAGAAAAAAATAATAATAAGAGTAATCATGTGATCGTACATTTTTAGTTTCGAAGGTGTAGGAATAAGTTCAAAATCATTCATAATTATTATTACATTCCCACCTCAATCTTCAATATTTTTTATAAGTTTTAATTTTCGTTTCCTTGCACATTAATATTCTTCGATATCTCTGTACTATTTGAAAAAAATATAATATTTAAATATCATATCTACAACTATAGCGGTGGGTAAATGTTAACATATTCAAAATAAAATAAAAACTTTATAGAACACTTGAAATGATTCTACAATAATTCTATGCCCACGTTCCCAATGAACCAACTCAATAGTTTCAATTCATTTAAATGAAATTAACTATATAAATTGTATTAGAATTTTTAAAAAGACAATTATAAACGACCGCTAAGCTTAAAGCTTTAGATAATTACGGCTGTTTGCAAAGGATCTCCTAAATGGTTCTTAATTTTTAACACTATACGTTAGCTTATTAAGAAAATGGGAGCTCTCACTGAGAGGGTCAAATGAAAAAGCATCCCAGTTTCCTCCCAACTTCAATATATTTCTTGTTCTTTCCTTTCGTGTCACACATTCTCAATTCATAGGGACAAAATATATTTTTGGTCATGAGAAATCAATATATGGACCAAGCATTGCAACTATGTTGGCACGATCTTAGCACAATCTAACCCACCAAAATATGAGTAATTAACCAATTATATAAATTCTCAATTTTTACCTTCAATAATACTCGTGATTATAAAATAACATATAACTTCAAAAGGAAGTAAATTTAACGACAATTATGCACTATATATCATTTATTCTTTTTGAGATATATATGAGTCACGCTAAAATATTCATAACGAATAATTTTATGTCTTCAATCAAAATAAGACTATATATTCAACTATAGTCAAATAAGATGTGAAACAACCACTAAGAAGATTTTAACACCCATGATCATTTTTATGAGCAGTAATTTTACACAACACATTTCTTCTTTCTAACTAGAGCAAGGAAATTATATTTGAAATTAATATCAATAAAATAATTTTCATTCCAATGAACGTTTATGGCAGCAAGGACAACAAGGTGAGACTTCCAACCCTCTCTTTCGAATATTACCCATTGTAGGAAGAATATCACGAACTGCTTTCCAGATAAAGAGTTTTAATTTTGGAAGGAACATTAATTTTCCATATATTTTGCCATATTCTATTGCTTGCACCGATGCTTGATTCTGAGTCTATCTTTGACTGCAGAAACACTCGATAGACACTCTTTACACTGAAAAGTCCACGCTTGTCATAATGTCACTGCAATGTATCTGGAATATTGTAGCTGCTAAGTGAAATTTTGAGAATGAGATCAATATCTTCTTGACAAAACCAGGTTGAGAGAGTTGGAATGTGCCAAAAACCCCTTGGGCTAATTAAATCGACATAGTAATGTCTTCATTAGAAATGGGTGTAGTTATAGGACGAAAGGTTCGTTCTCTAGGAAGCCAAGGGTCTAAGAAAGCCTTAATATAAGACCCATTGCCCACCTTCCGCCGTAAGCAAGTAATAAGAAGACTACGACCCCAAACAAGACTCTTCCAAAAGTATGATGACTTGGAAAGAGAGTTCGCCTGCAAGAAAAGGGAATCAGCAAAATACTTGGCCTTCAAAACTTTAGAAACTAGAAGGCTAGGTTGTTGAAGAATACGCCAAGCTTGTTTAGCGATTAGTGCTTTGTTGAACCTCTAAATCACGAAAATTCAACCCGCCCAAGGCTTTTGGCAAACACATTCCATCCCAACTCATCCAGTGCATCTTCTTGTGATCAGCCGATGAGCCCCACCAAAACCGAGCAAAAAGTTGAGATAAATCATGTCAAAATCCCTTTGAAAGTCGAAAGACACTCATGGCATAAGACAGAATAGTTTGCCCAAAGCTTTTGATCAAAACTTCCTTACCACCTATAAATAAAAGGCTCCTCTTCCAACCCTGCAAAATCCAACGCTTGTGTTATTCTTTAAAGCATGGGATGAATTATTAGAATTCGAATGTCAATAAATGTATATACCAATTGAGGAATTATTAAACTTAAAATGGCAATATATGTAAATATCATTATGCAACTAAATTATCAAAATTAAAAGGTCCATAAATGTATATACCAATTGAAGAGTTGTGAAATTTAGAATGGGCAATACATGTATATATTATGCCACTAAATTACTAAAATTAGAAGCTCAATACATATACAATACAATTCAATTATCAAAATTAAGAGGTCAATACAGGTGTATATCACAATACAACTCAATTATCAAAATTAGGAGGTCAATTCATGTATATTCTAATTGAAGAAGTATCAAAATAAAGAGGTCAATGCATATATACACCAATAATATTGAAGCGTACTAATTACCTCACTAACAGGTCCTTCCTCCACTACCTTTTAAACCCTTTCACTTTCCCTATAACGCATACGAATACGATTAGATTAGTGGTTTCAATTTGTAAATATTACTGTTCAACGTCACAAAGATCTCTTGAGTTATTATCTGGTTGACAACTTACCTCTTTCTCGTTACCTGAACACAAATTCCAATTCCTTTTGAGGTCAACTTTATGTTAAACTTTTCCTTTTCTTTGTTTTTCATCGTTGAAACTTTTGAAGCTATACCTCTCCTTCGCCTCTAACCATGACTATGTAGATATACTTGTCAGATTTGATTTTAAACAACACATTTATGTGGTCAGGTCTATTTTTTATTTTAAAATTCTTCCTGAATTACAGGAAGACAAAAAACAAGTTTTAAAATGTATAAAAATCTGCACAATTTTCTAGTTTCTCATTTCTCGTTTCTTATTCTTGCTTTCAATTTGCTTGTTTCTCATTTTTTATAAATATTTTTCCAATTGTATAAAAATTTTGGAAATAACAAAATTAAGTTTGTTTCTTCTTCGTATCTTTAGTTTTTTTCACAGCAGAGCTAAAAGTATTATTTTATCATTTTTATTTTTAAAATACATAATATATATTAAAATATAATAAATAAAAGCGTAAAACTTTTTAATGTTTATTTGACATTTTAAAGAATGAAAAGCAAGGAATAGTTATCGAATTCTTTTTTCAATCTTTTGATTGAAAAGGAAATAACAAAAGACCAACCAGAAACAAAAAGAAAAACAAGAGGGATAAAACCATTATTTATATATACATTAAAATATTATTTTATTCCTTGTAGTTTCACTTTCGTTCATTTATTTTCAACTTTATTATATTTTAGTATATGTACATTTTTTAATATTTTGGTCTCTGTACTTTTAGAACATGATCATTTTGGTCTCTATTTGTAAAAATTTTAACAAAAATTGTACACATAACGAAAAACTTTTAATATAAAGTCATGGTTACATTTCAATAAATATACTGAATGCATTATCGTGTTGAAATTGTGATAGAAAAATGAAATTGAGAATAAAATTAAGTGACCAAAATGGTCACGTTTTAAAAGTACAGAGTCCAAAATGATTGAAATTACAATAAGTAAAATGAATCAAATTTGAAATTACACGGATCAAAATGAACATTTTGAAAGTAGAGAGACAAATTAAACCAAAACTAAGACCAAAATAACCTTATATAGAATATAAAAATTGTTTTGACTTTCTCCTATGAACTAAGGTTAAAAAGATCAAGAAAAATGAGTCATTCACAATTTCGATCGAATGGATTTCTTGAATGAAAAAATAAGTATGTAATACGTATTCTATTTCTTGTTTTCATATTCACTCCATTAAATAGATTCATTAAATATGTGTTTCACATATTTGTTTTTTAAAACTATTTTCGAATTAGTGATCCAAATAGTGAAAATTACGAAAATAACCTTTTATATTTTTAGTATTTTAAGATTTTTAATTTGAAATTTTAAAATGTAAAATTATATTTAAAAAAAATAAAAACTTTGATAAATATATTATTTCATGTTATAAACTAATTTAATAATTAAAACATATAAAATATAATATTGTAAAATAATAATTCTAATAAAATTTATAACAAAAGAGTTAATAGATTAATTAATATTATTTTAGATTAAACTAAATATTTGGTTGGTAACTACTACTAGTTTTTATTAAACAAACAGCTTTTTAAATTAAGACTCAATTTTCAGATTTGCTACCAAATACGTTAAAATACTTAAAACAAATAATACAACTCTTGTTTTTAGATCACCAATCAAACGAACCCTAAAAATTTGTAATCTTTTTTTAGAAATCAAACGAGTCAAATTGTACACGTGCGCGGAGAGAAGAAAGATTGAGTTATTTCTTTCATAAGAAGAAATCTTCCCAAGAATGAAGAGAGTTTTATTTCGAGTGAATGTGACCTTTTATAGAATAGTATTGGTAAGGATCCAAAGTCAAAATCAATTTTTTTTAACTTGATGTAAATGGCTCTTAGCTAATTATAGCTAGGGGTATAAAGGGTAATTAAAATTTTTTACCTCAAAAGTTTTTTGGGTTTGGATATTTGACCAATTTTCTAAAAACTAGTATTTTACTCCTCAATTTTCTTTTTTTGACCCCATTAATTTTTTGCAATTGTGAAAATACTAGATTTTTTCGCAACTTGTAATTTTTGCAAAAGACAACTCGCATTTTTCATCACTTTGTCTCAAATTAGTCTTCACGTTTTGAACATTATCCTAACATTATCTAAGTTTCAGTCCAACGATGACCCACATTTTCACAAGGGAAATGTTCAATACTAGACTTGACTGCATACCCCGATCGAGAACAATATGAATTTTGTTATGGGATTGTGAAATATACAATCTCGAGGTATCTTGGTTTGAGATTAGTCTGGGACCAAATTTCATCCTAGACCAATATTAGGTAGTTTTTCTCATCAAGTTGCATGGTAAGAACAGTGCTGAGAGGATTTCCAAATGGCATGTTTGAGATCAGAGTTGGTACAGGAATGGGTAATGTGGTTTGGGCTATAGTGATTGGGGTGGAGGATGAACTTTCGGTGGCCATGATAAAAAAAAATAGACCCTTGTTAAGCTCTGATACCAAGATAAACTTTAAGGGTAGAAGAAAAATAAAATGGAGTAATATTGTGGCTCTTTCGATGATCGTCAAGTGATTTTATTCCCAATATATAAAGAGATTACAGAATATTATAAACAAAGAAACTTATATACAAGAATTTACACTCTAGGAAAGTGTATAAAGGAAATTCTCAGAATGAGCTGTGAAGGCTGGCATTAAGGGGAAGATTAGAATTTCCTACCTGTCACCTAGAGTCACGATACTTGTTAGTGTACTGTCTTCACATACGGTCATATAAGTCATGATATACCATCACTAACACCGTTATGTTCACATGTTATTCCTTGTAATTTGGGAGATGATAGAGTACGTGACGGGGATACGCCAGAAGAGTAGATTGATAATGATGAATCATATGACCTTCATCCGTATCCGATTGTTGTTCGGATAAACCCTCTCCATCATGCCCAGCGTCCCCTCCAAGATATTTCCTTGAATCAGCGAAGTTACCCCTGCATAAGAATGATAATATTAGTCTTCGTCAATAATTTAAATTAAATAAATAGTATTAAAAAATAACGTACCTTGGAAAGTTTCTTCAAATACTTCTGAATGTCCTTCATAGTGGCCTTAATGCCACCCACTCGCTTTTTCAAGCTCTTCAATTGCTTACGACATTGGGCCAAGTTTCCCTTATTACTTTTCTTCTTCTACTTCGTCCTCTTCTCCTTCATAACCATATCGTCCCCCTGGTCAACAACCATTGGAGGTTGTTCTATCATCATCTCCTCGATCACGATCTTCTTCCCTTTGTCCTTCCATTTTTTGACCGATAAACCTTATGTTTGAATGTTTACTTCATCAGGCAGTGCTGTAACGTTTACTTAATCAACTACTGGCGTATGATCCGCTCCTGAGTTAACAATGAATCTTCAAGGAGATATGACACGGGCTTGTGATGGGTGCATGACATTCTATGTGTTGTTGTTCATCCTACATCGCCTCCAAATGTAATTTAGTCTTTGTTTGGAAGAAATAGATTGTTCAGACATGAATAATAAATATTGAGTCAAGTATACATAAAGAATACAAATATCCGATATTAGTGGCTAGCATACGAAAATGGCAAGAATAAGTGCATGGCCATCAGAAAAGTTGAGGAATGGGTATCCTCGTTCAGCCTAAGTGTGACGCGTATGATCAATGTCAAAATAGTCTCGTACGCCCACACCTACAATTACGTCAAAATAATCTAAGTATGAAATTTAATACTAACTGACATAACTATATAATTTTGATTTCTTAAACGATACTAATCTAAAAAGCATATGGAAACCCGTATGGACTATAAGTTTCAACGTGTCAGGTTCACCCTTTGACTTCTACTGGTACGTCGCTAATGTATCCTTTAAGGCGTTTTGAAGGCTCCAAAGAGTTATATTACAAATCATTGTACTCCAGTCTAGTTGTTAAATGTCTCTCAATTCTCAACAATCCTTAGGAGGCTAGTATCCATATACTGCTTCCTGTCTTTGCCTATCATGGCAAGCTCGATAATCTATTGTACCAATTCTCACTGCACCCTCATCATCATCAAACTTAAGGTTTGTACATATATTTTCCTGCTCCTTAGACTTAACCTAGACTTCACCATCGAAATATTGTGCTCTAAGTCTTTGGCTAGAAACGTCATGTGCTAATCTAGATGGAGGATCAACCGTGAAGATATATTCCTCCTGTGATCGAACCCAGTAATTAAGTTAAACTCCCTCTTTGTAAACGATACCCTATTACCTAACAAGTCAAAGCTAATGATTTCTAGGCTTCTCAACTTCCCTCGAAAATAGGTGGTGGATAAAGGGACCGTTAAATACGATGTCTATATCCAGAATTGGACTAAAACACGTATGTTTAAACATGCTTAACTAGGGGTGTTCAAAAAACCCGACGAACCCGACCCAAATCGTAAAGGTTGGGTTGGGTTGGATTGTGATGGGTCTCGGGCTCAACCTTTAAAAAATCAGGTCAACCCAACCCAACCCGAATTTATGCATATATGTGTATTTTTCTTAATTATATATAATAATATATTTATCTTCAATATTACCGTCCATTTAGAGTTAATCCTCGCCCTAACATTTAAGGTTTTCATATTTTCTTCTTCTTTTTTTCATCTTAATCTCAACCGTCCATTAAGTTTTAATCCTAACTCCCCGTCACCGATAATTAAAAATAAAAATAAAAAGAAATACAAACCGACAACCCAACCCGAAAATATTGACCATACATTAATATAACAATTATATTAACCAAAGTAATGTCATGCTCAATGCAACTTTATTTTCATCTAATTAATACAACAGTTATATTAATCATGAAAATAAAACATGCATTCATACATTATAACATTTATAACTATATAATGCATGATCATACATACATACTATATATCAAACATACATATTATGCATGTAACCTATGGTGGGATTTTAAAACTATATGGCATACAATATGCAATATGCTTTTAATCAAAATATACATTCATAATGCATAAAATAATTAAATAGCAAGAGTTGGACCGGTTTTTGGCACCCTAAGAAAGCAAAATAATACAAACAAAATAAGAAAACCACTGCAACTGCCTTCGAACCGCGAACCTAAGCAACGGAAACACGCCGAAAAACACCCGAGACAGCGCCTCTGCGCAGCTGCAGCAAGCAGTGCCGCGGTGCCAAGGCACGGCGCCATGGCGCTGCACAGTGTCGCAGCGCTACAGTGCAGCGCCGTGGTGCTGCTGCATAGCGTCATGGCTCTGTCTGCGCAGTCTGCTTCGTCTTATTGGCTGTTTTCTGCAAATTTTTGCCAAATTCGACGCCATGAACAACTTTCGAGCGACCTGGACTTACAGACTCAATACAGAAACTCAATGCCCAAAACACCATGCCTTTACATGATCAAATCAAGACTTAAAATTGCATTCTACAAGCCAAAAACCGGAAATTTTCCAACCCGCAAACCCATATTTCGAAAATATAAAAACACCCTTCAAGAACAACGATTTTACTCCGAAAAAATCAGAACATCAACCTGGCTCTGATACCAATTGATGGGATGTGAATCCCGGAGCGGAAGCAGACCGTCGTTCATGATTTTTGAGAAAACAAAAACAAACGTGCAAAGATGTGAAATACAGGGGAAACATGTTTTTACCTTTGAAGAACTCTTCTTCAAGTTAATTTCCACCCGAACACCACCACCGAATCTTCCAAGCTATCCTCTTGGGTCTCGAGAACACGTTTGTGGGAGCGTTACTTTGGAACGAGTGGGAGAATTGAGAGAGATGCTGGGAGTTCGGTTTTTTTTTTTTTTTTTGCAGTTTTTGCAGAACTCTTCTGCAATAAACCAAAAACACAGTTACCCACGTTACTTAACTCCCCCTCCCCTGCAAAAATGCAAGGGAGTTAATAATTAATTATTTATTAATTAATTAAATGTAATATTAAATAATTAACAATTAATTATTTAACATTTAATTAAATATCTCATATTTAATTAAAACCATATTCTCTCTTGTATAATCTATAGATTTAATGTACATCTTATGTGCATTAATTTTTTAACCTATAGTTTTAATATGAATCATATTCATATTAATTTTATTTGAATCTCATTCAAATAATTTCTCTCATAATATATAGTTTTAATTTAGAATTAACTATATATTATAATGTATCAATATACATATATTCCCTTGAGCAAAAAACTTGATCCTCGTTTTACCCGTTATGAACTAGCAAGGGGATCTAATGGACCTACAGATCAGAAGCTCCAACGATACGAGATTAATTGGTCAAACTCATTAACCGAGTTAATCAACATTCGTTAACTACGGGTCACTCCACTAAAGACCCGCAGTTGCATTCTTGTCATTGCAGAATGTTTTCGTGTCCACGGATATACGACCATTAATGACAAGTCAATCCTTCACTAGTGCTCGTAACTCAACTTGTGTCAATTTACCGTTTTACCCCTGACTTACATCTTACTCCTTAAATATCACTGCTCCTCTAATGAACAACCCGATTATGGTCCGACCAATAACCGGAAGTCCTTCTCGGGCCAATGAGAGGGTGAGGCCCCTTGTTCAAATCCCGGAGTAGGATTTAAGAGAACACTTATCTACTCCCCTAATGTTGGGAATGAGTGAATTCCATCTTGTGAATTTATGTTTCCAGCTCCTCACTCGGTCTCGTCCCCAAAATGGTAGGAATGTTGAGTCGGCAACTCGGGCCACTCTCACCCATACAGATCAAAGGACGAGACCTTACGGGCAGAAGTCCATAACTCACTCAGATTGAGAATGAGTTGTTTGGTCATCCTATGAAATAGCAATCTGTTAGTTAACGGCGTTACATCTAAAGATTGTCTATTTCGCAGTCCGGTCTTATACAAACTCATTGTATAGGATACCCCACTCGCATGTCTCCAGACGAACGACCTGGATCGAGTCGTCTGTAACATTTACAAAGTGAGTCGTATCCATAGTGTTGCCAGGATAAGGTACTCAGCCTTATCCATATACTATAGACCCTTTAAGTTATTCACAGGACATTATCCACTCGTATATCAGGGGTACATCAAATATATACCTCGTATATCTAGGGTATATCAAATATATACCTAGTATTTCAAATATATATAACCAGTATATATACTGTCCCGGTTACATGATAATAACCTTGGATGTTTAGTTTATTGGATTTTGGACAATGCAATGCTATGAATTCAACAGTAAACTTATTGAATAAAACTTTATTGAATATACATTTGTTTTTACATAAATACAAACTACGAGTTTAGGGCAACACACCCAACAGTCGGAGCCCTCGAGCCGAATTGGGAAGGTCCGTACAAAGTCTTGAAGTTAGTTCGTCCCGGAGCTTATCTACTGTCCGACCTCAATGGGAGACAACTCCCCCACCCATGGAACGCTGAACATTTACGAGTCTATTACCAGTGAGACGAAAGAAAAATTATGTAATCCGACATGTAAAATTTCATTTGTTAATGAAAGATGATCTCCAATAACTTGTGCAAAATTTGAATTTATTCGTTAGTGTCGTCTATTGCTACCGAGCTACGTCAAATGAGGGTCGAGGAAGATTACGCAGTATGACCTATGCTAGACCATAACGAGAAAGATCGCAGCATTTTTCGAACTTTGGAGAGACTGGTCAGCTCGTAAGAACCTGGTCATCCACATTAATTCTAGCGCACCGCCGAGCTGAGTTACCTCGGTTCGTAAGTCGTTGGGCAAGGAAGAGTCGATGCGGACTTGAGAAACTCAAAAGAAAAGAAGAAGAAGGAAACCGAAGTTAAAATTTCTGAGATTGAAATTTAATCGAAATTTTCTAAGTGTAAAAACTTCGGAGAAGGCAACTTAGGTCTGAGCAAGGTTTAACTCGAATTATATTAAAATTTGATGTGAGCCGAGGCATGCCTCGGCTCGGTACAACGATTACATTCTTGAAAGAAGAGAGGCAACAGAAGGAAGGAAGAGGCGAGCTACTCTTGCGAAGGGTCGATAGGCTTGCTGGCTCCTACGTCAGCATCAATCGCCTCGGCCCTTTTCCCCGTGTCGGCAGGGCGATCGACCCAGACGGCCTCATACTCCTACTCGGCGGCAGCAATGGCCTCCTTCGAACAAGCAGTTTTGAGCCTGTCGATGGCGTAGTAGAAGCCCTTGTCCGCCATAACGTGCGCCAAGCCGTCGAACTCGGGGAATTCTTTTATCTTCTTCTCCAAGAAGGCCCAGCTCGCCAGATTCTGCTGGGCTTCCTTCCATCCTTTTTCCACAGTCTCGGCTCGTCCCCTGGCATTTTGCAGCTC
>NW_019104507.1:1716247-1763238 GCF_001995035.1 Momordica charantia
CAGTATTGTGTCCCTCTTCATTCCTTCTCTTATGTTTATAACTCTCTGTTTTCTTCCACGACGTTTGATTTCACCTCCTCTGAGTCCGAGCTGACTCGGCGAGGCGTGAGGCTTCGATTCAAGAGTTTTATTGAGATTGTCTCCAAAGAACCGCATCTGTGGAAGCGGTACACGGCGAGGGGTCGGTTCACGATGATGCCCGAGGTCCCGTTTGAGAAATTTCGGGTTGGATCTCAGTTCTTCGTGTTGACTAGAAAGCACGCGGTGGTGGTTGTCAATGATCGGTCCTTGTGGAGGAAATTCAAGATTCCTTGCCATAGTGTCGACAATTGTTACCCAGAAGAACACTATTTTCCAACTCTTCTTTCGATGATGGATCCTAATGGCTGCACCCAATACACGCTTACTCGGGTTAATTGGACAGGAACATCTAATGGCCATCCTTATGCGTATCAGAGTGCTGAGATTTCTCCGAAGCTTATTCACCAGCTCCGGAAATCGAATTATTCGGAATCCTACTTGTTTGCCCGGAAATTCACACCGGATTGCTTGAGACCGCTCATGAGTATTGCCAAGTCTGTGATTTTCCGGGACTGAGATCCTTCACTGGTAAGAAGAATGTTAAGAAGTTGTTATTTACTTGATTTTTAGCTCGCCTTCTTGCTTATTCCTTTTATTTTTGAATGTTGGGTGGTGTTTGAAAATGGACCACCATTACCATTTTAGTTTTTGATCTTGCAGTCGAGTCTTAAATTTGGAGTTTTGTATGTTCTTGGGACTTGAAGAACATTAGAAATTCAGCTTTTGCAATCTTGAATTGTGTAATTTATCTGAAAATCATTCATTCTTCCTTTGAAGAGAAAACATAGAAATCAAAATGATTCTTATGTCGTCCGTAGATTATGAACTCTTTCAGCTAACTCTAGGGAACAGAGTAGCAGTAGCTTATGTCCTGGTGTTTGATTTATTACAGGCTAATGACAAAAAAGATGCCACGCCAGTGCTGTAGCTTTGCTTCTTGATAAGGAAGAAGAAAAAGAAAAAGTTTTGTGTGGGAATATGGCTATGAAGAGGCGCCAAAGTGCCCACAGCCTGTAAGCCCACAAGTATCCAGACTGCGGAACTGCCAGTCCAGACAAAGCGTCGGACAAAACCATTTTTTGTTCAAGGAAAAAGAACAGTTCGAGAAAGAGATGCGAGTGAAGCAGAAAGCAAGGTACTCTTGTTGAAAGTTGTATTTTATTTTTAACTTCTTCCACTTTTTGTCCCTTGTATTTTGATAATGTAACTGTAGAAAGCGGAAGAACAGAATGAAAAATGGAATTGTTCTCCTGTCTTTCCTATGGTTTTTTCTTTTGTACATATGTAATATCATGGAAGGAAGCTCTAAGAAATTGAAGAATGGAAAGGAATATTGTTCATTGTCATGCTTTATCCTCTTTCATTTTCTACTTCTTTTCTCGCCAGAAACCGCAAGTAGTTTTCCTTTACACTTCTCAATAAGTCTATAGTTGAGAAGCCTGAGTTTTTATATAATCTATGTTTGGTTATAGAAATTTGAGTTTATGCCACCTGTATTTAGTTTGTAGTTGTATGATTCTTAAATGTTATTATATTGAATAAAAGAAGTTTTATAGACTTGTTCATATAACTGGAGTTCATGTAGTTTATGGGATTAATGAACTCGTAATTTGAGAATAAGCAAACCACATACCAAACATAGGTTCAGAGTCAAAGTGTAATTCTTGACCCGAACACCTCTAATGATATTGGAATTAGTAGGCACAGGCTTTAGAGTCAATTGGGAAGTCACTGGTTTGAGTTTGATGACGGCCTTGGGATAAATCCAGTGTGCTGCTTTGCTTAGCTAATGCTTTCTATCTTCTTTTCCTGTTGTTTGCAACTAAATGTCTTTCTGGATGCTATAGAGAAAGTATTCTCATTCCCAACCATTTTATTTTATATTGAATCTTGATGCTTTGAGGAAGAACGCCTCCTCTGTCGTGGGAATCGTCAGAAATTCCGTGGGTCAGAGTTCTTGCATTGCCTCGATATATAGGGTGAGTTCTTAACAAGAATATAAGCTTCTCGTGGATGGTTTAACTGATATGTTGTTTTTGTTTCTTACTCCTTAATTTTGGTCCTACTGAAATCTAATTTGTGGATTCTAATGAGAGCATCTTCGTTCCTCTTTCCTTTAGATTTATTTTGTTAGTTAGAGAGCATATGTTTCAGATATTGGATTCCACCAAACACATTTTACTTTCTCTGTTTTTAGAGTTCACCGCAAAATAAAGTTGCCTAGTTTCTGAATTGAATATTTAGCTTTCAAATTCTGCTACTGCTACCAAATCATTTGAAGAAATATGTACAATTTTTTTTTTCCTGTTTGTTGAATCTATTGTTTTCATTAGTAGGTATGTTCATGCAAGTTGAACCATCACTGGGTTTTAGTGGGTAAAATTAGTTGAACCAGTTAGTGAGTCTTTAGTTGAACCATAATTACTGCCTCAGTAACTATTTCCCTTGTTTTCTGGTGCTGGAAAACTCTTTTTTTTTTTAGGGCAAATTGAGACTTGAAACTTATGTCATAAGTGTTAACACTCAAACCTCTTACCAATGTGCCAACATGGAGGTGCTGGAAAACTCTGTTATTCAATACCAATGTGCCAACATGGAGGTGCTGGAAAACTCTGTTATTCAATAGTCTGATTAATGGATACTTAAAAGAAGCCCTTATATGGGCTTAGGTCCTAGACTGGCAATCTGCTAAACCAGTTCCCTACCAGGTTAAACAGTAAATTCACAATCAAGTAGTTACATCAAATAGGAAGGATCTCTGTTGGTTTTTCATTTATTTATTTTAATCTCATGAGGGGGGAGATTTGAACCTTTGATCTTTGCCTTTACTAGATTTGAACCTTTGATCTTTGCCTTTACTACATAGCTGTACTCATGTTGGCTGAGACGGGGGAATATTCAACCAATTGAAAGTTGTAAATTTCCTAAGAAAAATTGCATAGGATACAAGTCTTGGAGGAGCGAGAGAAAAATAGAAAACAAGAAAAGGACAATTGAAAGTTGTAAATTTCCTAAGAAAAATTGCATAGGATACAAGTCTTGGAGGAGCGAGAGAAAAATAGAAAACAAGAAAAGGACAAGCTCAACGATTAGCAATACAAATACAATCCGATAACCAAAAACTGCCCGGACGGCAAACAAACTAAGGCCAAGCAAATGAAGCTCCAATCTAATCCCAACTTAGATGTAGAAGGATCCTCAAGCTCTCTCTTGCCAAGGAGCGGCTTGAAGGATACTGCTCTGGAATATGAAAGATAACTAAAACTCATTGATGTGAGAAAGATGTTTCGATTTTCTTTCTATTTTACTGTTACTTGTATTCACCATTTGGGAATGGACCAAAGTCCATTTCTTGAACAGTAGGCAATAGGATCAAATCTGACTGCAGACAACTTTGAAAGGAGATTTCTTTATAGATTTGTTTGGGGCATTCTGTTGAAATAAAACTCAACTAGAGCAAAATTTAAGCACTTTCCATTCACATAGGTCTTCCCAAACAAGTACGACCAATGGGGTTACCCAATGTTCAAGGTTCTTAATTTCTCCCTTAGGATTTTCCAAGAATGACCAAGAAACTGACTTCCCTCACAATGTATTTGATTGGAGAATGAGAATCCCACGCAGACGAACAATTTCTCTGAAAAATATCACAATTTCTCTGAAAAATATCACAAGTTCACAACGAGGGACGACATGACCCCTTTGCATTCATGGTCAAATGCTCTCAAAAGCCATTGGAAGTCGAGAATGGTTAATAGTGCCCTATATTTTTAGTCCAACAATGGCGGGTGGGAAATGGGAATCGATCTAGTGACTTTTTGGAGGGTAATAGGTGCGTTATCGACTCAGCTATGCATGGAGTAATTTTCTAGATATATTAAATTCATATCATGTTTTAAATCTTAAAAATAGAGTCAACATGAGTTTAGCTTAGTGATAATTAGTACCCCTCTCACCAAGCAATCATGAGTTCGAAGATAAGTCTAGTTCTTAAATTTCCAAGATTGTGTCTTATTAGATATTTGAAACTCTTACTAAGTTGCAATTTTGTATCTAATAAGTCGTGGGCTCATTCAACAATTTCTAAAACTCATGAATCTATTAGAACAAAATCTAACGGTTCAATTCTTTGTCTAATAGATCCATGAATTTTTAAAAATATATATATATAACATTGGAATCTATCCAACACAAATTTGAAAATTTAGAAATTTATTAGGAGATATTATACACAAAATTAAAAGTTTATGAACTAGTTTAGAAACTAAACTCATAATTTGTCTAAAAATGAACTCCATTCGGTGTTATTCTCCCACGTGAAGAACAATTAAAATTCAAATGTATATTTACCATTGACGTAGATCACACCCCATTATTTTGTGGCTTGATTTAATGTTCACCCCAAACACAAGCCAAAACAATTCCCACTCTTTAATATATCACTTTATTTATTTATTCAATTCTTTACTTGTCCAACAAATCTACATCAATAATCCCTTTTCTTTTTTCAACAAATCGTTGTCTTGTTCTTCTATGTTTATCTTCAATCTCCCTCCATCCTAAAAAAATCAAATCAATCATCTCTATCTTTTATAATAATATATTATTGTCTTGTTCTATGTTCATCTCCATCTCCCTCCATCCTAACAAATCCTAATTAATAATTTCTATTTTCTAATATATCATTGTCTCCTTCTACGCTTATCTATTAAAAGTCATCCAAGCTAAATCATGTCTCGATATATCTCTTAATATTGAGATTATTCTATCACGATATCTTTTAACTTTCAAATATTTCATTATAGTTTTTTAACTTCACGTAAAAATCATTTAATCCACATCATTAATTATTTAGTAAAATCCTAACATTTGGCATATACTTATATCTACATATATAGTTGAAGGTATTGATTTAAAGTTGAATTAAATTAATATGGTGATGATAATAATGTAGTGGTGATTTGTCAAATAAGCTCAATTATTGCGAGTGATTATTGTTATAATTAATTATTAAAATAATATGTTAAGTTTATATATGGAGAGCATCACGTGGGATGAAGCATGCAGCTGAATTTGTTGACTGAGTAGCGAAGGCAACGTGTGAATGAAATAAAAGGTCCCCCGTCGCCTCTTCTAGAAAGAGATAGGGGGATAGGATTTCTTTTTCCTTTTGTTATTTGGTTTCTGGGTTGAGTAATTCTTTTTTCAAGTGCAACTTCATTTTTGTCTTACTTTTAAAATTTAAGGATCCCTTTTCATTGGAAATTTGGATTGCAAGTTCATTTGTTTCTTGGCGAATTCGCTCGTCCGGAGGATACGTGGACCTCTCTAAAATTTGCCATCAACAACTATCAATGATACAGTAACAAAATGTATTAAAATTTATTATTATTTTAGTTAAAATATTAATACAATATTATATTGTAATTAGCTAAAAAGGAAAGGGTATATTAGTAGTTGTTATATATCTAATTCTTACTCAGGAAAGGTAAACAATATCAAGGAATAACATTTCTATTTCGATTGATTTCATTCTAATTCATTTGTATTTCGATTGATTCTTCTTAAACATAACCACAGAAGAAAAGTGGACGGTGAGAAAGAAGAATCAGAAGAGGAGAGATTTTTTTCCTATTAAGAGGCTTGAGAAAAAAAAATGAATAAAATTAGATTTAGAATTTAGATGTTGTTTTGGTATATTCTTCTACTGATTGGATTTATTTTTTAACTTTCAACCATAATTTTTGTATGAAAATTATTTCTCTGTCATTAACTTTTTTTTCTTAATTATTAGGCTTAATGTAATATTTTTATTATTATACATCTAAATTATTATGTATAACTTAATTAAAATAGTTACCTAAATTTCATAAAACAATATAACTTAAAATCTAAATTTTAGAAATGACAAGAAAAATCACTGAAATCTAGTTCTAAATGTATACAATTAGTGAAAAATGAGGAAATAGAAACTCGACTTACACATCTTCGGACTTAAAAACTCTTCACCCCAAATACATGCTTCAACACTCAAGGCTAAACTGTTGAGTTTGGTGTCCATGTGTTTGTAATTAATGAACAAATTATTTATTTATTTATTCAATAAAGAGTTATTTTTTCTTTGTATTACTCGTATTTCAATAAACTAATATCCAAGGTTATTTAATATAATTGGAACAATATATATTTGATATACGGTATATATATAATATATATTCGATATACAAGTGGATAATGTTCCAGTAATCACCTAAAGAGTTAATGTCTTGGACGAGATGTTTTAGAAATTTATTTTTACAAATATCTTAAGTTTTCAAATTTTACACTATTAGATTTCTGCATTTAAGATTTTTTAATAATACCAATTTTACTCTTATTTATTGCATTTTTATTTATTATTGTTATTTTTTTAATGTAAAGATTTAAATCCCTAATTTGATTTTATAAACCTTTAGTTATTGCGTGACCCAAACCAATTATGGCCATAATTTCTTAATTTACTCATTCATATATTAATTACAAAAATATTATCATGATTTCAAATTCGAAATTAATTAATGTGTAGATTTACCCATTATTTTAAATTGAAAATATACCCACGATTTTCTGCAATTTTCATTTCTTCCCATGATCTTCCTTCCCCATTCTTTGAGTGTGCTGCTCACATGACAGTCACTCATAAATTAATTAGCTAGTTGAAGAATATTACTGCTGCAGTACTCTAATACAATGGTGAAGTTACTATTGCTCACGATTTCGTCACTCGTCTTCAACTCTGTACCTATTGTGGTTGAAAGATTATGGCTGATGCTTTAGTTTTTTGTGAGGAGTATTCTTTCTCATGCTTTCCTTTGGTTGCTAATTGTAGAATATTACTGCTGCTTTAGTTTTTTTGTGAGAAAGATTATGGCTATTGATTTATGTAATTAATTTTTTTTTCTTGTGATAAATGCTTTAACAGAAGATGAATCACGAGAAGTAAGAATTGATTGACGCCAATATTGAAAGGAGAAGAAAATACAGTTTATCTATACATCAAAAGAAATATGGGTATGATTGAATGTCATTGTTTTTAAATTACAGTTTATATATATTGTTGGGTTTTATGCCCTAAACTCGTGGTTTGTAAACATAAAACAAATATTCATTCAATAAAGTTGTTATTGATAGAATTGCATTAACTCAAATCCGATAAACTAACATCCGAGGTTATGTCATGTAACTGGAACAGTATGTAATAGATATACAGTATATATTTAATATACAACGTATATATTTGATATACAGTATATATTCGATATATAAGTGGATAATGTTCCAATAATAACCTAAAGGGTCTATAGTATATAGATAAGGTTGGGTACCTGATCTTGGTAACACTATGGATACAACCCACTTTGTAATAGTCACAAATAACTTGATCTAGGTCGTTCGTGTGGAAACATGCGAGTGGAGGTATCCTATACGATGAGTTTGTATAAGACAGGACCACGAAGTAATTAATCTTTAGCTATAATACTGTTAGCTAATAGATTAATATTTCAATAGGATGACCAGGTAACTCGATCTCAATCTTGAGTGGGTTATGGACTCCTGCCTGTTAGGGCTCGTCCTTTGATTTGTATGGGTGAGAGTGGTTCGAGTCGCCGACTCAATATGCCTACCATTTTGGGACGAGACCGAGTGGGGAGTTGGAAACATAACTACACAAGATAGAATCCACTCATTCCCGACTTCAGGGTAAGTAGATGAGTGCTCTCTTAAGTGCTGACTCCGGGACTTGAGCAAGGGGCCCCACCTTCTCACTAGCCCGAGAGGGACTTCCGGTTATTGGTTGGACCATAACCGGGTTGTTCATTAGAGGATCAGCGGGACTTAAGGTACAAGATGTAACATAGGGGTAAAACGGTAATTTGACCCAACTGTGGTTACGAACACTTGTGAAGGATTAACTTATCGTCAATAGTCAAAATCCATGGACTAAAATATTCTACAGTGAGAAGAATGCAACTGTGGGTAGTGACCGACAGTTAACGAATGTTGATTAATATGGTTAATGAGTTTAATCAATTAATCTTGTGTCATTGAAGCTTCCGATCTTTAGGTCCATTAGGTCACCTTACTAGCTCGTAAAGGATAGTTAAGAACAGTTAGTCTTGAAAGTAATTTGAATGGTTCAAATTAGTTAAAGGAAATTAAGATTAATTGTATGAGATGCAATTAATATAATGTATCTTGATACATTATAATATAAAGTTAATTTTGAATTGGATTCAAAATTATGAGAGAGATGGATATTAGAATTTGATTCTAATATAGTTGATTAATTTAAGTTTAATTTAATTAAATATGATTTAATTAATTAAATTAACGTGATATATTAATTTAGTTAAATTAAATTAGATTTAATTAAATTAATAATTTTTTAATTAATTAAATTAGATTTAATTAATTATTATTTTAATTAAAATTGTTTTAATTAAAATTAAGGGAAAAAAAGAAAAGGAAAATGGGAGGAAACCTTGGTAGAAAGTGGGGAGGTCTTCCCACTTGGTGGGAAAGTGAGTGAGGAAGTGGTGACTTCCCCCTCACTCCTCTTTCCCTATAAAAGGGAGGTTCTCCCAATTCCTTGGCTCTCGGTCTTTGGTTTTTGAGGTTCTGAAACTCCAACGAGAAATTCTCTCTCTCGATCTCTCGGTTTCCCTTTCAATTATAAGACAGTTTCCACAAACCGAGTTCTTAATATCCAGAGGATAGCGAGGAAGACTTTGTGGTAGCGTTGGTGTCTACATTGAAGAGGTGTCTTCAAAGGTATGTATCACTAACTTCCTTCTATTTATGCTTATATGTCTTTTCTTTGTTGTAATTCTAAGACAAGATCGAAGCACACGTGTTTGCGCGCTTCCGCTGCGGAATCTGATCCCTTCAATTGGTATTAGAGCCAGGCTCTGCTTTCGATCTTGTTTTGAATAACAAGAAAAAGAATGGTGAATATTTCTATACATTTGATGTATGTGGTTTGTAGATAGATGTTTTTGGTTTCTAGCATTAGATTTACAGTTTTTTCGTTGATTCGATCAAATAAAAGCCCGTTGTTTTGGGCGTTTAATCTTGTAAATCAAGTCTGTAAATTCGTGTCGTTCGTGGTAAGGAGTTGCTGTAAAAGAGTACCAGAGAAGTGAATGAAAATCGGAGGAACCGGGCGGACAGTGCCTCGACGCTGGGGGCGGCGCTTAGGCGTTGTTGGGCAACGACGCTTAGGCGTCGGATAGTGGTGCCTAGGCACTGCCTTAGGTGCAGAAACCCGAGAGCTCGGGCCTGCAGCAGTGGGGGCAGTGCCTAGGCGCAGGTGCCCGGACCCAGCCCCGAGGGACCGGTATTTATAAAAAAAATTGGTTTTTTTTGTTTTGTTTCATTTCTTATAGGAAGCCAAAAACCGGTCTATTTTGCTATTTAATTATTATGCATTTTGAATGTATACTTAATTAGTTGTATATGTTGCATAAAGTATGTCATATAGTTTAAAATCCTACTATAGGTTAAGTATGTTCATGCATCATATGCATATAATAGTTATAATGTATGATAGCATGATTTATTTTCATGATTAATTAATATAAGTGTTGTATTAATTAGATTAATATAAAGTTGTATTGAGCATGACAGTACTTTAGTAAATATAAATGTTATATTTATGTATGTCATTGAGGTACGATTATAGTTTGACTTTCTTTAAATTTATAAGGTTATAAGTTTGGTGAAAAGAAATTAAAGTCTATAATCAAGAATTGCATGAAAACCCTAAGTCTTTAATAATTAATTTTAAAGGGGTTTGGAATTGATTATATTCTAGGTCGTATACTTTTTATTTTGGTTTTAAATATGTTTAAAACGTCGAAATAAAAGGTTAATATAAAATATTGCTTATAAGGGAACCCTGTCTAAGGAAGGTTCTGTCTAGGTAGAGGTACTTAAGCTGACCGTAAGGGAACACCTCTACTTGGGAACCAATCTGGGGGTTGAATTAGTCAATATTTTATAGCATGCAATAATGTGGTTAGTTCGTTAAAGTGTTTAATGAACTAAAACATTAAGTGTTAAACAAATCTAATATAAAAGTCATATTGCGCAAACTAATAAACTTAGATAATTTCATTTAGCCGGATTTTACCTAAGTAATAAACCCTAGTTGTAAAATACTAAGTGGGAGGACTAGGTGTATAAATAAAATATACCAAGTATATGAGATATATGTGGTATATATATATACATTCTTTCACTCACGTTCTCCATATAAGTTCACACCATGAGTTCCAGCTCAGCCTCATGTTGCCCTGGGCGCGACCTCCCAACGAAAGGTGTTTACATAATTCAATACCAAGGTGAATGAGAAAGTATTTATAGTAAGTGGGAGAAGGACGTGTGACAACACATCCTACGGTCTCTTCTATTGGTTTGCAATGTGAGGTTTCATACACAGCCTGCATGCCATCTTGGAGCGACCACCCCTACGGAGGGTCTGTTGTATAGAATTAAAATCAAGGCAAACTTTGGAAATGGATAAAGTCTCTTAGGTTTTGCATCAATATTTGTCTTTCCCTACGGCAGGCTTATTGGGGAGGACCTCTGGGGTCTGAAAATGGCGGGTCACACTTACGAGAAGTCATTAAGTTTGTTAGTAACTCCTTGATCAAACAAACGGTGACTAACTGTTATAAGAATAAGAGTTATTCTGGTGTAATATTTAGTTGAGAGAGTCTCAATTCAATGAAGGAGTAGATGATTACCCCACGGTAGTTGTTGCTCTAAATCACTAAAGCATCGTTGCAGAAATAATCTTGATTGATAGGGTGCATTATTACTTTTTGCTAAAACTGATTGGGTTTTAATGGGTAGTGCAAATGTCTAATATAGATTTGTTTGTATTTCAGCATGTCTACTTCCGTTATTGCCCTGCTTGCCGTTGAAAAACTTAACGGCGAAAATTACACACAATGGAAAACGAATCTTAACAGTCACAGTGGGAGACCTAAAATTGTTTTTAGACAAGAATACATATATATTATTAGATAATGTGTATGTCGTTCCTAAAATAAAGAGGAACTTAATTTCAATTTCTGTTATATTGTTAGTGTATCTAGTCGTCGTCGATATGACATCATTCCAAGAATATGCACACTATTCGTAATTTTGTAATTTTAATCGAAGTAATGAGCTTTTATATTTTATTATATTCTTCAATTAAGTTATTTAATATTGTCTACGTAAATGTGTGAAGTAGACTTAATATTTAATGTCTATATTATGTTGAGATTAAACTCCACTTAAGTATTTGCAATTTCGAATAAAACATCATCATTTTATCAATCGTTATGAATTCATAATACTTTATAGTTTGATCCAAACAGAAACTGACATTCAAAATATTGATGACATTTATTAACAAATACTAATATATACAACTTTACCAGCATGAAGAAAATATAGTGAATTGACACATCAAGAAAAAACACTCATTATATAGAGCTCAACCACCAAAGGAATCCTCCAAACCTTTCCGAATGTGAAAAAATTTAAATCAATATAATCCTCTGTGTAGTTGGTTATTGCTAATCACATAACATGTCTCAATTCTTAATGCATGGGTATTCAATAATGATAATAACAAATTATGTTGGAAAACCATGCATAACGTTGTAATAACAATCATATCGCAGTCATCATTAAAAATATAAACTTGACCTTACCAAATCACATCATTCAACAACCTGTCAAAGCTGTCTCCATATATCTAGGTTTTTCGCAAATGGCGTAAATAGTAGAACAACTTGGATATTAATTGTCGACGCAATAATAATTACAATCTAAACCGAACCCTAATGATTTCGAATCTCGGATTCGTGGTGTCTTTAAAATAAATTGTGTGGACAAAACGTAGTAGTTATGAATTTAAAATCATACACGACGTCGAATCTCATATTTGGTTAAATTGTTGTAAATGTGAATTATTTTTGTACTACCTAAGTAGGTAAATCCCGTAATTTTTTTAGATCCCGCAATATATACATATACAAGTAGTTTTTTATAATTTCATTAGTATAACGACAGACAAAACATTACTTTGAAAGTACATAAGTCTCCCTATTGCGAATAGGTATTAATCGTCAGAACCTTGCTTCGGTATTTACATAGGACATCGGGTCGACTGTTCCATCGTTATTATATCTTTATCGTCAAATGTTTCGTAACAGAACCAAATAGATTCCAAAGTTTCTTTGTTAAATAAATCTCGTCAACTGTTATATTGGACGTATATGCATAATATATACCTGTTGTTCCATGTTTCTTTTCATATTTTTTCCTTCTCTTTTTTCTTGTTTATATATATATATATATATATATATATATTTCATTTTTTTTCCGTGTAAGCGTGATGAGCATTAGTTCTTCTATAACAATGAATCGTAGTTCTACAGTTAATACAAAAGGTGAAACGACGTAGTGGTTACCTTTTCACGTTAACGAAAAAAATAATATATATATATAACACTACGAGCATGAGAAGAAACGTTATGAAAGATGATAATGGATTACATAATGAGTTTTTAGATACTGTGGGAAGCATGAGACTCCGCCGGCAACGACCTATCTAACTCGACAACCTTTGCCCTTAAACGCCTGTTTTCCACCTCCGTATCAACAACCCTTTCCCTCATATGCTTTTTTTCAACCTCCAGAGCGCGGACTTCAGTTTCGCGGTACGGGTGTACCATTATATCCAACAGTGGAGCCTTTTCCTTAGCTTCATGTACCCTATTTTCCGCTATGTGCAGCTAATCAATGAGGGGCTCTTCATCGACTTTGCTATAGTGTGAATCGCTGAATGAGTTGTACGGACATTTGGTCTCCATGTAGACATTGAACTTCTTGTTTACCTCATCGTCCGAGGAGATGAGGATCATATTGTGGCTGGTGACTTCGTCAGACATCCCACTGTCTGCACGCACGGGGAAAAAGAAAAAATGTAGTACAATTCGCAAACTCAAGTTTCAGAGGATGGTGGAGGGTAGCACATATAGATACAAACTATGAGTGGTTGTTGGTTGGTATACAAATTTTGTTCGACCATGAGTTGTGAGCACTAATGAAATTAGTTGTAGACGAGTATTAATTTGATGCTGACGTGATTTATGTAGTAATTGAAATAAATAAACTCTAAATAAATTGTACAACTGGTAATTGTATATATTGTAAATAGACGGCATGCTAGTACGAGGACATGAGAATGTGAAAATGGAAAAACGGTGGCGACAGCAGTATAGAGCTGCACTTATTGCTGGCAGGAACCACAGGTGTGCTCGTAAGAAAGATGTCGTCCATGAATGCACTTAACGACATCGATATCGATTAACAATCCCATTTAAAGACATCGTTATCGCAACAATCCAATCATCAGTATACCACCTACGACACGACGGGTCGTACGGATGTGTCAGCGCAGATATCCGATAAGCGAATCTCTAACGTCTGGGATCGTTGGTGTCGAAGTTAACACCGATGTAAATCTGTGCTCATTAAGGACGTCGAGATATACTGCGTCACGTGTCAGGTAAAACCATAAAAACAATCAATTCAATTATACGTTCAACCTCTTGTGGGTGTTAATGAGTCTGCGCTAGCGGTGTTTTATTAGCGTTAGTTCAAACTACCCACTACTTAATGCGACATCATCCGGTGCACTAGGCAAATTGTTTTTCTCTTATTTTTACATTTTTTTATTTATTGACCTAAAAACCTGGTGTCTTCGTGTACGCATATATGTGACCTATACAACACTATTTATTTTTATTTATTTTATTTACCCTACTCTGTAATGAATAAAAAACAAAACATAATGAAACAATAGACAGAATGGAGGAGAGTAGCGACAACCGCTTGGACTGAGGTACTTCAACGCCAATAAACGAGGGATGGTTCGAAAGGGCCAACAATGTGATGGAACGAGCCCAACTACTCCTCATGAGGCTTTAGCTCGAAGCCAGTAAAAAAATGCATGAGTACGAGACAATACAAGAGCAAATAGCGTACGCAGAGAATGGGATGAAAAAAGTACTAATGGATGGCGAAACGGGAGAACCGTCTAGCAACTCTAGAGCGACGCCTTTAGGCAACGATCGTGACGGTCGTGGATGTTTTTTCTTTTCTTTTGGCACTCAATATATCTACCTTTAGTTTTTTTTTTTTTGTTCTTATTGTCTGTACTTAGGATGTATGTTTAATGGAACGACCTATTTGCCCTTGTAACAACCAAAATAATAATAATAATAATAATATATAAATATACATATATTTAAATTATTATTATTTTTAGTTGTTTTCTTTTATTTTCTCAAAGATAAACCTTTTTGTTTTAGAAATTACTTTTAAAAGATAATTTGTTCTTAGAATTTAAAAAGTAAAAAGAAAGAGTTTTATTAAATCTTTATCTTTTTATTATCCTTTTTAGATAAGGATTCATTAGGGTTTGTTATAAAAGCCCTTAAACCCTAGGTTTTATTTTCTTAAACTGTTAGATCTAGTTTTCTCTCAAAGAAAAGAAATGAAGAAGAGTTTGATATTTTCTTTCAAAGATCCGTAAGATTTTCTTCTCATTGTTTTAGTTTATTTTTTTCTTGATTTGTAGTTCTTTAATTCAGTTTATTGAGAAAAGTTTTGAGGTCTTTGTTTTTTAGAATAAAAGATTTTAAGGACTTTTTACCCTAGAAATTTTCTAGAATTTTTGGTTTGAATTTTTTGTTTATAAGACTGTTTTTGGGCTATTTTGAGGCTCTTTTTACATAAAAAGTTTATCTATTTGTATCCTATAAATTATAGTTTGTTGTTATGATTTTTACATAAAAATTATATGTTTTTACCAAATTTTAAAGGTTTTCTATAAAGCTTTCAGATCTGATTTTTTCTATAAAAATCAATAAATTGTTAATTGTTTTATGGAAAATTCTTGGAAGTTTTATTTTATAAAACAGAAAATTTTTCAGATTTAAAATCCTCAAATTTTCAATTGTTTAGAAGGTTTTTAAGCTGGTTTTATTGAGAAACTTTTTGTAAATTTAGTTCGTATTGATTTATATCGATTCTTATAATTTTAAAGGTTGTTATGATGGATTTTAGAGGCTTTTTAACCTAGTTTTCAAATCTGATTTTGTAGCCCCAAATCCATACTTTCCTAATTATTTTACATAAAAGAGTGTTTTGAATGGGAAAATTGGGTAGATAAGATTTGAGTTAGTAATTGGTTGAATTTTAAATCCTTGGATAGGATTTAAGAATTGATTTTGGATATTGGTTGTTTCTAGGTCTCTAAGTTGACAACTACCAAGGAAGAAGTTAACTAGATTCGTAGGATTTCTGAAAGAGGTAAGTAATTTGTCATATCCCTTCGAAAAAGTATTGTAAGTAATTTACCATATCCCTTCGAAAAGTGTTGTAAGTAATTTTCCATATCTTTTGGAAAAGTATCGTAAGTGATTTGCCATATATTTTCCAAAACTAAAATGTATTTTGGATTTGATACGATGATTTGAAATTGATATCTTGCATATGAAATTGAAGTTTTATTATGGATTTGAAAACTAATTTGACAATTGATATTATTTTTATTTGCCAAGTATTTGAACTATTCTTATATGATTTGATAAAGTTTTGTTTAGATTTATTTAAAGATTTGGAATTGATATTTTGTTTATTTGTGAAATATTTGAAATCACGTTTTGGATGATTGATAAAGTTTGTTTTAAATTATTTCAATGTTTCGAACTAATTTAATATTGAACGTAAGTATTTGTTTTGCACTTTATTTGAAAGATATTTTGATTGATTTGATAGGACCATCCGGATATGCCATTATTTTGTTTTGAGGAATGTTTTGCTTATTTAGGGTAGTAGCCTAATTTGGAATTGATGGATTTCTGTTCTGGCTTATTTGTGGGAAGGCACTTTTGTGGTTTGGCATTCCTTGGGATGAAGATTCATGTGTGTGTTATTCACTCACATGACCTCACACTTAAGTAACTCTGTTCTGGTTGATATTATTTCGACAACTCTGTTCTGGTCGATATTATTTCGACAACTCTGTTCTGGTCGATATTAATTCGACAACTTTGATAGAAGCTTCTGATTGATTTGGTGTTACCGACGGGTAACCACATATGTTCTGTAGGCTACCCAAATAATGCAACATTCCACTCTGATTTTGAAAGTATGAATGAATGTAAGATTGTTTTGAATGTTCGAATGATTTAGTTATTTGAAAGTTTGAAAGGTGTACCAAATGTTTTAGAAGGAACTTTGAAAGTTTAGATTGAAAGAAAGTTTGTTTTGAAGGATTTGAAATTTGATCGAATGAAAGTTTGTTTTGAATGAATGGAAGTTTGTTTTGAAAGAATGAAAGTTTGTTTTGATTGACTGGAAATTTTATCTTATTTGAAGACTTTGTTTCCGAAAATCTAGTTTATTTTCAAAGTTTTGAAAATTGTATTAAAGATTTTAAAGGACTTTAAAAGTTTTGATTTTTTCGCCTTTTTGTTTACGAATGTTTTGAAAGGAAAATGAATTTCAATGTTTGTTATGGAGATTGCTTATTGAGTATTTTTGTACTCATTTTTTTTCTGTTTTCTAAATGTTTTCAGATGAAGGTTCAAGTGACTGCTTAGATAGTGATTGAGGAATAGCGTTCTGGCATGAGGAGTTGAAATTTTTAGTATTTTCCATTATTTTTAGCTTATGAGAACTTAATTAGTTCTGGTAGCTATTCTTTGGCTTTATTATAGTGTAGGTTTTTTTTTTTGTTAAAGTTGGACTTGTCCTTATCTTTTGTCATAGTATCGTATTAAATAAAGAAGTCTTTCCGTTAATTTAGTGATTAGTTGATTACGCTTCCGCATTTTGACAGAATGACCGTATTGGAAAATACGGGTTGTTACAGCCCTAATATTTGGTTTACCAGGTCATTGATAAATTACAGAGTGCATGACTGTTAATATCGACAAAAGAAAAAAAATATTAAAATAAATTCAAAATAAATATAATAAATAACAAAATATATAAAGTAAAAAAACAAAAAACTAGACCCAAACAAGTACAGTAATAATAACAAAATTAATTAAAATTGGGATACATGAGGCATACTTGTTTTTGGAACCTCTTAACTTCTTTTTTTTTCCTTTTTTTTTCTTTCTAGCGTTTTTTAATACGTTTTTTTGTTTTATAATTGAATTTGAATTCACATGAAACCGTTTTCATACCAACGTGGCTCTAGGTATTCGCTGTAAGAAGAAATCAGATATGAAATGGCCACGAAAAAATACTAAAAAATAAAAAATAAAAAATAAAAACCATACCCCGCATGCTGTGCTCAAGAAAAAAAATGTAAATAAACACAACAGACAAAAAAATATATATACATAGAGAACAAGAATTACTAAGAATATTTTTTTTCTGAAATAATTACATATATAATTATTTTTTTCAATGGTTATTATTAATATTGCAGTTCGGGTAATTAATACCCTTTCATTCCTAATACATGCGTTCTGTTACACGCAACCAACGCCCTTTGGTATTCATTGCGTGAATATATTACTACGTTTTTTGTTTTCTTTCTCTATAAATAGACTACTTAACGCAGTTTACTTGTTCATTAACAAGACACTGTGACATCTCCTTTCGTGTGATAGATTTCAAGTTCCTCTGAGGGCAACGCACAATAAGCGGATAGTACTATTGCGAGATTGAATGAAGAGTTCGCAGGAAAGGGGATGGCGAATATTGACGATGTCGCGACGTATCAAACTATACAAGAGCTCAACCATGAGTTTGGATGCATGTACAGTATGGAAGAGGCGAACAGAACTATCTGCACCTTGACGGATGAGCTAGCCGACGCAAAGCAGCGTCTCAAGTTCTACAAGGATTCATCTGAAGAATACCAAAGGCATTCTACTGGTTGTAGGCGATAAGCAGGATCTCATACTGAAGATCCAAACGTTGGAGGATAGTATCGCTGATGCCGAGGAGAAGGAAAACCGCTGCGCTCGTTAGACGACTTCAATCTCATATCATTTCATGCTTTTTTATTCGTAATAGAACATGTTTTTTTTCCTATCAACACAACTCTTTCACCCTTTTATTTTTTGTTATTATTTTTAAAGGCTGTTTTTTTATTATGTATCCGTTTATTTTATAATATATATTTTCCATTGTTGTCAATACATATCTCGACTCTTCTCACTATAAAGTATATTTAATTTAGATTTTAATATTAAAAAAAATTTAACCCTATCGATATAATTGTCTTTATGTCGATCTCGTTGTCAATAGCTTTATCGATAGTATGCAACTAACTTTATCAGTAACTCTTTGTTGTGTGGTGTCGCTGCTGCATGTCGTTACCGACTTCGTAATTGTATATCGACATCGTGTATCGATTCTGTTATCGCTGGTGTTCGTCTCTGTGGTATCTAAAGTCAAAGTAAAAGATTTATTGGCAACGCCTTCATAGTTACCTTTGCCTATAAAAGATACAACTATCATTAAGCGTTATATTTACCGTGATGTAATATAATAATAGGGTAAAAAAAGAAAAGGCCAAAAAAAAAAGGGGGAAAACATATTAAAAATTCGAAGATGGCGGGATCAAGATTTATGGATGAAATTTTGGGGATGAAGGGTGGATGAGTAATTTAACATGCGTACGGTTGTTAGAAAAGATTAGAATAACATGTTTATTGGATTAGTGTCGTATCACATTGACGTCCTAATTTTATATCATTCGTGCGATTACCCATTTGAATTTGGGAAATTGGGATATATGACCCCTCCCATAAATCATTTTGGATTTATGACCCTTTTTAAAAAAAATCTTATGTATGACCCCTCCGTTACCCTTTTCCACTTTTTATCTTTGTAAAATTATCAAACAATCTCTTGCCTTAGACCTTTCAATTTCTTTTTAATTTGAATCAAATAGGGAAAAAAAATCGACATTTTAATTAATGAATCAATTAAGAACAACAATCGAATCCACGAAAAAATCCTCCATAAGTAAACATAAACCACATAAGTCGTCCAATAACTAAATTTGGGTGAAAAAAAATTTGCATGATCTAAGAGTAAATGCATAACATTTGTCAGGATTTAATTAAAAAAAGGTAAATAACGGTCGAGATTTAATTGACAACAAAGAGGACAAGATGGAAGAGAAGGCAAAAAAAAAAAACCTAGAAGGGTGTAGATCCCAATCCGGGATAGCACAAACCCGGGTCGGGATGGCATAATCTCGGACTGGGCTTGTATGAATATTGGCCCGATCTGGGATTGTTCTATCCCGGTCCGTGTTTGTGCTATCCCATACAAGAATCCACACTAGTCCAGTGTTTTTTTTTTTTGCCTTCTCTCCGATCTTAGCTCTCTTGTGCCTGACATTAAATACAATATTGGCTCGAGATTTATGAAATTTTGATTTTTTTATAATTAAATTCGGACAAATGTTATGTAGTTATGTACATTCGATTTTTCATATTAAACAATTCAATATTTAATATTCCATTTTGTAATTTCAATTTTTTTGTAATTGATTTTTTTCATAATTAAATTTTAATTAATTATTTGAGTTAGTTTTTTTTTCATACATAATTGATGTTTCAAGTTAATAAAGATTGAAAATAATTTTTTTTTTTAATAATGAGGTGGTTGATTTTAAAACATAAGAATACTAAAGTAATTTTATATTTAAAAATTGTGAAAGAGGTAAAAAAATGGTGGGATCACAAATGAGCTTTTCCATAATGATCAATAGGAGAGGTAGTATATTCAAATTTCCCCTTTGAATTTCCATCGAAGTTCCGATAATTCTAGGGTTTCCGACGGGGACGAAATTGTGCTATCAGGCTGTGTATTGAGAGATTCGGCGATGGGGAAGAACGACAAGACGGGGCTGGGGCGAGCTCTTGTGAGGCAGCACAACCAGATGATCCAGCAGTCTAAGGAGAAAGGCCGATTCTACAGGTCTCAGCACAAGAAGGTTTTGGAATCCGTCACGGAGGTCAGCGACATCGACGCCGTCATCCAACAAGCCGACGAGGCCGAGCGCCTCTTCTCCATCGATAACCCTGTCCCCAACTTCCCTATCAAGCTGTGAGTTCTTCGAGCTTCCCTTACCATCAGTTTTGATTCACGAGCTGTAAAGATTGATTGTGTTTTAGACATAAGAAGCGGAAATAGGTTTAATGGAATTGGTTTCTGGTTTATTTGCGAGCAGGGATGGAAGTTCGAGCACGAGTGAAATGACGCCTGAGGAAAGGAGAGAGCAGCAGAAGATAGAGGAGGCTTTGCACGCCAGTAGTCTACGAGTTCCACGTAGGTTTGTCTTCTTTTCCTTACCAAATTGTGTAAGTTTTGCATTAAAGTTTTCGTTGAGCAGCGGGTAAATGTCTGTCTTGTTTTAGGCCGCCGTGGAATGCTCGGATGTCTCCGGAGGAGCTTGATGATAATGAGCGACAGTCTTTCTTAACATGGCGTCGTAGCCTTGCAAGGTTTGCTTCGATTTTAATGTCCTTGTTCCTGTTTGATTTGTACAGTCTTACAACTTTAAAAACTTGTATATGTATATTGTTCCTGTGTATTCTTGTTCGTGGTTGGCATTCTTATGCAGTTATGTTTGTTTTAGGCTTGAGGAAAACGAGAATCTTGTTCTTACGCCATTTGAGAAAAACCTAGATATATGGAGACAGCTTTGGCGGGTCGTTGAGCGATGTGATTTGGTAAGGTCAAGTTTATACTTCTGATTATGACTGCGATATGATTGTTATTACAACATTATTCCAATGTTATGCATGGTTCTTCAACATAATTTGTTATTACCATTCTTGTATACCCATGCAGAAAGAATAGAGGCATATTATGTAATTAGCAATAACATATCTTGTTTTCTTTTTCTTTTGAGTTTGGATTATCCTCTTCTTATCAGCCTACAGTATCATGTGCTGTAAGTTTAGGGTAACAAATCTATGTATCGGCGGAAAGTTTATCATCTGAAAGTTTCTTAATTTGAGGAGCTTCCAATAACTACCTTGAGTTTGAGTACAGCAATTTCATTCATTTGAAAATTATTATCACATAATTATGCTTTTGATAATTGGGTTTGAAATTTTAGTATTACATCATTATACACACAATGGAATGCATTTTACTTCTTTTATCAGTTACATGATGAAACTTATTAATTACTATTGTAGTTTCCTGTTCAATTAATGTCTAGTGCATTTTTATCCATGTTTTATAGCATGGAAACTAGGAAGTGAATAAAAGGTATCATATGTTTCTTAAAGTAGAAGGTCCTCAAGTATAATAATAATAATAATCAATGAGTTTCTATGTAACCAGCCAGTTCTTGAATCTTCCGTTTCAGTTATTGTTTTAGTACTTCCTCTGTTGGTTGGCATGTACAATCATGTTAAGTTCATCCTCCATCATGCTATTCTATTGTTTGTGGAAATGCTGATTTTCTTCTTTGTATTCAGCTTGTGATGGTTGTCGATGCTCGAGACCCTCTATTCTACCGCTGCCCTGACCTTGAGGTGAATTCTTGTCTTTATTTTCTTTCCTACTATAACTTTTCTGTTTTTCTATTCTGATTGAGTGTTATGCTTGAGAATATTCTAACTCATATATATGGAGTTGGGTTATTTTGTACTAGAAAAGAAAGAAAGAAGAGTTGCCATCTAGTTAATATATTATTTTTGGTGATCTTTTAATTACTTCACTATGATAATTTTGCGACTTGTATGCACTTGTCTGATTCTTTTGTCTGGTTAAATTTGAGTGTTCGAAATATGAGCGCTCCATTTGATATCATAGCCCTGTGGCCTCGTCAAATAATCCAACACATATTAGACTCTTAAAATGGAGATCTTGTACAAAATAATAATAATAATAATAATAACTTGAATGAGAAACATCCGACTTTTTTGTTATACTTTTTCTCTTTATGATCATATGATAGTTATGGTATATTTGAGTTAAAATACTGTGTTAGACAATAATTGAATCATTTACTTGAGTTTGAATTATCTTCATCCACTTTTTTTTGCTTAGCAACATTTAATTGGCATGTTGTGTTCATGAACTTTGTTCTTTTTACCCAACTCTGATAGCGGTTGAATATTTGAATATTATATATATATATATTTGTTGAACGTAAATGTCTGCATGTTATTATTTGTAACATGTCGCCTTTGTGTCTCCATGTGCAATCTGCTTAGTTTTTCCATTTGGGTTGGTTTTGTTGTCATTGCAGGCATACGCAAGAGAGGTTGATGAGCACAAAAGGACATTGCTTCTCGTGAACAAGGCAGATCTGATACCTTACTCTGTCAGGTAAGTGATTGTCACTGAAAATCTGGAATGTTAGTCTATCTTTCTGTGCAGTTTTTTAATAAACAAAAATTCCATGGCAATACTTATGAACAGGAAGAAATGGTCAGAGTTTTTCGGCCTTCATGAGATATTATATGTGTTTTGGTCCACTAAAGCTGCTTCTGCCACTCTAGAAGGGAAAAAGCTTAGCAGTCGATGGGATACTAATGAACCTGAGAATGGTATGGATGATACTGATACAAAAATATATGGTAGGGATGAGCTTCTGGCTCGTGTACAGTACGAGGCAGAACAGATTGCCGAGAGGAGGATGAAGTCACTCACTAGCACTACAAGGCAGTCGGATAATATTACACTAGGTGGAAATACAAACGAAAGAGCGTCGTCAAGTAGCGTCATGGTGGGATTTGTTGGGTATCCAAATGTGGGGAAAAGCTCAACAATTAATGCTTTAGTAGGCCAAAAACGAGCAGGAGTCACCTCTACTCCCGGGAAGACGAAGCACTTCCAAACATTGATTATTTCAGACAAGCTTACGCTATGTGACTGCCCTGGTTTAGTGTTTCCTTCATTTTCGAGCTCAAGATATGAAATGATTGCTTATGGAGTATTGCCTATTGATCGAATGACAGAGCATAGAGAGCCTATTCAGGTTGTTGCGAATCGAGTTCCCAGGCACGTGATTGAGGATGTGTACAAGATCAGTCTGCCGAAACCAAAACCTTACGAGCCACAGTCTCGGCCACCCCTAGCATCAGAACTTCTGAAAGCGTATTGCGACTCCCGTGGTTATGTTGCTTCTAGTGGGCTGCCTGATGAAACTAGAGCTTCCCGCCAAATTTTGAAGGATTATGTCGATGGGAAGATTCCACATTATGAATTGCCTCCAGGAATGTCAAATGAGGATGATAATCAGGAAGAAGATGCTTCAACTCCCAGGCTATCTGAAACACACGATTCAGACTCAGACGAAGTCGAGGACTCCTCAAATGTGGATAGTGAAAATTCCCCTGGTTTCGAACATGTGACGGGCTATCTTGATTCATTTGACATAGCAAATGGACTAAAGACAAACGTCATTGCTGAGAAGAAGCCGAAGACATCTCATAAACACCACAAGAAGCCGCAGAGAAGAAAGAATCGGTCATGGCGGGTCGGGAACGACGATGGCGATGGTATGCCTGGAATGAGAGTGTTCCAGAAGCCAATAAACTCAGTCCCCCTGAACGTGGTTCCATGAGGTTAGTTGATGCATCTCTATGAGCTTTTCAAGGCCTAGGTCTGCATCTTGGTAAATTTAGAAGCATCCGAGGGAAAACAAATTAACGAAAATGGAAATGGTAAAACAAGGATGTATAATTTTTTTTTAAGTTATTTGATGGGCAGTGAAGTTTCTTCTTTGAATTTGTACCCAATTTTTTTATGGTTTTCTGTGGCCTCTAGTAACCATCTTCTCTCTTTCCCTTTTTCTTTTTGTTTTTCGAAAGGGATGATAGAGCATTCTTACTTATTTTTTGAATGGTATTTTAAGATTATTGGATGTTTTTCGAAAATTGTTGTTTAGATTACTCTTTTTAAATATAATATATTTTTGGTTATAAAGGTTTGTTCATGAGATTTTAAAATGGACACACCCTAAACCCATATATATATATATATATATATATATATATATATATATATATAGTTATATGGTAACTCCAAAATGTACCATTTTGACAATTATTGTACGCAACTTTTAATCTCTATTCCAAACAGTTTGAGAAAGTCATCAATCAATTGAGCCATCTCCATTTTTTGGCACATTATCCAAATAAACAGAAGTTTCAAATGTACAATAATACTTACTAGTATTTTCCACATTTAGTTTAAACATTTTTTATATTTCCTTCAGAGATATATAGTAGACTAAAGATTATATTATATATTTATATGGTAGGTTTCAATGTGAGGTATGAGAATTTGAACCTTCAACTTCAAGAGAAGTAGGTGTCATTTACAGTTGAGTTATGTACATATTAGCATATTGTAGTTCCCGGTAAGCTATCTTAGAGTTGTGGAGAGAGGTCGTAGGATTGGTTTACCACTTTATTTAGGCTTCCATCTGATTTGTTTGTTTTGCTTAAGACACTTTAAGAAGTTGAACTGCAATGAATATTATACCCATCAGAGGGAGGTCTCTTCTATTGTCCTATCAGTGGGTGTGTATTGTTTAAAAAAATTGTAATCTTGAGTAATTAATTTAATTTTTTTTATATGATGACATTTTTCATTAAACACTATACATTATATTTTATTGAGTTATTTGAGTTCTATGTTTTTTTTTTTTTTGTGAAAAAAGAAAATATTTGTGTTTTAAGTTGAAGATGAAGTGAGATTTGACATAAAAATAATAGAGTTACATCTCGAATTGAGACTACAACGTTATTCAATAGAGGTGTTATATGCTATCTCACGTGTTTCAGTTAGATCATTATTCAATAGAGGTATTGTACACCATAAAGTTTGAGTTCCGCATTCGAAGCAACTCACTCATCTGCTTTAATATATAGAGCAAAGCCATAAATAAAGAATAGTTTACATTAGTGAAGTTCCGAATTTTCTACAACAATAATTTTATAGGTGTGACACACTGCACCCATGGGTCAAATACTGGGAAATAAGGCTAGGGTCTAACATGGTATGTTGAAATGATTTGGTATGGGCCTAAGTGTCACGCCATAATAATGTTTTGATAGATGGATGTTCAAAGTCACAATTGGATTTATGGACCAACGAGCCAACTCCTAATAAATGTGTTTAGGTGAGTAGTGAGGCAAATTTACATTCATAGGCCAATATGGGCAAGGTGGCATCTTAAAGTATCAATGACACCCAATAGGACCCGTCGCCAATAGGCATTATAAACTAGTTTTGACTAACTAAAGGGTATAATCTAAAATGAAAATGATGGAAATCGATACAGCAATGCATTCAAAAGACTTTGTGACCTAGTGTGAAGACAATGTTGAGCCTATGATTAGAGACAAGTTGGTTAGTGCTTAATCACAAACACCTGTTTGGACTATGCCAACGATCAGCAAGAAGAAACTCGTGCACAAGCGTTTTGCGCCAAAAAAAAAAAAAAAAAAAGCGGCAAAGAGAAGTTTGATTGAGGAGGCCATGGTCCAAAGAAGAATCATGAGACTACGGATACTCCCACAAAAGGCAACTTTCATCAGTATTATCTACTACCAAATTTTACAAACAGAGATTCGTTGACGTGAATGCATGCTTTCTTAGGACTAATTCATAGGCACTCTCGTTTAGTTTCGAGAGCCTCACCCTCCCCATCCCTTACTCATCTTTTAACTCCAAAAATTGAGAGATTAACATGCAGTGTGCTACACCAATTGAGCGGGATGAGCTGCCTTATTTTTCAATTCGTACTACTCGAAAAATTTTGGTAGATGAACCTGCTTGAGCTAGTGGATCCTCAGAATGCCCTTCGTGCTTAACGTTTTAGGTTAGCTTATGGCAGCGAAATTCAATCTTCGAGACCCCATAACATAAGAAAGTTGCACACTTTGAAAACCGTTTTAGAATGACAATTGAAATTTGAAAACTCAAAAAAATGTAATTCAATACTACAAAGACATTTTTTTTTTCATAAAATATTAAAAATACTTTTACAAAGTAAAAAAAAAAAAGTAATCGAACTCCTCAACTCATCTGGCTATGTGCTGGTAACCCCACACCACACAGCCCAGCATCGTAGTAGCAAAGCAACCCTGAATCAAAATTTAGAACAAAATTCAAGTGATACCAAAATCTGAGGGGAAAAAAACCCATGAACAAAAACACAGAGATTCGTATACGATCATCGATTTTAGAAATGGCGGGAAAAGAAAAGAGGTTCTTTCATCTTTACACGAATTATAATGTACAAAACAAACAAGCAAAAATTACAGAAAGCAACCAACTTCTATGATACATCACAGGACACCCACAAAGCTTCTAAGAAATTACATCTCACCATGAAGGAAAGTTTCATTTCCCATAAAAGGAGAAAAAAGAAATAATTGGCCATAACAAGGATTCTAAAGAATATATAGGGAAGTAAAAGAACTGGGCGGGACGGGACGGGACACCGCAGACTTCCACCTGCTTGTGGCTCATTATACAAGGGACGGTCAAAACTCACCATCAACTTGTATCACAAGAGAAGAGAGACTAAATCTAACTCACCGCTAGTGACTTGGTTCTCGAGAACATCTTTGTAAAGGCCTATCATTTGTGTTGAAAAATCAGAACTTCATCTGCTATTTTGTGTTAAAAATCCAATTGCATATTTCTGTATGAGGCATAGTGCTATATACAGAGAGCATCAGAAGGACCAGGCTGCAGACGACCCGTAATTCAACAGAGAAAGAAAGATCATCAACTACATCCAAGCAAGAGAACCTCGATCGTTAGCAACTTGTGGCCGACCTCTTGTGGGTGTCGGTGGTCGATTAGCATTCAGCTCCTGTTCTCAAGAAAAAACCAATAGAATTAACACACAGTAACTGGCATTATAGTAAGAATAAGAGCGATGTAGAAAAGTAAATCACCTGCATCCATGTATCCTCCATATGGCGTTCTGGAGACGTATCTGGCGACGATATTGCGGGTGGTATGGGATGAATGAGTTTTGGAACAACCACAAGATCTCTACCCAAAACTAGGATCGCTCCAGCATTATTTGCAGTTCCTGGACAGAAGACGTATCTTAAGGATATAACAAGTTGTGTAAAGCAAGCATAATTGAGGCAAGAGCACACATACCACAATAATTGGTAGCCGAGAAAAGTGTAATTAGATGTCCCTGAGCAAAACGTTCAAAACCATCCATTACACATTCATGTGCACGTACTATCAACTGAAGATCGTTATTGTTGCAGAATTCCATTACACGATCGGGCTGCAGTGACAAACAAGATACCCATAAAATAATTAACTTCAATAAAACATCCAAAAATTCTATTAATGGGGCATGGCGAGCACTGAACTTTGACTTCCAAACTGAACACATTTACACATCAAAGTTTGAGAAATAAAATGAGCCTCAGTAAAATGGTGCATAAATATCATGGCTTTGCGTTCAGTGATGTTAGGAAAAAGAACACGGCTCTCTGCAGATTCCATCCTAATTTATCAAATCGAGAAACCAAACTTTCATTTTGCTTTCATTTTGAAGAGAAAAAATTGAAAGAATACAAAAGGGGAGCAAGAACCAACAAAAAACATGCCAACAACAAACAGCAGCCCAAAAGGAACTAGACAAGAGCTAACCTAACGACACAAAAAAGGGCTTAAAAAAAAAAGAATAGAACCTAACAAATAATTCAGCAAATCATTTACCCTACCCAATACCACCCATACCATGGAATAGCTATCACTCGTTTTTCCTAACTTAGCCAATCACCACCACTACCCAATACCCATACCATGGAATAACTATCACTAGTTAGGCATACCATGGAATAACTATCACTAGTTTTTCCTAACTTAGCCAATCACCGCTTAATGTCAAGAAGATGCCCTTAACTAACTAGTGAACAAGTTCCACGCCTTATTCCTACTTAGCCAACCTCTAAACTTCTATATAACCAAGATAAACTTAACCTACTAACAAACTTACTAGCTCTCTGTAGTTAAATATTTATATCTTACAAGGACATATTTCAAGTTGCTAAATTATGCGCCCCAATCCTTATGAGTGCAACAATCGCCATGATCACTCTAACCAAAAACAGGGTTGGGCAATCAAATATTTTCATATGAGAAGGTTTCAACTTCAAATAAAGTTTTGACTAATGTTTCCCAAAACTCTCTACTAACCCACTTTTTCTTGAAACTATGAACAAACATCACTCAGCATTCCTCCTAAACCTAAAAGAGAACACTGCTTAGAGCTTCCACTGTTCAAACCCCAATCACTAAAAGCAGGGGCAAAGTTGTTAAGTGGTGATTGGTTATTCTGAGGTACAGATTTGCCTAAGGCATCTAAAACTTGGAACTTATGAGTATTTATATGCTTCAGGTTTTGTCTCGATTACTCGGTCCAAGAATGTTCGACTTTATTTTACTAAAAATAACTGGGAGGTAAACTAATAGAACTCTTGTTTAGCTATTTCTTTTGCTTTATTTTCTAGTCTATTCTTGCTGTTAGCAGCCTTTCCACTGTGCCTTTATCATACCTAATGAAAATCCCGTCTTTTATCATTTAAAAGAAGAATAATAAAAAGACTTCCTAAGTGAGTTTGGAAGGTTAGGTAAAGAGTAATAAACAGTCTATTGATGAAAGATGTATTTTGTTATTATATTTCGCTCTGCCATTTGCAGCCTCCAACTGTCCTCTCGACTCAGTCTTTCTTTTTCCTTCCCAGTGATTCTTGGTTCCTGCTCAGCTTCACAATCAGTAGTTATTCCACTTAATAGATTATTCTGTTTTGCGATGGAGCTCACGTCATGTATTCCAGGAGCGTGTCAAATTGAAAAAAAATATTACAGGTGTCTTTTTAATCTTCTTAGTGGAGTAAATATCTCACATATGGGTAGGAAGTCTATTCACCCTCTCTATGTGTCCCTCAAGGCTAAAAACTTGATTTATAAATGTGCCAAGGAGGTTCTTCCAAATCAAAAGAGTTCCTGATTCTTTCAGAAGTTGAGATGCTCAGGCTCTATCCTCTTGTAAGAATAATTGAGCAACAAAAGAGGTCTCTCTTCCTCAATTAAGAGTTAAAGATAAAGAAGGTACGGAGCTCATTTCTTTCTTCCATAGATCATTCTGAAGGGTGTAAAAATTATGAATATACTTGAAAAGCTCCCTGCAGCAAAATCAATGCACGAGCAAACCCAGTAATAGCAATGATGAGGGGTGTTAAATGGAGGACTCGATCACTTGCAATCTTGAACAACCAAAACCACCCCTTCATAAGAAACTGCTTGATAAGAAAACTGGACTCTTTCACTGGGAGACTGCAGTTGTTGTTCGAAGGAAGCATTTCCAGAGAATTGGTATAGAATTCTGCTAGAGGTTCAAGAATAAAAGGGTCCTTATTGCTCATCAATCCCTCGTTGCAAAAAAGGCACTAAAGGGGTGAAGCCCTCAGTGTTTGAGAACTCTTTGATCGAACCATTGTCCTTGCGTCTACCTGAATTGCTTCTTAGTGTTTGAGAACAAACACCCAAGTATAAAATTTTGGCTCTATTATGGACTTGATGAACAATAGAGCGTTTGAATAGAGAGCATCTTGGACTGAGTCTCTACCCTATTTGGGCTACAACTTAAAAGCTATTTAGAAAAATAAAGTTACGTGTTCACTTGAAATTCATCATGCTATAGCATGAATTTATAGGGGAAAAAAAAAGAGAGAGAGAAGGAAACATAACTACTCACCCCAAACGTAACTAAACCAGGACCTCTAGCATTTGGCCGCAATCCTTCAACGCTGTCATTTTCTGTGGGGTCAGACCTAAAGAAAATAAATATAAAATCATAAAAATCCTAGTAATGTACATGGCTATCACGAAAAAGTAAAAGAGACCATCAAGGACGTGCACCGACCACAACAAATCCATTAACACTATTGAGCCTGCTTCCATGGTAATTGGACGTTGAAGACTCTCAATTTGCTCCACATGGTTAATCGACCGACCAATGCCACCATGCATGCAAATAATTTTTTTTTCAATCAAGGCTGCCAAAGGGAGCCAATTAAACAAACGATTTATCCGATGCCATATCCAAATTCCATCTCGTTCACCCTGGTCAATGAGTTGTAAAGTTAAGTTGTAATGAACTAACACACAAGATACAGCCATGAAATACAATTATCTTATACCATTCGCTCGATGCACTCAATCCGAAAGCCAAAAAGGGCATTAATATCTGCTGCTTCATGGTTCCCACGTATCAAGTGCACATTATTTGGATACTCAACCTGCAAAATTTAAAAGGACAAATACATTGTCCCGTTAAAAAATTAAAGTAACGAGACAATTAAATTATGACAAATACAAATATACTATGCCAAAAAGCACCTTTAAAGCAAGCAGAAGAGAGATGGTTTCTAGGCTGTGTTGGCCTCGATCAACATAATCTCCCAAGAATAGGTAATCAATGTATCTGATAAAAGGTGATACAAAATTAGCATATATGATCAAGTACAATAAATAAAAAGAATGATTAACGCACTGAATACAAAGTATTGCTACTGGAAATAGTTAACCATCCCACAGGCTATCCTAATAGTTGTTAAACCACCAAAATCAGAGAATCTCAAACTCGAGAATGAAAAATTGTATAAACAAGCAATTAAAGCAAAGAGCCCTTCATGCACTATTCTTACCAAATGTTGTTTACCTAGCCACCCATCACTTGTTGGCCGGGCCACTTAATAAGACCTTGTTTCATTCTTTACTTGGTATTTTCTCTTTTTTATTTTCTTTAGTATCTTGCAATCATTACCAGTTTTTTTTTTTCCTTCAAAATCTTTCCATCTGAGATTGGTTACTTTTTTTTAAGAGAATTTTTCATTGATAAAGAAAGCCAAAAACTACAAATGGTTTCACAGTTTGGTCCCATCACTCAATCCTTTTAGAGATTTGTAACTGTCAGTCTTGTTTCCTTTTCTGAATCAGTAGACAATCCTATATTGGGGTAGTCGAGTTACCAATTTTTGCAACATACACGGAATATATTTTTCACACCATGGTATCATAGCCATGATCACACCCAAGAGAATCTATTTTTCTGGCTTGGTTAGATCAGATAGTGTCGCCCCATTGAAATTAGATAGAGTTAGTTTCTGAAGCACCGAAACATTCTAAGTTGCTGAAGTAATCAACCCTGAATTCAACCAAATTGCCGGAGTAATTGACTGGATTGCTAAATTGAGTTGATCTATCAAGTTACTCTCAACCAAATTGTTCAAACAGGTCACTTGAAAGAGAGTCGTGCAATTGATTGCATGACCACAATCGTAGATATTTCAAATCGGGTCACTCACACAAGTCAATCAGATGACTCAGAAAATGCACAACCAGGACCACTGAAAGTGTGAATCTATTTTGATTTTCTTATTAAACTAAAATGGGTGTTGATAGAGACTTATTCATGGGAAAAATGAATAACCAAATAACCAGGAACCAAAGCGGCAGCTGCGAACCCAAGGTCCAACAACTATAAATGTTGGCCATCTGGTTATTTAAATTCTGATATCTCTATTCTACCCATTACCTCGCGTAGACTTGATAAGAATTAGCTCTCTTTGAGCACAATCAGTACGATTTTAATGTGGAAAAGGGAAGGCAGAATACCCATTGGGCAGAACTCCAACTCCTACAACAACTTATCAGAATTGTATATGGAAGAAAAATAACAATATGGTCGTGTGTCGTGTCATGGCTCATTAATTCAATTACCACCAAAAACGAGCGAGAGTTATCTTTTATAATTGTAGAAAATCAAGCAGCTAAACCAGTTCAGCTGGAAATTAGGAAATTTTCTAAGATTTTCTATAAACTAATTGCTTCTTTTAGTTCACATGGTTATATAAATATGGGTCTTACTTACCACTTAAGAGATAAGAAAAATCTTTCTCCTATACAAAGCTTCAATACTCAATGGCTGAAGGAATATTGGAATTTTCTCATGAGACATTTCTGATCCTAGAAACACTTCAAAATCATTTCATATCAAAGGGGCACTCTATGAATTAACACGAGTTCCATGTCACCGAATACTTGCCATTAGCAACACTTAGTTTTATATGAGAATCGCAACTAGGGCTGCACTTCTAATGCCACTAAATACAAGAAAATTGTGGAAAGGACAAGACTGTTCAAATTTCTATTGAGCCTCAATATAGAGTTAGACCTAACATAAGGTATGTGTTTCAGCCATTAAGCCTCTACCCACCAGCATAAAGGAAACATTTTATGAAGTTCATGTAGAATAAAGTAGAAAAGGACTAAGCCTATAAACAAATATTCCAAGTCAAACAGAGAAATCTGCCCTGGTAACCTAAATTCAACACTATGAAAATGTTCGACTCAAATCAAATTTCCTGCTCTGACTATTACAAAATCCCTTTTATTTGTAACTTTTCAGTCATAATTGAATAACCTTACCAACTGGAGCACCGCAGCACAAACACAACCTGGACACAGACAAGCAACCTTCTCATGCAACACAAGGCCATTCTGCCCTAACTCAATATCACTAAGCCTTTCTTTCTTCTAACATAAACCAGGGGTTATTAGTATCATGTGTGTCAAAAAAAAAATTTTTTTTTGGCCTCGGAAGGTGTTTGTGATCCCAAGGATTTCTTTTTTATTTAACAGAGATCCCAAGGAAGTAATAGTACTAGAAAAGTAAATATAAACCAAAAACTTACGCAATGTCTCCTGCTGTAGAAGGTGCACCATACTCATCAAAAAGGCGCATGAGATCCCCAAACTGACCATGTAGATCACCAAATATCTTGATGGGGGCCTTGAGCTCTAGAACACTTGGTTCAGATGAAAATATCTTTTCAGCACTCTCACAAAGGTCGGCTATTTCATTAGAATCTAAAAAGAATTGTCGGCGAACCGGAGGCTTCCATCCACGAGGTTTTAAGAGATGGGCTATGACCTAATAAAATTGTAGGGAAAAGGAGAAAATAACTCCATAAGAAAAACAAAAATGGAAAAAACATTATATGCAAACAAAATAACATTTTTATAAGGAAAAAAAGAAAGAGAAAAAAAAAAGGAAAAAAGGAAACATTGAAACCAGCCATATTTTGAATGTTGAATGCTATCCCACTGTAGTAACTAAAAACAACCGTCGGGCTTCCATATCACGTTTAATGTTCAAAAAGGAGAAACTCTATAAAAACATTATTGCTCACCATCCTCAGTACAAAAATAAAAGGAAAATATCCCAGAAGATTAAGGAAGAACTTCTTTGAATCAGACATAATACTAAGAGTAGAAAAGAAATCAGAAATTGACTTTAAAGATGGTAACGACTACAGAAGTCAAGCATCCTAGTAAGAATTAGAAATCACAATCTACAGGAAAGCACAAATTATGAAGTGCGCACAATTCCTATATCAACATTGAGAAGTATGAACAGTAAAGTGATTGAAGCAGAAAAGGGAAAAAACTCAAGATCGTTTAAAACAAACACTTGCTCTTCCAACGATGTAACAATGTAAGAACAGATACATCAATCCAATTGGATGACTATTAAACTTTATCACTCATGATTTTAGATCCATTTTTTTTTACAAGATACGAACTCATTGAAACATTCAACCTCTTGACGAGCATAAACTCTTTTTTCTCTTTCTTCTTTTTACGGAAAACCAGTTCCCGTTGAGCAAGATGAAAGAATATTCTGGATGAGCATAATACTATCATTCTTTTCTCTATACTCAGTGCAGAGAATATTCTGGATTTAATGTCAGTCAAAACATTGGGCGCAACAAATCTGGTCAGATTTGCAATTCCCCATGCTTAACTAATTACATAGTTTTAAGATATTTAATAGTTTAATAGTTACAAGAATCTCTACACTAGCAAAGGTGATCAGAGGTTTCTGCCAAGTAATATCCAATGTGACCCCATCCCAAGAGACCTTCGCCATTCCCTTGAAGAACCTTTCTTTGAGGAGGAAATTCATAGAGCTGTTTTAAATCTAGTGCCAGACAGCCTTACTGTTGAATTTTTCAAAAAATCATGGAACATCATCGAACCGGATGTCATAGTAATGTTCCAAGATTTTTTTAAAATGGAATCATAAATACTAGCCTCAATGAGATAGAGATGTCGAGATGGTTCACGACTTTAGACCTATTAGCCTCATACCTTGTGCATACAAAATCCTAGCTAGAGTCCTCTCAGAAAAGCTGAAATCTGTCCTACAGCACACTATCACAGAAAATCAGTTTGCTATTGTGGAGGGTCGACAAATTCTCGATGCTAGCTTGATGCAAATGAGGTCATTGATGATTAGAAAGCTAAAAAAAAGCCAAGGAACTCGTCCTCAAGTTGGATCTTGAAAAAGCATTTGGTAAAGTCGATTGTGACAGAAGGTTTTGGAGAAAAGTGGAGGAAGTAGATTTTTGCATGTGTATCAACCACAAACTTCTCTACATCATTAATGGGAAGCCTAGAGGAAAAAAAAATCACCGTTTCCCCATGGCCTTAGACAAGGGAACCCCCTATCCCCATTTCTCTTTATATTGGTGATAGATTGTCTCGGTCGGCTTCTCAATCATGGTTCCTATATGGGGCTTTTATCAGGCTATCGGTCCAAAGACGACTCCCTACATAACAACCTTCTCCAATTTGCAGATGACACAAAGATTTTCTCTACCAATGATCCAAATCATATCCAAAACCTTGCCAAATCTATAAAGATTTTTTAGGAAGCCTCGAGCCTTAACATAAACTACAACAAATTAGAGTTCTTGGGTATAAATATTAAGGAGACCTCCCTTACTGATGCTGCTGCCATTTTTTCTTGCCCCATAGGTACATGGCCCTCTGCTTATCTTGGACTTCCCTTGAATGGCCGACAAAAATCTTTGTCTTTTTGGCATCCTATTATTGAGAAAGTGGAGAAAGAATTATTCAAATGGACTAATCACCACATATCAAAGGGAGGTAGGTTTCATTGATACAAGCTGTTCTCTCTAATATACCTACATACCACCTCTCTCTTTGAAATTCCAAAAGGAGCAGCCAACTATCTTGAAAGAATTTTCAGAAATTTCCTTTGGGAAGGTCCTAAAATGGCCGGCAAAATACACCTTGTAAGTTGTAAATTAGAGGAAAGTTCAGCCCCCTTTGGACAAAGGAGGCTTGGAAATAGGCAACGTCATGAAACGAAATCAAGCTCTGCTCTCAAAATGGTCCTAGAGGTATTTGACAGAGAAACTCACACTTCGGAAAAGAATGATCTGGGAAAAATATGGGAAATCTGCTCATGACCCTTGACCTATCCAACCTGCTCAAAGTTTTAAAGGTCTCTGGACTAGTATTTCTAAGCTTGACAGCAAGATAAGAGACATAGTTCAATGTAAAATTGGCAGTGGCACCATGGATAGCTTTTGGCATGACAAATGGGCAACTAACTCTACCTTGGCTGAGGATTTCCCCCATCTCTTCTCAATCTCTACAAGAAATGGTGTTTGGGTCAGCCATTTTAGGAATCAAAATACAGCCTCTTGGGATTATTTCTTTTGAAGACCGCACAGGAGGAACTATCAAAATAGTTGAATCCTGAACAAAGACTCTCGGGTATAAACCTCACTCACATGGATGACAAATGGATTTGGCCCAATGACCCCTACAAAAGTTTCTCTGTTAAGTCTCTTTTCACTGATCTTGCAGCCATAGAGAGCACCCATTCTACTTTGTCCTATGAAGTAATATGGGCAGAAAAGTACCCTAAGAAAGTCCTCTACAAGCCAACATAAACAGTCTCTTACAAGCAGCTTTGGGGGGGTCACCCTTTCAAAAGGAACAGGAAGGCTATGTGGTCTCTCTTCATTAGAGCCTTCATTTCGTGCTTATGGGGAGAACAGAACAATAGAATCTTCCACAACAAATTGCAGCCTTCCAACATTCTTTGTAATGGTGTTTTGGTTTTGGCATTAAGCTGGTGTAAATGCTATTTTTTATCCTTCTCAAGCTATAGCTTAAATGACCTTTTAGTGAATTGGAGGGCTTTAATGTAACCCTCCCCTTTTGTATATTTCATCTCATCAATGAAATATTTATTTCTCATTAGAAAAAATATATATTTAATAGTTAGTACCTTTTTTGGAACACTGTTAATGGACATCTGTCGATCTAGGAGCTTCCTTGCTGCAGTTGCACTCTCTGGGGTACCATAGCTCACACGGCGACCCTCATTTTCAAACTGATCAATTGAAAGTTGCCTAACCATACCGCCTAAAGCCCCACTAGTTTCAGCAGCAACAACCACCTGAAACAAATGGGACAAAACATCAACTATGAAATTTGATCTAGTTGAGGTTTAGTTACATGGAACTTGAGATCACATTCAACATGATAACAAAAATCAGAGACTGACGGCTCTATGATGCAATCGAACACCAGATGGAACAATATTATTCAATGCATCTGAGTCAGGCTTTATCAAGCTAGATATTTGTGTCCCACTTGGAGTAGCCTCTGCTCCACGATCTCTTTCCGGCAGTTCAACTTCCCCATTGTCTTGTTCTTGTCGAGCCTTGGCAGCAGCCAATGTTGCACTTATAGCCTCAGCCTCTGCAGCTGAAGCTTCAACCAAATACTCTACACCTTTGTTCGTTCTCCTGAAAAGCAACCAGATGCACTGGTCAAGCACATGGAAAGCAACAACTAAGTGTTAGAACAAAAATCAGATGAAGAAAATGTTTGCTTTACCGAGGGACCTGAAGCATAGCATTTTCAGTGCTTATATCAGTATACATGTCACCATTTATAGGAGGAGCCACAGGGTTTCCCAGTACTACAGCACCATCAGGAGCTACAACATGAATGGCCTGTCTACTCCTTTCTTCGCTAAAACCATACTTTCCTGCCAGTCGCCCAGACGGAATGCCAGATGCAGCAGCTGCAGCTGCAGCATGTGAAGCAGCACTTGTTGTTTCAGCCGCTGCTAGATCTTCAGCAACAAGAAGGTCATCAAGCAACACCCCTACATAACGAATATAATATGTTATCATACTACAACCTCGTGAAACAAGAGAAAAGGTGCATAGAAAAATCACATAATCAAAAGTTTGACATCAGAAACTAATAGAGCTTCCACAATGAAATTTTACTAACCAACAATAAAAATTAAAAATGGACATCCCAAAGCCAGAATATGTGAATGCTTCCATCACTTACCACCCCGCAAACCACCATAAATAAAGATTAAGTCACCCACAGCAGCAGCTGCATGCCTACAACGCCTTGTTAGCTCAACTGCAGCATCCCCACCAGCAGCATCGGCACTGTATTTACCTGTCCTAGGACTCGTTACAACTGATTTTGTATCACACCAGATTCCTGCTGCGGTATCCAACACTACAAACAGTAGAAATACCGAAAATAAATAAATAAATAAATTGTTTAGCTTGAGAAAATCCAAGATAAATTAGATGTAACAATTTCAAACACAAAAGCCAAAAAGTAGAACTAGAGCAGTAGTATTTCCAATGAGATTAAAACCATGCAGTATAATTTATTATCTAGCTACCCTCAAGAATTTCACATGAACAATATAAGTCACATTGACGTTGAACATCTGTACTAGCACAGTACCAACCACTTTTAGCAAGAAAAACTGCTGCTGAAGCTTCAAATGATTTTATAACAAATGATATCAGAAGCAACTAAAACAGTTTATCTAATTTAATTATATCATAGATTGTCTGCAAAATTCCTTTTTAGCCAAGGATGTTTCTGCCCTTACGGCAGTCATCTGTACTTTCCATTCCCCTTAAGAAAGTATTTTAAAAATTTTACTTTTTTAAACAAGAGAGAATAATTTTAGCTGAAGATACAATATCAAAAACTAAGCAGCAAGTGTTAAGTAGATAACATATTAATTTGGATTTGTTTAAATTGTGTGTTAAATGCAAAGATATCAGGCCTGGAGACAACGTGAGAGGATGCCTTGGCTTTTCCTATTTTTCAATATTATCAACAATTGCGAAGAGCTATAATTAAGGCCCTCAGACAAGGAAATCTTTTGTTTGGAAGACTAGAAAGTTGTTTTCACATTCCCAGGGTACAGGATATTTTTTTTCGATAAAGACTAGAAAGTTGACACACTGAATGAAATTTCTGAACTTTATATGGGGTTGGTGGATCATGTGGTATTTAGCAACTATGGATAATGTTTTATCCTACAAATCCAGTTCCTTCTGGATCAGAGCTGGACATATAGTGCCCTGAACTTTGAAATTTGTAATTTCCTTTTGTTAGAATAAATTTATTTTCAACATCCACGAGAAAACACAAAATAAAGCACACAGTTTCCACAATTTAAGGATCTTATGACATTCAAACTTTGTGGAATTTCTCCTCATGAACTATTTCGTTGCAAAATTGAAATTAGTTTGGAAGGACCCGTAAAGGAGTAATACCTTTCTGAACTCCACTTCCATTTAATTAACATGCTTACTATTTCAGAAAAGTGTTCTTTTCTTAGGAAACAAAAATTATGTTATCAAAATAAGTACAAAAGAGGAAAATTTGAAGTTCTGAAAAAACCAATACGGTTAAAAAAATGAAGCAAAAAAGAAATTCCAATTAGTATAAATCATTAAAACATCATAGCAGTAAATTTTTTTTGACATATTAGTATCTTTTTACGACAAAGCAGGAAAGCAGAAATGAAAGCCAAGTTGCTAGCCTCAAAATGTTTTCTAAATTACAGCCTTGTAAATTGTAACGCGAACTTCTTTTTTGTAACCATTGGCTGTTTAGGGGATTTCTTTTCCCCCTCTTTTGTAACAAGCTCTCTTTGTTAATGAAATTCTCTAAATTACAGCCTTGTAAATTGTAACGCGAACTTCTTTTTTGTAACCATTGGCTGTTTAGGGGATTTCTTTTCCCCCTCTTTTGTAACAAGCTCTCTTTGTTAATGAAATTCTTAGTTTCTTATCAACAAAAGAAAGCCAAGTTGCTAACAAACTTTGGTTGAAAATATGAGAAAGGACTTAGAGAGAAGTGAATAAACACTTTTGACCAAAAATATGTTTTGACAGAATCATACCTTGTTCAGAAGGATAAAAAGAACAAGCATTGACCCCAAAATAAACACCACCTAAAAGGGGTTAAGTAGTAAAGTGGATTTTACCAGAGACATTTTTCAAAAAAGAAAATTGTAATGTCTTATGCCTAAGATTCAAACCAAAATTTGGAATTTGAATTTGGTACTTAACGACCCTAATATTTCCTTACATTTGTTGCAGCTTGAATACATCAATGTAACATCCCAAATTACTTCTGAGATTGAAGACTACACCACAAACTAATACAGGTTCTTTCAAACTAATACAGGTCTTTTCAGTGGATTTATTCTCACTCGTGTGCTTTCTAGGAAAACTTTTCAAGAGGTCATCCATCCGAAATATGAAAAGGGACTCAACGAGTAGGGGAATATGCACTTCCAGTCAGGAATACATTTCGACATAATCATTCCTAGTTCACAAGGTTAATGAGAACTATAAATAACCTAAAAATATCCAATACAACATAGCAGCATGACTGGAGAAATTAGCATAAATAAATCACTACAATCAAGAACCTGCAACACTTGATGAATCTTCCACCATGCGCCCCCCACCAAGTGCCCCTCCAGATACATGGAGTCGTGCATTTACAAAGACCTGAAGAATTACATGTCCAGAATTTTCATAGAGTACAGTTATAGAGGGTATAAAAAGATAATAACAAATCTTACAGCAGCATGTTGATATCTTGCAGATGGTGAGACACCAGGAGCAATTGCCCATTCCCAACGGCCATCTCTGTGTTTAGCTAGCCCATAGGCACTTGCCAATGGCTAAAAAAAATTAGAAAATGGGAAAGTAAAAAAGTAAAATACAAAGTTTATATATATATATATAAAGAAATATGGGTAGCGCATAGCATACTCCAATATTATAAATATAACAGATAAAAACCTAAGGAAAATTTAAAGAAAAAAAAAACAGTAAATAATTGAATTACTTCAATCTTCCTTCAACTTTTTTTCATTTTCATTTTCTTTTTCCTTTTTGAGGTTGCATACTTAGAACCAGTTAGAGTAGAATAAGATGGCATAAAAAGAAATTATTGCACCAAGCTATGAAGTACAAGACGCTTTAGTTGGGATAACATGTTCGTGACTGACACACCTGAGACATTTTTGCTACCATTTGACATCAGTTAAATATTAGTTGAACAAATTGACTACAAGTCTAACATTTGATACATTAATCACAAAAGTCGTGTCAGACTCACGTGAACGTAACACATTGCATTACTAGAAATAGATGACTAGTTACTTGGAGAGACATTGCGTTACTAGAAAGCATTCTGACCCTAGCTGTGGCTACTCCACTAATACCTTCTTACGAAAAACTCAACTACGGTGATTAATTTCAATGAGGGAGATCCCTACTTCTTCAAAAAAGCGAAAAAAATCCTCCTAATTGTTACTGGTAAGTAAACTTTCTGAGAAAAGGCCAGTGGCGTTTCTTGAGATAATGAGAGAATTGAAAGGGGGAGAGAGTTCCTCTTTAAATAAGAGACTCGACTTTCTTCAAAAAAAAAAACTCTTCATCTGAATTTAAAAGAGACTTTTGAGTATTCTGGTTTCCAACCGTCTCTTTGCAAACTTCATTAAAGGCATTACACAAATTTGAGGAGAAAGATCCAGCCGGATTAAGCCTTTCAAGGTCATTTGAATCAAAGACCCTACGATGATGTCTGGTGTAAAAACGAGGAAAGGGATCCATAAGTCTCTTCCCTCCAAGGAGATTCTCCTATTTCTAAAAATAGAAAATTGGAAAATATTCTATTGTGGGCTCTTTTATATTCCTTTTGCTTTCCTCATATAAAGACACTACTCTTTCCCTTTAATTTTCTCCTTTCAATACGAGTGTGTTGTCAAGTTACACATGAACAATGATTGTCGGCTCAGCTCTCTGGAGTGCTAGATCATAAACAATAATGTTTGACATCAATCCACACAAAACAATATGGAAGCAACCATCTTTTTTCTTGATTTGTGCGTGTCATCCTTATGCAGGGGCCATGCTAATCTTCTCTGTATCGTTCCAATTTTATTAGATGTCCCCGAAGGGACTGGAAGCAACCATCTACAAAGAATAAATATTGCAAAAGGATTAATGCTTTTTCAACTCACCACACTGTTTGCATCCCTTCCTCCACATAGCAGAAGAAGACCATCAGAGCGGGCACTTGCAGTTGCATACCTAATTAAAGTATAAAAGGCTAGATTAGGGATCAATCTGATAACATCCACAGAAAATTGTGCACAACAAAAGGGTAAATAGTAGATGGAAGTTCAAAATTTCCAGCCTTAAAATTATCAAAATTAAACCCATGGTTCAGCATAACCTCATTAAAAGAAAGGAAAAATTGCACAAACCACCTTGAACTAGAAGAAAACTGCACTCTCAAACTATAGTGGACAATCACACAGACAAATTTTCAATTTGATCCATCAACCCCTCAAACATATGACTGTTAAGGTTCCATTACTCTCTCATCTCATTTTTTGTTAATTAGTTTTGCGGAATCCAATTTGAATGTATCTTACCCTTAGGCTAATAATCACAGACACGAACATGCGATACAGATAGATACTTTAGCTTTGCGGAATCCCATTTGCAGATACCTTACCCTCTACCGAAGAAGTAGAGACACAGAACACACGACACGGATATGACAATATATAACACGGCAACTCGTCAATTTCCAAAAAAAGTAAGACACGACATGCTGGGGACACATTAATTTTTTATATAATAAGATACATATATATATGTTAATTGATAAAAATAGTACTATATTTTCTTAAACTTTAAAGAATTGATACAAGGGTATAAATAGCTGCTTATAAAGAAGAAAATAGAATGAAACCCTTGCCTATTAAGATAAGTAGATACTTACCTATTAGAACAAGGAAATAACCTAAATAGGAAATTAAAAGATAATAAATATAATTTAACACTCCCCCTCAAGCTGGTGAATGAATATTCTTCATTCCCAGCTTATTAATCAAACGCTCAAAGTTGTTGTTCAATCCTTTTGTAAGGATATCTGCTATTTGATTATCTGTTGGCACAAATGGAGTACATATGAGGCCGCTATCTAACTTCTCTTTTATGAAGTGCCTATCAATCTCAACATGTTTGGTTCTATCATGTTGAACTGGATTATGTGCAATACTGATGGCTGACTTGTTATCACAGTAAAATTTCGTAGGTCCTTCCCATGGAATCTTCAAATCTTCTAAAATAATTTTTATCCGGAGTAATTCGCAGATGCCAATGCCATTGCTCTAAATTCTGCTTCTGAACTCGATCTTGCTACTACATTCTATTTTTTACTTCTCCATGTCACTAAATTTCCACCGAAGAAAGTACAATATCCAGAAGTTGATTTCCTATCATCTATCGATCCCGCATAATCTGCATCTGGATAAACTTCTAGATTGAGTTTTTCGCCTTTCTTAAACAACAATCCTCTCCCAATGGAGCTTTTCAAATAGTGAAGTATATGGTACGTTGCTTGAAGGTGAACTTCTTTTGTATTATGCATAAATTGACTTACCATTCCTACAGCATACGCAATATCTGGACTTGTATGAGAAAGGTATATTAATTTTCCAACTAACATTTGGTAAGTTTCCCTATTTACTGGACAACTCTCTTCAGCTGCACATAATTTATGGTTTTGATCAATTGGCGTTCCCATTGGTTTGCTACCAAGTTTTCCTGTTTCAGATAGCAAGTCAATAACATATTTCTGTTGTGATAAGAATATGCCTTTTTTAGAGTAGGCGACTTCTATCCCAAGAAAATATTTCAACTTTCAAGTTCTTTAACTTCAAACTCATGGATTAAACAATTTCTTAGTTTATTCTGTTCGTTATTATCATTGTCGGTGACAATAATATCATCGACATAAACAATCAGTGCTGTCACTCCCCCTGCAGCAGAATGTTTTATAAACAATGTATGATCTCCTTGACTTTGTGTATAGCTCATCTTCCTCATAACCTGAGAAAATCTACCAAATCATGCTCTAGGAGATTGCTTTAATCCATACAATGCTTTTCTCAATTTACAAACTTTATTTCCTGCTTGCTCATACCCTGGTGGAATTTCCATATAAATTTCCTCTTCAAGATCACCATGTAAAAACGCATTTTTTACATCATATTGTAACACGTTCCATCCATGATTTACAGCAAGAGATAGAAGTATTCGTATTGTGTTTATCTTGGCAACAGGCGCAAAGGTTTCAAGATAATCAACTCCACACGTTTGAGCATATCATTTAGCCACTAACCGTGCTTTGTACCTCTCAAGTGTTCCATCCGCTTTATACTTCACAGTATATATCCATCGACAACCTACAACTTTTTTATCTTTAGGCATAGTAACAAGCTCTCATGTTCTATCTAAAGCCTGCATTTCAAGATTCATTACTTGTCTCCATTCTATATGTTGTATTGCCTCCATATATGTTTTTGGAATATTTACCTGAGTAAAGTTTACCATAAAGCTTCTATACTGACTTCAGAGTTTGTCATATAATACAAAGTGAGATAACGGATATTGAGTACAAGTTTGTTTTCCCTTCCTCAAAGCGATAGGCAAATCCATATATGACTCATCATTAGTAGATACAATAATGTTTGACTCATCATTAGCAGAAATTATAATGTATGATTCATCACTGTCTTTTTTTGAATCAATTTCAGTTTCAGAGATATGTTCGGACTCTTGGACTTGCTTATCTTTCTCAATGTTCCTTCTTGAATAAACTTGTAATGGTTCAGTAGTAGAGGGCCAAGTGAGGTGTTTATGGGTGGTAAAGATGAGGATTGACTGGAGTCAACTTTAAGAGGGTTTGGTAACGGGGACGAAGGAAAGGTGAGACCGGGAATAGGTAAATCCTTATCTTCCAATAATATTTCCTCCCCTGAGGTAAAGAAGCTGGTGTCTTCATAAAAGGTAACGTCGGCAGAGATGAAGTACCTTTTAGAAGGAGGATGATAGCATTTATAGCCCTTTTGAGTGTTTGAGTATCCGACAAAAATGCATTTGAGTGCTCGTGGATCAAGTTTACCTCGCTGATGACTGTGAACATGAACAAAGGCTACACAACCAAATACTCGAGGAATTAAGTTATTAGTCGTTCGGAAATCAGGATAAATTTTGATAAGATATCCATAGGACTTTTCTAGTTTAGAGTAGTAGAGGGTAAACAATTGATTAAGTGGCTGTTAGCACGACTTCCCCCCAAAAGGATTTAAGAACATTTCTTTGGAAAAGAAGAGCACGGGTCACTAAAAGAATGTGACCAATTTTCCTTTCAACTACCGCATTTTGTTGGGGAGATTCCACACAAGACGACTCATGGATGACTCCATATTTTTGAAAGAATGATGTTAAGGTTTGGTTGAAGTAATCTCGAGCATTGTCAGAGCGGAATCACTTGGGTTTGTTCCAAATTGGTTTTCTATCATATGAAAAAATGTTTGAATGGTAGATCCAAAATCAGATTTTTGTTTCAAAAGATAAACCCATGTGACTCGAGTGCAGTCATCAATAAATACAATAAACCAGCGAGATTTAGAAATATTTGGCACATTGGAGGGACTCCAAACATCAGTATGAACTGATATTCGTTTATTATTACCAGGAAATGGTACACGTTTGTGTTTAGTGAATTCACAAACCTCACATTGAATTGACTCGAGAGGAAGATTTTGGAATAAATCAAGAAACAAAATTTTAAGAATTCTAAATGAAGGATGTCCTAGTTTATAATGGTATAACAAAAGCTTACTTGAAGAAAGATGAGTTTGTGAGGTGAAGGAGACTGGAACACTATCTTGTCCAATAAGTTCATCAAGATAATAAAGTCCATTTTTTCTTTAGCAAGTCCAATCGTCTTCCCATTACCCTGATCTTGTAAAATACAAGAAGAATTAGAAAAATTTATCCTGCATCCGAGATCTTTGATTAAATTCTTTACTGAGATCAAATTAACCGTTAAATGTGGTATATGAAGCACATTCTTTAGAGTAATGTTTGAATTTATCTTGATGTCTCCTTGACTAGCCATTGTTAATAAGGTACCATCAGCTGTAGAAATTTTCTTGTCACTCGGACAAAGACTGTATGAGATAAAATGACAGCTACTATTTGTCATATGATCAGTTGCACCAGAATCAATAATCCAAATACAACGTTTAGGATGAGAAGTTGTACTTGTCAAAGTTACCGAACATGTACCTTAATTAGGAGTATTATCCAAATTTCTTAAAAGACTCCTTAATTGTTTAATCTCATACTTGTCCAACCCTTTTGATTGCGACATGGATGCTAATAGCAACTTAAAATAAAGACCCACGCAAAAATTAGAAGTTTTAAGTTCCAAATAGAGGATGGTAAAAAACGGCACTGGTAGTGAACCGAACCAAACGGAGTCGAAGAGAATCGAACCAGGTCGAAGAGAACCGAACCAGACCGCGATTAACCGACCAAACCGAGATGAATCAAACCAAGCTGAGATGAACCAAAAATAGAACCGAATTGAGTCAAATAGAACCGAATTGAGTCAAATCGAACCAATCCAAACAGGAGTTAAAAAAAACTCGAACCGAACCGATCTATTAGACCGAATCTGAACCAGAAAAAAAAAGGTCTTCTTAAATTAGTTGAAACCCTAAAATGTAGCAGCCACAAGTCATGAACCCACAACTACGAACGGCACACCCAATTCTTTATGCCAGCGATCTGACGAACTCAAACTCGAACAACGAAATCGATGGTGGCAACTGGCAATGTGACTTCGGGCAACGATCTTCGGTGAACAACGGCGAACAGTGGCAACCGGTGACCAAATCTTCTTCTTGCGACTGTAACTCCACGATGGCCCGATTTGCGACAACAAATCCCAACGAATCAGAGGGACCTGTTCGAGCACGATGGCGAAGACGGACCCTGTGAATTGATCTCTAAAGTCTGAACAAGAAAAAACCCGACGACAGCGAGTTTCTTCGGTGATTAAGTCGACAGCTTGAGCACCCTAGTTTGAACTTTTCGAACACTCAACCTCTTCAAATGATGACCAAGCGTTCCGTGATGACAGCAGCAAGGACATAATAGTTCTAGGTGTTCCAAGCTTCAAAACCCTAAGGTTGATAAAATTCTAAAAAACGGTAGAGAAAAAAAATTCAAGATCTGAAGTAGTAAGAAATTGATTGGCAATAAAGGCCAATAAAAAAATCTAATGCTCTGATACCATGTTAATTGATAAAAATAGTACTATATTTTCTTAAACTTTAAAGAATTGATACAAGGGTATAAATAGCTACTTATAAAGAAGAAAATAGAATGAAACTCTTGCCTATTAGGATAAGTAAACACTTACCTATTAGAACAAGGAAACCCTAACCTAAATAGGAAATTAAAAGATAATAAATATAATTTAACAATATATATATGCGTGCGTGCGTGCATATTTTGATATATTAATATTTAATACTTTTAAAGTAGATTTCTACCTTTAAACATCAACATTCAGAGGATAACCAACATCAACAATATCCAAATGAAAGGGAAAAAAGAATGGGAGAAAGAAATACAGAGGAGAAAATGAAAATGAAAAGGAAAAATGAAAAATGAAAAAAAATTTTGGGA
>NW_019104507.1:1768714-1802812 GCF_001995035.1 Momordica charantia
TCCTACTTCCAAGGTGTTTTGCTTCAAAATCCGATGGGGTCGGGCTTCATCTCTACCACGCTCTCTACGGCGCGTGTCACGTTCCCGCTTTTTTTTTCTTCTTTTTTAATGGACGATAAAAATAGTTTTTATTACTTATTTTGAAAAGAGAAAAAAAATCATTTTTTTACCAACAAGATGACAAGTTGTATTAATTAATGTTGATCTTAAAGCTTTCTATTTTGTAAAATTGAATCTTAAATTTGAAAAGTGTTAGCGATTTTTAGCTTTATTAAGTTTTTACTGATTCACCCCCTTGTTTTAACAAAAATATTAAAAACTCTAGAAACTCGTTCCTTTGAATGGAAATCTGCTTGGCATAGAATTAAGTTTGATTACTTTTAAATAACTCAACACAAACTTACAAATTTTAATTAAAGAAAATAACTAACTCTAATATTTATTTTTTATTTTGCCTAAATCTTAATAATTTTATAACATTTATATGTTTTCTAATTCATTTGACACATATGATAATACATTTTTTAACATTTTTTCAAGCAAAAACTTATTAGAGAGTAAAATTTGCGATGATTTTTTTAAAGCTTTTGGTAAAGATTTTTTTTCCAACCGAGTAGAACACATGTGAGGGTGTATATTTATATGTTTTCTAATTCAAAAGAGTAAAATTTGCAATGTTTTTTAAAGCTTTTGGTAAATATTGTAATGTTCATCTGAGTTCAAGGTACAATTCAGTTAAATTAAAAAATTATGTTAAATATTGATACCTAAAGTTTGGGTAAAGTTGATTTTTTTTTAATTGAATAGAACACATGTGAAGGTGAAGATTTAAATTGTTTAAGTTTAGCGAAAATGTTTATATAATTGGTATTTTTTTTCATAATTTTGGTTTTATTATGAATTTTTAAATAGATGCCCACTAACCCTTGCTTAGTGTCCAATTTTGAGGTGTCTCAAAATCCATGCTCCATATGTTTTCTATGTGTCTTTTATTCATAAACCCCATATGTTCCATTATCCATACACCATGTGTTGAAATCATAATGCCCTATGTGTCTCAATTTTAGACATTATTAGTGTCATGTAAATCACACTACCTGCTTATCCATGGCCTATAAATAAGGTCAATGTGGTGCTCAATTAGTAGAGAGATTTTGTGAGAAATTAGTGGTGAGAATTTGTGAGAAATTAGTGAGAAATTTGGTGGGAAATCAAGTTTGAAAATTGGTGGGAAATGTCATTTTGAATTTTGAATTTTCTTTATTATTTGAATTGTTTTGTTTATTTTATTTCCCCAACGTTGCCTCGTTTCGTTCCTCAATTTTACAACAGGTTTTGATTTTTGTTTTTGTTTTTTAATTTTTAATATTTGCATACTAAAGAGAGATTAAATTGATTTAAAAAAAGTTGAGCTTTTATGTTTCTTTATATTAGTTGCCAAACCATTTCTTTGTACATTTTTTTTATCTTTCTTGAAGTTATATTTGAATTTTTAGTCAAATTTAAAATACAAAACGTTTTTTCAAACTACTCTTTTTTCGGTTTTCATATATTTGAATTGGATTTTGAATATATCTTTATAAAATAGATTTTAAAAATACATATTTATAAGAATAGTCTTTATAACTTAATTGAGAAAAAACAAAATGTCAAAATTGAGTGATAAGAATAAAAAATAGAATTTAAATTCATAAATACACTAGTTTAGGCTGTTTGACCTATGCTATGTTCTCATCAATAAAGAACAATAAATAAGTTGTGACATAAATTTGACTTAATCATCTCATTTTATTAAATAGTACTTTGATAAAAAAAAATGTTATTATGATAGAATTGGGAATATTATCATGGTATTAAAAATATATTATGACTTGTTTGATATGTAGTTTGGACTTTTTTATTTTCAGAATTACTGAATTGAATGGATGAAATTAGATTTGTAATTAAAATAAAAAATTTTATTAAGAGAAATTAAGAGTCTCTTGCAAGTTTATTGTTTACTATTTCTTTTTTTAGTAAATAAAAATATAATTGTATTTAATAACTATTTTTTGTTTTTTATAGGTCAAGAATAATAAAACATTATTCTTATTATTGGATCATAATTTTAACACGACATTTCATTTACTAAATTTCTTAAATGTAAATCTAAAATTTGTATTAAAGGATTTTTATTGTTCATTAAAATTTGTGTTTAAATTTTGTAAATAGAGGCCAAATTGAACCAAAACGAATGTTTCGAGAGTACAATCATTAAAATGAACAATGCATGTTTTAAAGTACAAGGACCACACTAAATCAAATTCAACAAATGTAAGACCAAAATAGTATTTAAATCTTAAAAAATAATTATTTGAAATTTATCTTTAAAAAAATATGGCTGTGGGGAATTAAAGATAAATCATATTTGGTTTTATGCTAAAATGTTGTAAAATTCACATGGTTGTGTTTGTTTCATATGATATGGGTAGATCAAAATTAATTATAAGTAATTAATAATAAAACCTAATCAATAAATTAATACAAATCAGTAATCAATACATTAATTATTATAAGTACTACAATTGACTGATATAAACGAATTGAATCTAATTAGTAATACATTCAAAGTAAAGCAATTTATGTTGTACTAAAAAAAACAAACCAATTCCAAGGAATTTGACACTAATTAATTGTGATTAATTAATTTCTTTAAAATTATGATTTATTAAGTATGATTTTTTTAGTTCAATTATTAAGTATGATAATAAATGGATTCAGTGCAAATTGACTGATTCTTATTAGTATTCCACTGTGATTCAATTATATTTATTTAGTAATTGGACTCTAAGTAATGCGGTTTAATTAATATCACTAAATCAATTATAAATTGTCAATTCCAGATAATTAATTTATGTTAGATATTTTTCTCAAAAAAATAAAATTATGTTAACTAATTAGTCATTCAAGTTAATTAATTGTTTTTTCTTCTAAAAAAATAGTTAATTCGTGTAATTATTTAAAAAATGTTAAATAGGTCTCATTTTTAAGGTCTGGTTTAATAATCATTTTATGTTTAAAAAAGAAACATTTTTCTCCTCATTTTGTTATATAGTTTTTACAAACAATTTCAAAATCTCTGTAAAATTTTGGAAAAAAAAAATTGTTTTTATTTTTGAAATTTGGCCAAAAATTCAAATATGTTTTAAGAAGGAGCAAAAAACTTAATAATAAAATTGTATAAGAATAAACATAACTTTTAAAAATAAAAAATAAAAAACGAAATAGTTATCAAATGACCCCTAAATAAATAAACAAATATCCATTTAATAACGATTTCTGTTTTTTATTTTTAATTTTCTATTTTTAAAAAATAGTTTTCTTATTTCTATTTCTCAAATTTTAATTTTTCGTCTAATTTAAGAAGGGACGTAGAATTTCAAACGCGTTGTTTGACGAGAAATTCAAATAAGAAATAACTCAAATTAATGAACTTGTATTTGTATTTATGTATGTGGGTGTTACAATTTCTAATGTATAATCCTCTGATTAATTAAACTTCAATTCAAGGGCTCGTGAGCTTATTCTTGAATCAATGGTTGATACCTTCAGCTTCTTGTTTGACGAAGGATCTTTGAAGTCTTCGGGTTTAAGCTTGTTTGAAGATTTTGACTTGTTGATGAAGTTTTTCGACTTTAGATTAATAAAAACTTTGTGAAATCTTTGGTTTTGAGCTTATTGAAGAATCTTTGAAGTCTTCGGCTTTGCGCTCATGAAATTCTTCGGTTTTGTGCTGGTGAAGTTCTCTGGCTTTGCAGCTTGCGAAGTTCTTTGGCTTTGCAGCTTGTTGAAGTTCTTCGACTTTACAGTTTGTTGAAGTTCTTCGGCTTTGTAGATTGTGAAGTGCTTCGGCTTTGAAGTTCTTCATTCAATTTGATAAAGACTTTGTAGTTTGATGCAGTCCTCAAGTATTGTTGCCTGAGGAGAGAAGATCCAATATTCTTGAAGTCTCGTACACTTCAAGTCTCGAACTCTTCAAGTCTTGTTGTCTTTGGATGCTTACGATTGTAGACAATTATGAGTACCTTGAATCTTGAATTCTTCTAACTTCTTCTAACTCCTTTTTTCAAATGAGAGGTGATCCCTCTGATATGACATTTAGTAATTAATCGAAATTTTTCATTCAACACGTATTTTTAAAAAACAAAAAACAAAAATTTGAATTTGTTATCAAACTATGCATGAAACAAAATAATTATCAAACAACCACTTAACTATTTGCTTTGATCAAAGTTCAACAAGAAAGTTATACATTGCGCACGACCAAATGAACAATGTGGTTAATTGTTTTACAATGTTGGTATTCATATCTAAATTTTAAATCTACATCCAATAGAAAAAAGTCTCGTCACATTATTTATTTGATTAGAGATAGATGTCAATTACTAATAAACTAATATTAGCCAGATTATGGTATATACATTCAATAATTTATAACTGTTTGGACGTTAATTGCTCATTTGAGTTTTATTTTTCTAGTAAGAGAAAAATAGAGCTTACGAGGAATAAGCTAAGGAGAGCCATCTCCAACCATATGGCTAAACAAAGTTCCATGTTAGTAAAACAAATCCAGATATTAATGTAATCCTTTTAACTTGATAAAATCACCCGAAACAACTACTAAAATGGACATCGGATGGAGAAAATGTGACGAAGAAGACGGTAGCAGGAGTCATGGGGTCACTCGAAATCGAATGGATGCAGTAGACTCGACTGTATCGTGCTTACTACTCCATGAAGCAAGTTTACTAACATATAACCTCATGGGATATGGCATTCATACAAAATTCAGCATAGAACCCAACCAACAAAGTAAAAGAATCATTCACCCTCTTCACCACTTCGCGATCCAAACGTCCAAATAAAACAGAAGAATATACATGTTACCCTTATACCGACGCCTCATCGCAGTGCAATTACTTCTCCAAGCTTACAGTCAACCCTTCAGATGCTCTAGTTATATAACCACAGAACCATAAATTTTAAGGATTTTTGCTGCTTTAGTTTTGTATCAGTAAGATTTGCATTCTAACTATGTAGTTTACAGGCGAGTAATAAGATTTGACACTAGTGTCAGCCTACATCCGCAACCTCCCAGTATGCACCGAGCTTGGCTGCGGTGCAGATTTTTAATGAAAATAGATCCTTTAACCACGCTTTACTGGCCGCTGGACGTATGATTTGTTGGGGTCCTCAGTTTTCAGCTTTGGCGGTCGGGTTTCTCCTTTCTTAGCCTGTAACACAAAGAAGATTAGGGTGATTTTAATCTACATATATACATCAGTACACTTCACAAACTGAGAATACTATCTCACCTTCTTTCCACCCTTCATGAAATCTCTCCAGCTTGAAACCTGAAGATGACATTAGAAAGATGGGAGAGTATAAGTGCAAATAAACTATTTGTTCCGTTCAGAATTTTGAAAAGAATCAGAGGTTTAGAACTCCATGTTCTTGCCAGAAGTTGAAAATTCAGTATGAAGCCAAGCCACCAATTCCTCCACGTGTTTGTCACATTAGGCATTCATTAATCACTCATAAACCAGAAAACTTGAAGGTTAAACCAGGCAATAGAACCAGAAAACTGGAGGAAGAATCATAAGCTTTTCCCTTCTAACCTAGTAATCCCCCATTTTTCATAAAAATAATTTGCGAAAATTCAGAATGTTCATCTTTCCTTCCCTCAAATAGCATACCAACAGGGGAAAATTATATATTCCAAGGACTTACAGAACCAAAAGAACAGCATGCCTAAGAGATCTTGTATTATAATTACTTGATCTAGATTGGAAAGCTGTGATTCTATAGAGCTTTGGGGAGGGTTTGGGTTTCCTCTGCCCTCCGCCTTTAGGTTGTCTCCCTTTTTTGGGACTCTTTATATTTGAATACATCCTTTGTTTTTTATAAAAAAAATAATAATAATTACTCGATCTATTGTATTTAATATTTATCATTATGGAAAAGTAAAAATACTAACCCTCTGTTCTCTTGTTCCTTCCCACTGTTCCTCATGCTCACGCTTTTTCTTCCACATTTCTTTCGTTTCCTCTTCATCCTTTTTCAATCTACCTTCTTCCTCAGAGATCTATTTACAAAAAAAGTAATATAGACAGTGAATAATCCTACCCAAATATAAAAATGTCCAGAGGAATAACATAATATCTAACCCCTGCATACCCTCATCTGCATCTTTCTCCTCCTCCACTCTTGTTCTGTTAATATTTCTCGAACCTTCAATTTGAGCTCTTGCTTGAACTCTTCTGTACTCTCATACTGTTGCTCATATTTCCCCTGTGCCAAATCAAACATGGCATAAAAGGTCACAGGCATCAAAATACAGAACTATGACATATACTCATGAATAATGTGGATAGATCAACTCTTCCTATCATAGCTGCTACCAAATTGCAGTGTGACGTCAAGATATGATTTTTGTACCGATTCAATAATCAGTATTTTATAAGCCAGTTAAACACATTGAAGTTAACAAGTCATTTTGTTTGCACGAAACTACAAAAAAATAAAGACAATATAGAGCATGATTGGGCTATTTTTGTAGACAGGCATGATTAACATGTATGCTCTTGTTTGAGGAAGAATGTTACATTATATTACATGTTTGAGGAAGAGGATTATGTTTTGAACCATAAATGGACTCCATTGATATTGCAAATAGAAGACGATGGTAATAACAGCATATGAAATGAGAAATGAGAAAAAGGAAATTCAGGTCACCTCTTCAACCAATGACTTTATTTTAGAAGCTGTATCTTTCTTCAACTGCTTCTTCCTCTTTGCTAGAAGTTCGTCTGAAGTTCAAAATAAGCACAAGTGAGACATTCTTCCAACTCCATAGAGCACCAAAAAAGAAAATGGGGAAAACAAGTAAATCACTGAATAAAGAATATCTATGGGCCATGAAACCCAGCCCCTCCAGAAATTTGAGGACCTGTTCCAGGTAAAATTGAACCCTTGTTTTTTCCCTTGTAGTTATTAACTTATTAAAGTTTTTTTCTAATTATTTTTTTGGGTTGAAGCTCCTTCCTATAGGTTGGCCTCCTTTTGCTGGGCCTTTTTTGGTATGCCACGTACATTCTTTCTCTGATTTTCTCTTTTTCATTGATATGATAGAATACACAAAAAATGGGAAAACCACAAGGAAGGTGGATAACAAAAAAACCTTCCAGCTCATCAAAAAGATCAAAAGGTCATTTAAGCCGTGATTTGAGAGAGCACAAAAAACATTTACACCAACTTAGTGGGGTGAACGAAACATAATCCTGAATTTGTCATTGAAAGTCTGGTTGTTTCTTTCCTTCCACAGCACCAAAGAAAAGCCCTTATAAACTGAGTCCATAAAACCTCCTTGTTCCTCTTAAAAGGATGCCCCAACAAGAAAGCCTTCAATAGCTTGCTAACACCCATGTACATTCTTTCATTTTCCTCCATGAAAGCTCAGTTTCTTATCCAAAAAACCCTTGTAGTTGGGAGAACCTAGACTCTACATGCATGTGAGGCCAACTTCCTATCTCACACTTAAAAGTATTAACATGTAAGCACAAATGGATATGGATCTCACTGCACCAAATAGCACCTGAGTAAGGTTGCTAAACCAGGCCATTAGGTAAGATATTGTGGTGAATCAAAATCCAGGTTCTTTGACATAGATTAAGTTTAGTGTATCAGAAAAGTATTCCCTGCATATCTGATTTAAACTCTTCAGCCTGAATTTTGTTAGCCCAGTCTAAGATGTAAAATGTTATCCCATGATATAAAGGATAGAAAACTAATCAAAATTGCATTTTATGATATTTATGTAACTAGTTGGCTACGGTAGACTTTGGCCAAAATTCATTTCTCATAAAAACAAAATGTGGGATGGAGATTTGATTCTCCGACCTCAGGGGAAGAAGCAAATACCTTAACTGCTAATCTATGCTCATGTTGGCCACAGAACAAGTACATTTTATGATGATTAAATTATTCATTGCAATTTGCATAATATCTCTATGCTTTATTGGTCTTCCCAAATGAGATTTAGAATTATGATACGTTAATCAGGATCGTTCTGTAGCACAATGCATGGTTTAAAACAAATATGCACAATTTCAATTCCCCTAACTTATATGGTGGCATGAGTCTACTAAAATACAACAATGGTATGATACAGGTAAGCATAAATTTTATTTTCCCTCTTGTTTCTGGTGTGTGAAGCCATCCTTTTCAGTTTTCGCTATCCCTAAAAGAATTAGTTCACTTGCCTTTTGCTGCACTGACTTGGCTAAGAATATAATCTCTTTCCTGCTCATCAAGTAATAGCTGCTGGGCCTTTGCCAATGCTGCTCAGTATCAACAAACTGATTTTAGTTGGATATTACATGCATGGACGGTGTAAAATAAAATCTAAATTACCTTGAATGCTAAACATTAAACTGGACAAAATTGATATCATAAATCAATATACCTCCAAATGCTTCTTTTGCTTGTGGATGCTTACATTTATCAGGGTGAACCAGCAATGATAACTACAAATAATTAGGCATTTTAAAGTGAATTAGACAATTGCCAAAATATAAAAGTAGCATAGCTTGGGAGAAAACTAGACCATATTTCATGCAGAGAAATTACCTTACGATACTGTCTTTTCACCTCATCTGGAGATGCATCAAATGGTAACTTCAGATACTCGAATGGATTCAATTTGAAGCAGGACAAAATCCTATATAGTTTAGTCCCAACAGTTACAAAAGAAAAATAACAACACCATAATTGATAAATTTACAAGCAAGAAAGAAAGTTTTAAATGAAACTTAAACCAGAACTTCAATATAAGATAATCAATGTTGTATCAACAGACAATAAATTTACAAAAAAGTATGCATGTCTAGAGTCATTGCTAGTGTAGATTGATGCAACTCTAAGTTACTTAACACCAGTATAAAAAATCTAAGGGCTCGTTTGTTAACCATTTTAGTTTTTGGTTTTTTTCTTGTTTTTAGTTTTTGGTTTTTTGGTTTTCTGTTTTTAAAAAACAGAAAATCAAAACATGTTTGGTAACTATTTTTTTATAAGAAACGGAATATATTAAAACAAAAGGAGAGAAACAACCTACGGGCAAGGGTTGAGGAGGCCCTCCCCAAAAAAGCTACCACAGTACAGCTTGCCAGTCACGTGAAAATAAAGCTAGAGTGTAATTACAAAAGTATCTCCTATGAGTAAGGCACCACGAGGCCATAGTAATTTGCAGATTTTCACAAAAATTATCACAAGGTATTAGGGAATATGTGAAGATACGTTGATTTCTTTCCTTCCACAGACTCCAAAGACAGGTCCTACCTGCACAGCTCCACAGAACCTTTGGTAACCATTTTTAGTTAGAAAAAATCAGATTTTGAAAAACAAAAACCTGTTTTTGAAAACAACTTCTTTTTTTATTTTGAAATTTACACATAATTTCAAAATGGTTTTTGAAAAACAAAAAACAGAAAATTGAATTGGTTATCAAACAATTCTATTTTTGAAAAACTAAAAACGAAATAGTTATCAAATGGACCCTAAATATTGACCCTAAATATTTTAGATTTTATGATCAACAATCAATAAATAAAAAATCAAACACTGACCCAAATAAATTCTCAGTCTTCATTATTATGAAAAAAGCTGAACATATTTCTTTCTAACCAAATGACCCAACAAAGAATTGAAACCGTGAATTTCTAAAAAGCCTTCAAACTTCTGTCATTAACCCTCCAAAAATATCTCAACTAATAACACATCTCGGAAATAGAAATACAAATAGAATTTTAAGCTGGGAGAAACATTCAATCCATTACTTAATGGTCAAACCACCATAAAGAAAGAGAAGAATAACCAATTCATATGCCCTACAATAAAAAAAACGCCAATAGAGTAAAATAGACCAAAAGGTATTCTCTTCTGAAATAAATCACAAGTATTTAATCTTTCCTAAATAAAAGGCCAAAAAATAAATAAATAAATAAAAGACTGAAAGGAAAATCTCTAAAACGAAAAGTTCATTGAGGTTCAAAGAAGAAAGTTTAACACCATGAATAGAACACAAACGAGAGATGAAGATTAAAGAAGACTTCAAACCATTTAAGTTTCCTATTAAGAAGAAACAAATCCCAAGAAACATGCTGAAAATTGAATAAAGATTTGGCCAAACAATTAAAAGGATTTTGAAAAGAAGATACACATTAAACATCTCCCCCGGAAAGAAAACTCATAACCTAAAACAAATTTTACAAAAGAAGACAGATAACTAAAACCCTGAGATATGAATTTATGGACATAAATGAGAACCAATCCGAGTAATATTACACCACCAACCGTCTGAATCACTGCTGCAAACCCTCCCTCTACTCAATGGATAGTGCTTATCCTCTCTCAACCATAATTGCTAAAACCACAAGTAGCTAAATCCACCGAGAGAGAATAAGTCCTTTTGAAATTTTCAATCTCCTCCAATAAATCTTGAATCTTCTCCTTGTTGTGGGCTAAGTAGGAGGTATCATCAACAAGTCAGAGATGACTTATGTGGAAAACCACTCTCCCAACTTTGAAACCTTCCATGAAACCAAACTCCTATAAAGGATCCTAGCTAAGCAATCAACTAACAAAAGAAAGATACATGGGAACAAGGGATCGCCCTAGCATAAACCCCAAGAAGCCCAACTTTTGATTATCAGTTTGCTCTTTAAAATCCTAGATAAAAAATGTGTGCCACAGAGGTGCCCTCAACTCCTCCACCTATATCCAATGCCTTCATCCTTTGAAAAATACAACATGAAGAAAGCTCCAATCTACATTGTCTTCGGCTTTTACTGAGCTTTATACAATCCTCCTTTACTCTTGTTCTCAAATTGTCAGTCACCTTATTAGCGATTAGGATCAAATCAATAAATCATCTCCTTCAATAAAAGCAGATTGATTGAGAGTATGGTAGAACACTTCCACTGACAAACTTTTGCAATGTCTTCAATCACTTTCCAAACTTCCTCTTCAGTGAACAGTTATTCCAAACTCTTTTCTTCACAGTATGAGATCGGATCCTAAGAAAGGCCCCATGAGCTCCTTGAAGGAATCCACAAATCCCTCCTCTTAACTTCATCATTAACAGATAAAAAGGCTTCTTCTATCCACTTATGAAACTTAGTTTCTTCTTCTACATGGCAGCAGTCTATGGAAGAAAGCTTAGTTCTTATCACCCACTATTAACCATCTAACTTTGCATACGTGTCTCCAAAATGATTCCATACAATCAAAATATACTGGCAGAAATTATAAGAGAACATCAATCGAAGTGTTTTACAGCATGCCATACATTGATAGATTCTCATTCACATAAGGAAAACAAAACCAAAAATACGATCAAGAGACTATAATTCAGTAATCGCCCTTTCAACCAATTATATTCATTTCTAAATTATAATCATTAAGGTATGCATTATGAAAGCTAAGCATTATGAAGATTCCTCCACAACATGCAAAAGCATAGCCAAACAGTTCGCTTACAAGATCCCAGAAAAGATAGATACAACAAATTACAGAAAAATTGCATAAAACAAATAATAGCGAGCAGACGATTGAGCATGTGAAAACCCCAACAAACCCTAATGCCCCTCCACTGAAATTAACGCCATAGCCACACTCCCCCAATCCACTAAAGGAAAGCGATGGTTGGGGATGAAAGAAAAAAAGAGATACCTGATAACTTCGTTATCTCTCTCGACTTCGCTGACTTCGGCGAAGAAGCTCTTGAGGAGCAAGTCCTCCTCGGGCGTGGAGGTGGTCTTGTTGGCCTCACCCATAAACGGCTTCGTCCTGTTTCAGTTTGTACTTGAATCGGAAAGCGAAATTGCTCCCTTTTCCGGCAGGATTCTGAGGGTATCCGATCAAACTCAGGCAAGGCACAGTACCAGAGAAGCTGTATGGATGATGATGAAGGGGGAAGGGATGGATTGTGAAAATGCAATCAACCCAATTCGGGGGAATTTAGGTTGGGTTAGATTTAGAAGGTTTTAGGATCAACCTTTTTTCTTTCTTTTTAATCTTTATACGGGAAATTTGAATATATTACCCCTTCCATAATTGATTTTAGATTTATAACTCTTTTTTTTTTTAAATCTAACTTGTGATCCTACCTCTTTTTATGTTGACTTCTTCAAATTTTTATTTTAAAAAAAAGACGAATTTACCCTCTAGATTAATAAATATATATTCATGATACATTAAATTTTCACCTACTTATCCACCAAATTCTAAACTCATGTTTCATATGGTTTGAACTCTAAAACAAACAATTTTTTATTTTTTAAATCCTCTCAAACAAATATTGTTGTCCACGTATTTGATCATATTATCTACACACTATCCAAAATTATTGTCTCCACATTTTCACATTTGAAAAGTTAGGTACATTAAACTTTCAAAATTTTGACTTTAAATTTGTTGAAATGATTTGAAATAATTCTCCATCAATATATTTTGCTGGAATGAAGTTCTTGGAAAGAAAAAAACATGGTTCAAATTGTTGTCTCGGATCAATACTCGATTCGGGATTGAAGTTATATTGCACTGAGATTGAATAATTTTATCATGCATTCAATCTCGGTGCAATTTGGTTCGAGACATGATCCGAGACACATCCCGGACTGATCTCGAACCAAGATTGGTCCGAGACACTTCCCAGACTAATCCCGGACCAAGATTGGTCCGGGACAGTCTGGGATGAAGCAAAATTTTTATTTTATTTTGTTAACTCTTTTCTTATCTCATGTAGTTTTATTCGATTTGCTGGATTGAGTTCGGGATTGAGTCTGGGATTGAATATGGGATTGAGTACGGGATTGAATCTGGGATTGAGTCCGGGATTGAATCCGGGATCGAATTTGGAAAACGATTATTCTATTTTCGATATCTGGAGCCCTACAATCTACCGTAAAACAAATTGGCTGCTTCAGATAGCGCCGAAAATGGAAACCTAAAATTAAGTAACGAAAATTTTTGAAGATTCGAGCCAATAACCTCATTTCCTCCGAGATCCAAGACAACGATGATGTTGGTTGGTGATGGTGGATGCAAAACGTTGGAACAGATGAAATAGAATGTTCATTGTGGATGGATGAGACGAAGAGTCCGAGAATAGGGAGGGAACGGAGGGAGACAAATGGTTCGAGTATATAGGTTTAGAGTTTTACTTTTGGGAATGTAGGGAGAGGAAGGGTCCGAGAATGAGGATGAGAAGATGTGGAATTTGAAACATGAGGGTAATAGAGTAATTTCACTTCTACAAATTTTAAGAGGAGTCATATGACTGGGTTCACAAATTAAGTTTTTTCAAAAGGGGGTCATAACTCCAATTTCAATTATGGGTGGGATCATATATTCAAATTTCCCACAATATATGACCAAAAAACAAAGAAAAAGAAAAACAAACGTCCACCTGTTAAGATATATATGTCGATTAAAAGAGCATGAGTTTGAATCCTAACTTTCATAGATTTTTGCATTAAGAAGAAAATTAAAAAAAAAAGTTCAATTAAACATTCTAAATTTCCAATTATTGAAATGAAAAGAAGAAAAAAAGAAATATTTGTACATTTAACTTCCATTTATTTTATTTCACAAAGGTTCATTTTAATCTCTATACTTTCAATATGTTCTATTCGTTTGAGTTATTATACTTACGAAAGGTTCATTTTGCTTTTTTACTTCTCAAAAAGTCATTTTGGTCTGTTCGATTTCATTTTTATCTCATTTATTTCGATCATAGTTTTTACCACGATAGTTTATTTGCTAATTTCTTGAAATGTAGTCATAAATTTACATTAAAAATTTCCATTAGGTCTTAAATTTATCTTAAAATTTTGCAAATAGGGACTAGAGTGATCACTTTTTAAAATGGACCAAAATAGATGTTTTGAAAGTATAAGAACTAAATGTACAAAATCTGAAAGTATAGAAACCAAAATAAACCTTTTGAAAGTACAGTGACCAAAACAAACCAAAGTCAAAAGTATATGTACTAAAATAGTATTTAAACTTATATTCTATGAGTAATATGAGTTTATCCCTTATAAACTATGTATCATTAATAGACGTCTAGCGATAGACTCATATCAATGATATAGTATATTATTGATAGACTGGTACAATTGATAGAGACTATCAATGATCTAAGGATAAAGAGGAAATTACATAAAACTGTGTAAATAAGTGCGCAAACCTTTTTTAAATTGTCATATTTACAAAATCATAATCATGTTGCTATATTTACAAATATAGACAACGTGCACCACTAGAAATTTATTAATCTTTTTGGATCAATCTAATTTTCTTTTAAATGTTGTATACAAGGGCAAAATATAAAAAATAGTCCATAATGTTTTTTTCTTCTTTGGGCAATTCTTAATCTTGTTCTTCATCTTTCAAAAATTAGCAGTTTTATCACGATAATTTCTCAATCAAGTTATTTTCTAAAAAAAGTTGTGACCACCAATTTAATGATCATTAAGGGTCCGTTTGATAACTATTTCGTTTTTTATTTTTGGTTTTTGGTTTTTAGTTCTTAAAAAACAGGTTGTTTGATAACCCATTCAATTTTCTGTTTTTTTTTTAAAAAACCATTTTGAAATTCTATGTAAATTAAAAAAAAAAATTTCAAAAACAGGTTTTTGTTTTTCAAAATCTCATTTATTCTCCTAATACTCAACTTTTTTTTTCTTTCTCATATTTATCTTTAAAAAATTTATTTTTCATTCTAAATTTTTTTTATTTCTAAATTTCTCTCTCCAAACTTTATTTTTATCTCTATAAAATTTTCATATTTTGAATATTTATTGTTATTGGTCTCTTTCCATAATTTTCTGTATTTTTATTTTTTTTTCTAACAGATGAGTTTCATTTCTCTCTCTAAAAATTTAATATTTTTCCTAACTTTTTTCTCTCGAAAATTTCATATTTTATAACTTTTATGTCTCCGTAATCTATTTTTTCTTCTAAAAATTATATTTTATTTTCTCGTTCAATTTTCTTTCACTGTAACTTTTATTTATATTTGTATTTATTTATTTTATATAAAAATTATATTTTGAATCTTGTTTTTATCTCTAAATTTATTCCACTATAATTTTTATTTTTCTTTATAATTTCTTTTTTTTTCTTTAACATATCTTTTACTCTCCACTTTATTTTTTTCTCCAAAATTTTTCTCTTTTTGTCTTTAACTTGTCTTTCACTATTTTTTTTCTAAATATTTTTATTTATCTCTCTAAAATTTATCTTCTAAAAGTTTATTTACATCCCTATTTTCATGTCTCTACATTAGGGGAAGATAAAAATTTCCGTAGGTTCGGTTCCCAAAAATATAAAATGCACGTCCCGACCCCGTCCCCGATTTCAGTTTTTAAATAATTAATATATATTACACTTTTTTATATTTAAATTCTAAAAATAATTAAAAACATTTATAAAACCGATAATCTTTCTCGAGGACATCTCTCGGAACCAAGAACGAGGTGGAGACGGAGACTAAAAATTTTCACGAGTCCGAGAATGGGGGAGAGCATACTCACTCGCATCCACACCATCTCTATTCTACATAAAATTTTCTCTCTCTAATATATATTTTCAATTCTCTAATATATATTTTAATAAAAACTAAAATGGTTATCAAACGAGCCCTAAATTATTATTTATTAGCATTTATTTAGTATATTTGAACACACGAAGATTATGATATTTGATACATGAAATATCATAATCGTTCAAATATACTAATAAACTGTCGATCAACAAAATTCATTTTTTCTCAAGTGACGCATCTAAGTGACATGTTCATATGTCTACAAATGGTAATAAAATAATAATTTAAAAGTCATGTTTTTTGTCCGTTAGTTTCTAGTTGAGATTTTTGAAAATATTAAGGGTAAACTTGTAAATTTTAAAAGATTAAAGATCAAGAGGGGAGAATTACCATAAAAAAAAATATCAAAACCTACCATTTATAACAGAAACAAACTTTAGTATAAAAATTAATTAATAACATTTCACCCACATTAGAATAAAAATAATATAAATTAATTTGAATGGTCAAATCAACATTTTAGTTCGAATCGCCAAAACGAGCATAGCTCAGCGGTAATTGGCATATACCTCTAACTATGAGATTGTGAGTTCTTTACCTGCTTTAACCTTTTGTCTTGTATTTTTTTTTTGATCAATTAGAAATCAGTAGGTATTGACATGCATGAGAAAACTTGATACTTACTAAAAATGAGAAAGAAAACTTGAAAGGAACGTCAATGTGAACGTCAATGGTGATTTTCGAAGTTACTGTGAATGAGAAATCAATTAGAAATTATAGGTAAATAGAAACTTAGGGTTTTTCTGTATATCAATAATATATCGGTAATATATCAAGTATACATCGTACATATATCAATAGTACAATTAAGTTTTATTTAAAGTTTTAAATATCAAAACGAAATCAGCAACAATGTCATTCTTAAAAAGTTTAAACATCATTCTTGGGTATCAACATCAACATCAAATCAACAACAAAGTCCTTCAATAAAAAACTTAAAGGTTTAAACATCAAAACGAACCGGTAGCATAAACCAAAAATAGACTAACAATGTCATTTTTAAAATTCTATAAATGAAGAAGCATAAGTTCCAATAGTCTAGAAAAGCGTAAGTTTCATTCTTGTATAATCTTTAGGTAAAAGCTTGGGACATCAATCTTCGTAAAAAGTAAATCAATTTCATATTATATGTATATCAAACATATATCACATACATATCAAGAGTATATCTGTCAATCATAGTTATATCATAAGTAAATCAATAGTATATCAGAAGTCAATCAGTTCTATATCACCTATGGTAGAAGTAAATCAATTTCATATCATATGTATATGAAATATATATCACATATATATCAGGAGTATATCTGTTAATCATAGTTATATCATAAGTAAATCAATAGTATATTAGAAGTCAATCAATTCTATGTCACCTATAGTAGTAGATATCATAGTTATATTAGAAGTAAATCAATTTCATACTATATGTATATCAAACATATATCACATATATATCAGGAGTATATCTGTCAATCATTAATATATCAGAAATCAATCAGAAGTAATTTATTATTGGTTCGGCCTGCAGGGTATACTTGTAATTTACAATGTGGGCCTCCGTTTTTTTGCAAAAAAAAAATGCTATATTTGAAAAACTCAAACCTTGTTGCTATTTTACTTATTTTCCTAACTTTTTTTGTCATATCTCAAGTTGCCCCTAAGTAAATCAATTTAATTAAAATTACATGTAATAAATAATTAATTCATATATCAACAATTTTTTCTCTATTTTCTTCCAAATGATCCAAGACAAATCTAATTTTTTGGTCCTTGGTATCCATTTCTAGCTTTTTTTTTTCATTTTATTTTTACCATTTTTATTTACTTTTTGTTATCACTATCACATTTGTAAAAGACGTTATAATTTTGTATAATTATTTATTTTAATTTTATATCTTCTTTTTAACTTATAAAATTAATAGTTTTTAAACCAGTATTATTTAAAAGGTTTTCACCTTGTAATAAAATGTAATTATCAAATAAAAATAAGTGAAATTTAATAGTAATGTTGATGATAATTAAGTAATCAATTTTTTTAGAATAATTAACTAATCAAATTTACTTAAGATAGTAAATAGTGAAAAATCAAATAGATTTTTGATAACATTTTCTCTACGGTAAAATTTATGTCGAATGAATTTGTATACTCTTGTTTAGACTTTCATAAATATTTGAAAAGTATTTTGATAGACAATTGAATATTTATTTTAAAAATTAATCATTGGAAAAAAATTAGATGGAAAAATACATTAAAAATATTTTATATATACTTAAAATAGTATTTCCTAATTTCAAAAAAATTGAGTTTTGTAAAATAATTTGAATAATAATTAGTTTATAAATTATATTTTCTTAAATAAAATTAAAACTCAACCAACGGAACACAAGTTTAATAAAACCAGTTTAACAAAATACAAAACACAGACTTAACACAAACCAAATTCAGACTTAATAAACCATGGCAAAACATCAAATCAAACACCTTGTAGTGTTTCTACTACCCAAGTAAAGAAAACAAATACGATTATGTATGGTTTCTATTAAATAATTTATTTAAAAATGGTATAATAATATTGTTGAGGGTAAAATCCAAGCAGGACACGTGTCAACTTACTAGCGAGAGCGGGACCACGTACTGTTTCTTTCCACAACCCGACGTCGCCGAGCAAGACACACGGAACAGGGGACCACAGGCAGTTATGCCCTATACATAACCGTAGCAGGAGAGGGCGCGTGTTGTCGGTACCAAGGGGTACACCCTACAGCTGTAGGGGATGAGTCATTGAGCCAAGGAGGCACTACCACCCTGTGGTTGTCGGAAGTATGTCCCCAAACGCTTTCCAAACGGTATGTCGAACCTCTGCCACCTCTAATCGTCGTCCTTCCTGGTCGGCCACCCGAAGCTATACCACCTCTACCACCTCTCATCCTCTACAGGCAAGCGAAAAACCTGTCACTTATACTTAAAGTGTCTTATTCCTATCTCTTCCTCGATGACTAATTTGATCGTCGAAGTGTTAGGTGGGACACCGCATCGGAGTTGAGTAACTCCGATTTTAGGTTCGCTTATTTCTAGGTCGGATTGTTCGTTGAAACGACAGCGACTGGAATTCGCCGCCAACGAATATAAATGATTAAAATAGTTTTTGTGTAAATTCTAAATTTCAATCACTAAAATGAGACAAAGATTTAAAATTATATAATATGTTTCTTGAAATATATTTAATATTTTAAAAATTTAATTTTTGTTATAAAGTTTTTAGAGAAGGTTAATTAAATCCGTTTTCAATACCGTCATTGAAATTGGATAAAACAAGAATGACATGACGTTTAAAAACACTATTTCAAAATATATCTGCGAAAGCTAGCATGGCTTAGGGGTAATTGGCATATACCTCCACCATAAGGTTGTGAGTTTGATCTCCATTTCATTTTAGAATTTTACCTCGGTTTTCTAAAATATAGTTATTCAGGCTCTTCCCGATAGAAAAAAGACTTTGAAATTACTTTTCTTTCCATTTTTTCCTCTTACCTTTCCTTTATTCTTTCACCCCTCTCCAAAGAAAAACATTTCATTTTTCTTAAAGCAAAAACTTCAAATTCTCTCTAGATCATGAAGATTTATAAGGAAAAAAATAAGTTGGAGGCAAAATCGATTATTTGGACTTTCAGTTTCTGTAATTCTCCTTCACCACTTGCTCTAGCTCCACCATGAAGAAGAATAAGAAAATAGGAAAAAGAAAATGATTTCTTGACCATTTCGGCCAATATAGCGGGTAGAATCATTACCAAAATGAAGAGGAAGAAGGAAACACGAAGAAAAAAATCGGCCATATCGATAGAGGTGCGGCGACGATCGACTCGAACACCATTTTGAAATATGTGGAGACGGTCAATCTTAATTATATTGAGATTCGTGACCAACAAGATTTGGGTAATTTGCTTAATCCTTCCCGTCAGAGAATAAGACAACTTTGGAGTCAATTATTTTCCTTTCAATTCTAAATAAAGGTGCCATCATTGACAAGATCTCCCTATTAATTGAGGAGTCTCCACCGACGTCATTGAATATGGTTGAAGATGTTGTGACTTTAGAAAAAGTGTTAAGTACCATTTCTGATTGTTTTTCGGTCCTTTGAGATAGTTGTTTTCCTTCGTGGATTCTCATTGTGGTGCGTGGTCACACTCTTCTTATGTAACTCTTAGTCGTTATATTTCTTTTTAATATAATGTTTTTTTAATTAAAAAAAGTATAATCAAACAATTAACATCATTTATCAATTAAATATTTAACCATCATGAAAAGAGGCCAGGTTAATTAAGAGGGTACTCCTATTTCTTGTCGATACTAAATGTTGTAGGGTCAGACCAAAATATATTTATCCCAATAAATAATAAGCTGACTAAGGAATCTAATGGCCTACAAGTTTTTTTAGCACCACTAACTTTTGAGTTTTTCTTAGTACACCGATAATTTTGATTTAATTACTAAAAACTCTATCATATGTGCATGATAATTCATTAACCCCAACTAGCCACTCAAGTTATTTTTACAAGACCAATGAAATGATGTCCAACTCTAAGAATTAGCATATGCCATGGTTGTATGTTCGAAATCGAAATTAATTACTAAGTTCTGATATCTATGCCGTTTTAAAACGTCTATTTTAAGTACTAATTGACATATATTTTCAACAAAGAAGTTGTGAGATCGATCTTCTACCCATATGTTGTACTAAAAAAAATTTTGATGGTTATATTTTCAACTTTTATTCATTTTAGTTTATTTTTGAAGGAACGTTTATTTTAGTTTTTGTGCAAGTTGGGCTTTTAAAAAAAGTGACTATTTTGATCTTTTCATTTTTCATTTTTATTCTCATTTTTTCTACCATAATTTTAACATAGCACTTTACCCATTAACTTTTTTGAAATGTGGCCATAAAGTTTTTGAATTAAAGGATCTCCGTTGTGTATCATAGCTAAATTAAATTGGTAAGGTTTTAAAAATACAAGGACCAAAGTGAACGTTTTAAAGTACAAAGACTCAAATAAATAAAGATTGTGAGTACAAAGATCAAAATGAACGTTTTAAAAATACATTGACCAAAATAAACCAAACGACAAAGTACAAAACCAAAATAGTATTTATTTCGAAACTCAAAAGTCAAAGGGGCCCCAAGTATGATTTATTATATAAATATTCTCTCTTTTTGACCATTGAAAAAATGGGTGTGTTTCAATTATTTCCCAGGGATGAATTAAAGAGGGGCCTGAAATTTATTTGTTTGAAGAACTGTCCTTCCAATTTGTCAGCACAAGTGGCTAACATCCCCTCCTACTTGATCTACCAAAATTATTAATGGTATAGCTACCCTTCTCCTTCTTCCACTTGATAATTTAGAATTTAAATGCTAAGGATTGGGACATCCTAAAATATAATGCAAAATAAAAACCTAAAAACTAAATATAAACATCTATAGTAATGTATATTTGGAGCTTAATGGTTGATAATTAAATTTAAAAGACTTAAAAGGTATTTAGGTCAGTTTGCGTGCATCTCGACTGATCTCATAGAAGAACTTGACTCTACTATATTTGGTTGTCAAAGAAGCACGTAGAAAACTTTGGATCAATGAACCACCCATGTTGGTTAAAATTTCCAAGTTGTACCAGATGAATTAGGTGGGTCTATTGAATAGGATTTGCTGGGACACTTTGGATTGGAGAAAAATACATGTATGACCCGTTTGGTAAAGTTTTCGTTTCTTGTTTTTAGTTTCCAATTTTATTAAGAAACCTAAGCATTTGACAACTATTTGTGTTTCCTTGTTTCTCATTCTTTCAAAAACGTTTCTCAAAATTGTATAGAAATTTTGAAAATAACAAAAACCAAGTTTCTTGTTCCCATTTCCAATTTGCTGCAGAATATAAATGAAAATATTGTTTGGTCATTCTTGCATCCTATAGGTGTTGAGACCATATAATTCTATTTTTCTTTATTAAAAAGGAGAAAACAAAAACAAGAAATGAGAACATTATCCAATGGACCCGTTTAGTAACGTTCCCGTTTATTGTTTCTGTTTCCTCTGTTTTAATTGCATGGCCTCCCACACTCCACACTCATGAGTGCAGAGTGATAAAACAAGATTTTTATTTTTTTTTATTTTTTGGAATAAATTGGAAATGAGAACAAGAAACATAAACTTGTTTTCGTTGTTTCCAAATTTCTATACAATTTTAAGAATGTTTCTAAAAAAGTAAGAAATAAGAAACCTAAATAGTTGTTAAGGACCCGTTTGGTAATGTTTCCAAGAAAAGAGCTAAATTTTGAAAACTACAAAAATTAGTTTCATTTTTCAGTTAATTTTTTTTTTTTTTAGGTTCAGTTCGAATCTCATGCATATCATTAATTTTTTTACGATTTTCTATTTATTAAATTAAAAATATTTTGAAATTTTATTTCTTGTTTATGAAAATAAATATTTTGAAATTTAATTATTTATCTAAGCTATTATATTTTCTTAAACAAAATATATATTTTCTATTTATTAAATTAAAAATATTTTGAAAAATTATTCTTTATTTAAAACTAATTTTATATTGTAAATTATATTCCGTAATTAATTATATTATTCTCTAGTGTGTATTATCTGTCTCTTATACACTTATCAAAATATATCTTTGGTTTCTACTTTTTTTTTTTTAAGAAAGAAGGGAACTGGGTAGATTCCTATTTTTAATTCTAAACAAGAAACAGGAAACAGAAATGAGAAATGTAAAATAGAAAATGAAAATATTAATCGACGGACTTTAAATATTTAGATTTCTTAATAAAATTAGAAACAAGAAACAAGAGACAAACAGCTCTATATTTTCCCAATCTCCTATTTCTTCTATTTGGATACCAAGAAAATGGTGGCAAAGGGAAGAAGTGAAGTCGCAAGAAAATTTGAGCTTTTAGGTGAAAGGCTGTGCGTCTTATTTCCCGTTATAAATAGGAAATTCTAGAAAAAAGAACCTCCAATTTCTAATTTAATTTGTATTTTCTTCCATGCGAAGTGTATTCTCTGTTGAATTTATTTTTATATTTTATTTTGAAAAAAATATATAATTTAGTGTATAAGTCCATTGATGAAGACGCTAACAACTTCGTTTATAAGTCATAAGTAATTTGAATCTCAAATGATATAAAAAACTAAGCTACATTTAAAATTATATATACTACGAGCAAGACGTGTACTATCGAACTAATATGTAGAAAAAGAGTAGAACTCGTGTATTATAGTAAGTGAACATGTTGAAAATTCGAGTTTAGCTAAATAGATAAAATACTTATTACTATCCAAAATAAATATTGATGGTTCAAATTCTTACTATTGTTGAACTAAGAAGAAAGGTGATTATGCAATGTTAGTATGACTTAAAAAACACTATCCATTAAAAAAAAATATCGATTTATGGAAGTTACGTATAAAGCTTTAAAAAAAAATAATTACAAAAATACCTTAAAAAGCATTTTGTGAAAAAATATTTATAGATTGCATTAACCTCGGTAAAATTAAGTGGAAGTCTGAACGGATAGGTATTGAAGAATGAGTTGTGATTAGAGATGAAATACCACTCGAGTCTACAGCTAACTGCGAAATGTATCGAGGTTGGGTAGTTGAATGGAAATGAGTGTAACTCCGATATATTGAAAATTATCAGCAGTAATATTGAACAAAAAACTAGAGTATTTATTTATTTAGCATTCAAATGCTTATAACTAAAATAGTTTTTGCTAAAACGACTCTACAAATCTTAAAATGCTACTTTTAGAAGCACTTTTATTTTCAGAGTTACCCGAATCACACATTTGTGGCTACGTTTGCACCCTAAGAAATTTGAATACTATTTTTAGTTGGTAAGGACTTGGATTTTAGAAGCAATGATTTTAGGAAAAAGAGATTTTAATTGATTTTGTGAAAGTGATTTTTATATAATATTTTAACGTTTGTTATATGTTTGTCGAGTGATTTTTATATAATTAAAAATGATTTTGAATAATTAATATTTAAAGTTTAAAGATAAAGTTTTTACAAAAGAGAGTAGAAGACAAAAAGTTTTAGACAGATAAAACTAAAAATTTAGATAAATATTATAAATGTTTTAGAGAAAAAATTAGAGAATAAACAAAATTAAAAGATAAATAAAGTTATAGAATGAGAATTTCAGAGAGAAAAAATTCTCAACATTCCAGATGAAAATAAGGTGAATCGGGAGACAATTAAAACCATAACTATTTTAAAAACTAATTTTCTATTAATTTTTTGGTAAAACATCACTTGGAGAATCACTATCGAAGTGATTGACCGGAAAACACTTAAAGTGATTTTATATTTTTTCGAAATCTTTTATGAATTCTTGCCAAATATTTTATTTTGAGAGTGATTTCGGTTCGAATAAGAGTGATTTTCACCGTGCCAAATCACTCCCAAACATATCCTAAAAATATTCACCCAGCCATACCAAACTCACATCATACCTAAGTTATAAACTATAAATTTATTTAGGAACTTTGAAGGTTGTTTTATTTAGTCCTTAAAACTTCAAAAAATTTTAAAGATCACAGAACTTTTACTTTTAATTTAAATAAATTTCTACCAACGAAATAGACATTTCAGAGATGTGAGTAAAGCTTTTTGAATATTAGAGATTAAATAGAGAATAACTAAAATGATCCTTTTTTATTTTTATAAAAAATATTTCAATAATACCATTCCCAATTTGACCCGCTCCTAACTTCTAGTTTTCTGTTCTCGTCCCTTTGAGTTGAAGAAAACTAGAAAGCTTAAATCCCCCGTCTTTGCTGCAATTCTAATTCAACCAATTATATTAATAAATCACAGTACTTATTTCAATAATTCAATCCCAATTAAAGTAAAAAGTATTTAATAAGTTTCAAAATTTTAAATTTTATGCTTAATAGATTTCTGACTTAATCTGACATTTTTCTAAAAAAAAATTCATACACTTATTAAACACAATATTGAAGGGTTAAGTCATATTAGACACAAAATTTAATTTATAGGTTTGTGAGTTTTAAAAGATGTCGAATAGGTTAGAGATAGATTAGACACATAATTCAAAGTTTGAGAATCTATTGGATATTTTTAAAGTTACATAGACTCGTTAGAAACAAAATTATCGAGGATAATTCAACTAGTTTAGACATCCATTTCTAATCGAGAGGTTGTGAATTGAAGTCCCGATTTCCACATGTTGTACTAACAAAGAGATAAACAAAATTGAAACTTTAGTGGTTTATTAGACCCAATTCTAAAATTTAAAAAATAAACTTATAATTTTATCTTAATTTTATTACTCTTGTTTTGGGTTTTCGATTTTTATATTTATTGATTCTTGTACGGTTAAATGTTATTTTTAATTTTATTTATTATTTAGAAATTTGATCTCTAGAATGTTGTAGAAAATCTTGTTTTGAATCTTGAATGTTTAATTTCTACGGTGCATCTAACAAATATATATTTTATATGATAGATACTACATGTACTTGTAGATTTTAACTATACATATTAAATTTGATATGAATTTGAAAAAAATAGATGATTTAATTAAGATTTAAAAGTTTTACCATAAAGACCAAAATGACATCTATATTCATATACTTATCTAGATGATAATTAATAATATTGTCAATCAAACTAAATCAATCTTTCGTCAACTTCATTTATTTTTGGGAATTGGGAAAATCCATTATCTCTAATCTCTTACCGTCGTCATATTCCATATGTAACTTAGTCATCTCAGTCTCGCTGCGGGTACATAATTCTTTTAATGAATGTTTTATAACCTAAATCTCAATATATATTCTTTTTTACCGGATCTAAATGTAAATTGATCTCATTTGATAACTTTTTTTAATTTTTTTAAACTGAGACTTATAAAATACTGTTTTTACTTACATGTATTTTTGTTTTATTATTTAATTAACTTAATTTGTAATGAAATTGTGACGATAAAGTTAATATAATTTTTTTAATAGTGTTGGTATCCATCCTACAGTTATAACATACCTGAATTAATTCTCAAAATAGATGATGATCATCATGTTTGAATGAGTCACCTGTGTGATCGTTTTGTTTAATTAATTTCTTTATATTATATTTAATGGATAAGTAAATTTTATTATATATTTTTTTACTACTAAAATTAAAATTTATTGATAGGGTCGATAAATAGAGAATCACTGCTATAAAATTATTAAGTTAGGGAACAAAACGACATAGAGTTGACTTCACATAAAGTTACCATGAGTCTGTTTGACCTTTGAACAAAAGATTATGCAAAATTACTGAAAATACCCTCAAATTTTGTAGTTGGTCTACTATTGCTAGTAGTATAAACGGAATGATTATTGGATGACATTTTTTTGGCCAAATTTTGTTTGTATTCTTATAGATAAAGTATAGATAGGCTAATTTCTTTCGTTTAAAAAACATTTTTAGTCACGTTCGTAATGATTTAGTCATTCAATTTTAGTTTATAATGACTTAGTCGATATACTTTTAAATTGGTAACAACTTTAGTCCTACGTGATAATTTGGTTTCTTTATAGTTTGAAATTTGTAACAATTTAGTTGCTATCGTAAAAAATTTGTTAAGTTTATTATAAATGTAGATCGATAAACCAATGAACGGACCAAATTTATTTATAAATTACAAGGACTAAATCGTTATAATGATAAAAATTGACACCTAATTTTGATGAGATTTTTTTATGATTATACAAATTTGGAACTATTGATCAGACCTCTATTGTTGCATATTAAAGTCTAGGAACAAAATTGCTATCAATTTGAAAGTATAGGAACTAAATCGTTACAAACTAAAGTTTAAAGACTAAATCATTATTATTTTTTATTGAAGATAGTACTTTAACGAGTTGAGCTATGATTAAGTTGACCACTAAATGGTTATTTAAGAAAAAGTACATGAACCAAATGTATTTTTTAAATATTTATTTATTACTTCCATAAATTAAAGTCCACGACGTCTAAAGAATTAATAATTAAATAAAAGACATCACGTGTTTTACGTGGTAAAAGTAAAACTAAGGAAAATTTGAGCCAATAGTTTTATTTTTAAGAATATTTACAGACATGTACTATTATTAAAAAACGTAAATATAACATTATTATTGTTTTTTTCCTAAAAGAATCAGTAATCGTTAATTAACATTCAATAGTTGTTAATTTACCTAATCAATAATCAATACCTAATTTAGATATCTACACTGTAGATAATTTGTCATATTTACAATTATTTTCTTTGACCGCTATTCTTATAATATTTTAATGTGAGAGTAAAGTGTTTAGAAAATTTGATGACCTGTAAAATTCAATTTCTTGACCATTATGGCACGGTTAAGATATAATAACTAATTTGTTTGGATTAAACCTCGGACTTCTAAAAAAGAGTTAATGTGTCTTAATTATTGAGCTAATCTCCTTCATAAATATGTTTAAATAAATTGTTACTTTACAAACTAAAAATAAGTTGATGGGTTTTTATAAATTTAGTATGGATTTTCTCAACTTATATAAATAGATGGGTACTTCATACGTTTTCGCACCCACCAATAGTATGTCAAATTTTACATTAAGTTACTAACCACTAACGTTTTTTTTTTATCGCAAAAATGACGAAGGAATCACGAAGCTTGGATCAGTAGATGACCAACGAACGAAGGGACCTGCAAAAGAGAGTAACAGATTTGATGCTCAAGTCAGTATTTATTCGATTTATTGCTCGAGGAAGAATAATTTTGCATACCTGAAAAGTAGGACGGACTTCTCTATTTATAGAGGTGAGCTTCCGATTGATCCTCCAATAGTGCTATAATGGCTCTCCGAAGGTCTTGAGAAATATGGTGTGTTGTCTGAGATTTAATTGGAGGTTTGCACTTGCAGATGCTTTGAAAGGTTAGTTCGTCCTTTGAGAAAGTTGGCCGAGACAGGAAATATAAGTTAGCTTAGTATGACTTGCTGAGCAATCAGGAATCTTTCGAGTGATGAATCACATCCAATTCTCCAAGGTTGGCAATGTCTTTCCAATGTACATTTCAATGATACGTGGCAGTCAATAATTCGCTTCCAGCATGTTTCAACTATTTTTTTCCGAGCAAAATCAAAATAATGAACTTGAATATAACACAAATCAATTTTCAAGCTCAAAATTCTTTAGGGTTAGGGTTTCAGGTTCCTTTTTACAAAAATTGTTTACCTTTGACAAATTTACCACCTCATTTAGGATTTGGGTCCAAGATGAAATCGTTTACGCTTCACAAATTTATTAACTCGTTCTGGATTTTGGGTCCATATTTAAGTAGAAGTCAATTTAGATTTGACAATTCATCAACTGATCGGAGATTTGAGTGTTGGAAAATTTAAACAAATCCTAATTCATGATTATTCTAAAATAAAAGCTATAAAATTCCAGCAATCAAGACCAATGATATAAGCATGGAAGAAAACCAAAATCAATAAAAAGATTAGAATTACCTGAAACCATTAGATAAATTGACCCTGATCTGCAACAAGTTGTGGTTTTGTAGTTTTCCTTAACTATGCAACCCAGACCAAATATGATCAATACTCTCTGTTTAATGGGGAACAAGAGGCTCAAGAAGCATAGTGGGCTAGTTTCTACTCAGCAAGTCACACACCACTAAATGGGAAGTCATGGACCCATAATCAAGATCACTTATATGCCAATTAAATAGCCCAAATACAATTGTTCTTCAATTTGTTACCCACATATGAATTACTTATTAAATTAATTTCAACAATCTCCCACTTGAGGGACAATTTTCTTTATTAGCAATTATATTAATTTATTCTTTAGTGCACAACTCAATGCTATTAATATAAACTTCCCTTTAATCACAATCGGATCCATCTCGCATATCGATGAGGAACCAAATAGACTTTTGTCACATGTATAGTCGCGACTCAACCTTCAATGATCTCCATACCAAATATACTCAATGACCTGGATCAAGTGTGGAAGAGCAGCATGTGAATTACATGTAATGTAATCTAAACATGTCCATTTCCAATTGGTCCAACTTTATTCTTTAAAGAGATCAAAATTTATGCTTTCTAGCTTTATGTTAAACTACATTTATAAAGAAAGTCATTCAGAGTAACAAAATAAACCATCTTCGTTATTCTGCAGAAAAGAAAAACCACATGTCTAATTTAAGAAAATAAAAACTCCCACTCAACTAACATACCATAATTTTCACATCTATATGAGCATTATGCTCGTAAAACTTTTGTAAAAGTCCTTAATGAACGAATTCACAATGATGGAGTTACATTTCTTTAAACAAAAATACTTTGAATTTTCTTTATCAACTAAAGCTTAAATATTCATACAAAAGCTTTTGTTGCTCTAATATAGAAAAAATACAAATCTTGTCAAAACAATCTAATGACAAAATTTGATAACCATATTCTTAAGTTTGTTGCCACATACAAAATGCTATGAACACAAATTTTAGTGGTGAAAGGGACTAAAGTGACTCTTTACCACGAGATAGTAGTATCCTTTAAACTATTTGTGAATATAGCCTCAACGGTGGATCTAGATGACAACTCAAATTATCAAAATCAAATAGTCTTATGATCTCTAATTAATATGATTTGATGAGTGAGCATGTAATTTTTTTTAAAACACCTTATAACTCTTTAGATCCAATTAAGAGTTATAAAAAATTGTCTTTTATTCTTGATATGAATACTACAATGGAAGTATATAGACTTTAAGCATGAATTTTTTATTTTACTTTATTATTCAAGAGATCTCTATTGAAAGTGAGCTTGTTTCTACTAGTGATTTCAATATCCCCTAGTGCATAAATCTTTATTTTAGAGAACCTGCAATACCTTTCAATATAGTTCTTTTGTGAATTCTCAATGTTACTTGAGATTGATCTTACAATATCATTTCACAATATAAAAGAGATATATTCATGCACGTTTTCATCCTCTAACAAAGCCTTTATTATGTCGCAGACATATTATACTAGGAAAATAAATGTACTTCCTCTAAATCTGTAATTCATAATCATTATTCTTATTACCTTCCGATATTACATGTGATAATATCACCATGTAATGAATATTATGAAATCACAGATAAAAAATTCTTCATTGAGATCACAAATGAATATAAACCTTTTGAAATTTTGTGTTACTAAATCAAAAGTCTCTAAAATATACAAGATTATTGATTTCATAAATTATACAATTTAAGAAATCAATCTTTATATTCATTTGACACAACTCAGAAAAGTTATAAGTATTGTCATTTACTTGAAAGAACTTTTCGAAGCCATAGAAAAGATCTCTAAAAATTAATGTCAGCCTTAAAAATTGAAACCGTAACAACTAGATGAGCCTTATATTTGTTAACATTGTCTTTTAACAATATAACAAAATGTAAAATATTTATTATTTCAACACAGTTCTTTATGACATTCATTTTTCATTTTAAGAGATAAGACTTTGTTTGACGGTAGAGAATATAATTTTTTTATCAAACTTAAATCTTTATAATCATATTTCTTGTATCTCTTCTATTTACTTTAAGGACATTTTTAATGATGTTGAGTTTGTTTTACTAAAATGAGGAGAATTTTTATTCTTTACTAAAATTGTTATAAAGCGAAAATAACTAAATTTCTCTTAAATACAACATTCTTTACTTTATCTTCCCCCCAAACTCAACATCCTTAAGAAACTTTAAGATCTCATCCACATTAACATTAAGTGAGAACTAACTTTAGAAATTATATATATTGAAAGACGAGTGTATCTAGAGTGACAACAAAAAACCTTAAGTTCAAGTCTCGTAAAACCTTGAATTGCAAGTAATTTTAATTGTTTTTTTATTTAGTATACCACTTAAACTTTCTAATGAGTGCTTTCTCCAAATAGACCGAAGGTAAGGAAAAATTATTTGTCATATTTCTTACCACACATTTTTGAGATTTGAATCATTTTATAAGCAACATACATCTCAGGTTTGCCTGAAAATATATATTACTTATTAGCTTTATAAATCCTTTAGCAAATGTCCTAGACCTTATCTTCTCAATCCATCATATTTCGTAACGATTTCATTCACTACGAATTGATATATGATGACTTTTAAGATATCTAGGAATAAAGACCTCTCCTATATCAAATATCGATGCCCTTAACGAGAGAAAATTTCTTATAACTTTATTTAATGTTGTTAAACATTTAAAGAAGCCATATTGAATAGGCTATAAATTAATGTTCTAAAATACTAAAGCTCTCAATAGCACCTAATTTGACTGTTTCAGTTATGTCCTATTGGTCATTCCTAATACAGACTTGAATATCTGTTTAATCTTGAGAACCAACAAGCAACGAATAGAAATACCAAAGTCTATTCAATACATAAGATAAGTTTTCATATGCAAGTCTAACTTGTTAAATACCCTAAGTGAAAAGCCAAATTTTCTTTATACCTCATGTGGCATTGTATTTAAAAAATATTTTTTTCTATATGTTCAAATTTCCAAAAAATATCAAGAGAATTCCTAAGCTTGATTATTTTGTAGTTTAGGCGAACATACACCAAATAAACCTTAGTACCAACTTTAATTTATTTCTTTAAGGAAATAAACAATTAATGAGTACAATTTTATCTTTTCTTACTTACCCTATTTTCCTTGAAACATCAGTCAGAAATTATGTTATTAAGAGTTCAATATCTACCCTAAGTATCATAATCCACTACATACATACTGTATAATGTCTCAAATGGTATCAAATGCACAAGTATATCCTTGAATATATTTTAAATTTTGTGCATTGGATCCTTTAGTGTACTCACTAGTGTTCCTTTATTCTTTATTAAGAAATAATCAACCAAAAATTAAAGTCTATTCCGTTTGTAATTTTCAAAACAATCCTTAAGGAACTTTCCTAACTATTTCCTCATTAAACATAATCCCTTTGAATATTTAAAAATACTGTCATAATACTTATGTAATTAAGGTTACTCATGCTTTTCAAGATCCTAATTAAACATTAGAAGGATATTGATTTACAAAAGTTAAAGTGTTTCCTTTCTTTATAAAAAATTCATGCAAACTTGAATAAAAATGATTCTTAAATACACAATAACGCAATTAAATAATATTTAACAATAACTAATTCAATAATCAAACATGTCGAAATTAACCTTAAGTATTTATAAAAATAATTTATATTTAAACTCAATGAGGACAACAAGATACTTAACATAACATTGATAGCCTTCCTTTAGGCCGACAATATCAACTTGCAAATGGTACTCTCAATGTGGTGATCAAACATCGGTAACCAATCCTGTCAAGTGAAAGCCTTCCTTTGAGCCAACAATCACTCATATGACATAACTTTATATTATCCATGTTTATCACCATCTAACTATATGTGGGTCTGTAATTGGCCAAACTGAAGTCTTCCTTTGGGCCGACTACAGAGCGCATAAATACATAGATCCACAAACATCTGATAATTTTGAAAGGTATCAATATCAGAAATCAGAGTCTATTTTGGCAGCATGATTCATCAAATTAACACCAACAAAAGGATGAGACAACTATGCAACATATGTAACTTTAATTATTATTAATTTTATCTTTATGAAAATAACACTACCAAAATTATTTTCAAAATTAATAATAATATCTTTATATACATAATCTAATAATGGAAAAAGTCCTCTAAACAATTTATTAAATTCAGAAAGAAAAATAAAAACTGGATTTTCCTAAAAGAAATATTATTGATATTTTAACTCATCAACAATTCGACATAGACTATGAAGCACTAATTATAGCATACAATAATCTAATATCAATAATCAATTCCATAATTGTGAGTGTATTTATTATTTGGCCAAATTTTGACATTCCTTTGGGCCAATCACAATTCGCATAAACAACAATACTAAAATCTCACAATTTATTCTTTAAATTAATGTTAATTGATTCTGAATGAAAATAAAATACCTTAAGTTATTTTCAACCACTAACAATAATATTTTTATGCATAAAAATATTCATAGAATTTAAAAAGCCTGCCTTGATAAATTGTTACTTTATCAATATAATAATCAACTTTTAATTAGCATAATATAAAAGAGAAATTAAATAGTCCTCTATATACGCCCACAGATGTTTGTAACAAATTATAAATATATGAATTAGAAATAATTAAAGAAAATAAAGCAAAAAAAAACTTTTAACTCTTTCTTTTGATTGAAGTGGTTCTAGGGGCTAGCACCGTTTTTCCTTTAAGCGGCACTCCAGTCGCAATCTCTTCTTCTTTTTATTTTTTATTATTTTTTCTCTTCTCTTTCTTTCTTTTAATTATTTATACTATTTGTTTATTTTTTTTAATCAAAAGAAGATCCATATCCTAATTAATTTGTTAATAAAGAAAATAATAAACTTTATCAAATCAATCAACTATAAATTTGAACAATTTTCAAATTAGATCATGCAAAATTGTTCAATAATTCATCAATTCAAATAATTCAATTAGCATTTTGTTTAAACAAATAGATTGCTAAAAGAATAACTTGCCTAAAAGTAATTCACCAAGATCCAGTAATCATCCATGCAAAACATGTTCTGATACCACTTGTTGGAAAATTTAAACAAACCCTAATTCATGATTATTCTAAAATAAAAGCCATAAAATTACAGAACAATCAAGACTAAGGATCTAAGCATGAAAGAAAACCAAAATCTATAAAGAGATTAGAATTACCTGAAACCATTAGATAGATTGACAATGATCTGCAACAAGTTGTGGTTTGTAGTCTTCCTCAACTATAGAGCAATACTCTCTGTTTGATTGGAGGATGCTCAAGAAGTATAGTGTATTGGGGACCATAACTATATATTTATATGTTAATCCTAGGTTTTCCATAATCTCCTAAGATTAATGGACTGATTTCTACTCAATCACACCACTAAATGGGAAGTTATGGACAAGTAATCAAGACCCATTAAATAGCCCAAATACAATAAAATTGTTCTTCAATTTGTTATCCACATATGAATTAATTATTAAATTATTCCAACATTGAGTCCATATTTTAGACAGAGTCGTATAAGTTTGAAAAATTTACAATTAAATTGAATTAGTAAAGTCCCTTCAACCCAACCAAATCGACCAATCAACGTGTTTCTTGTGATTATGTTTAAAGAGAAATGACCAAAAAGTCCACCCTCACACAACAATATAGATGGATAAAAAGGACGTGATGACAACACCCTAAACACTTCTATTGACAAA
>NW_019104507.1:1802937-1813556 GCF_001995035.1 Momordica charantia
ATAATTAAGAATTATAATAATAATGTTCTCCAAAAATCAAAAGTCAAAATTTTGAACTTCCATTAAATTCTTCCCTCTCTTTCTCTCGCTCTCTCTCTCTCCATCCTTTTCAAATCCTTTGAAAAAGTCTCCCCCAATCTCCTCTCTCTATGAATAATTTTGACCTCATTTCTTTGAATAACTTTGTATACAATCTTTAAATTTTGAAAAAATTTGGAAGCAAATTAAAAAAAAAAAAGAGAAAGAAACTTTAAAATCTTAATTAACATGTTTTTTTCCTTAATTTAGAACCAATTGAAAAGACAATTCTCCTCCTCCCTCCGGATTAAAAAGCCTCTAATTCTCTAAATGAATTAGAAGATTTTTTTGTTGACACGAGTTAAACTCAACCGATTAAAGTATAGCTTACATCCTTGGAGATCAGAGGTTCACATCTTCTTATCCTTTATTGACTAAAAAAGGAAAAAAGGAATCTAGGATGCTCTTGTATTAAGAAATAAAAAGAAGAAAATATTTACCTATACATAAGTTTTAGGAGGAACGACTCTCCCACTTACTTTTCGATCTAACCTATTTTTATAGCTTAGAGACTCGACAAAAAATTTATATTATATTTTTAAATTTTTTTTATTAAAGATATTAGATATTTAATATATGAATTAAATTTACCTAATACATCAGCTTTTTTGGTTGAGTAGTGGTTTATTCATTCTTAACATAGGGTGGTTTCTTTTATGGTTCAAGAATTCGTGGTTGGCTGACTTTTGTTTATTTGGTTACAGTTCATGCCAACTCGTCATGAACCCCTGCCCTTCCCGACGTGGAGTCGCAACTCTCTTCCTATAGAAACCTCCTTCAACTGATTCAAGTGTTTCAGTCAGTAGGAAAGTAGATGCCTCTCCTGCAGGTCGAAACATTTCTTTTGTCTCGATGCGGTTCTCCCCAATGTCAGAGTATGAAGACCTGTCTTCAAACCCCTATGTTATAAGAATATACTAATAATTGTTATATATCTTATTTCATTCGAATTCTAGTAAGTTTTTAGTAAACAATCCATTTAAAAAGTTGTAAAAACTCATAGCTGCGAAAGTAATATTTTTATATAAAAGCCCCACAAGCCCCACCTCTCTCTCCCTCGAAACATTTTTTGACCTCATTCTTCGAAAATAACCTCTCTCCGTCCTCCTCCTCATATATAACCCCGACACACCACAGTCTCTCCAAAGACAAATCTCTCCAATTTAGTTCGATTCGATTTTATCTACGACGATGGCAGAGATCGAGGTTCCTCCTCACTTTCTCTGCCCCATATCTCTGCAGATGATGAGAGACCCCGTGACGGTCTCCACCGGGATCACTTACGACCGAGACAGCATCGAGAAATGGCTGCTGTCGTCATCTTGCACCAAACGACGATGTGGTGTTGCCATAAGCTGCCCGGTGACAAAGCAGCCGCTAAGCGACTCGGAGGATCTGACGCCGAACCACACGCTGCGGCGGCTGATCCAGGGGTGGTGCAGCCTCAACGCCCGGCATGGTGTGGAGCGGATCCCGACCCCTAAGGCGCCGGTGGAGCGAGGCGATGTCATGAAACTCCTGAGGGAAGCCATGAAAAATCCGAGCGGGAGGGTGGAGTGCCTGCGGAGACTGAATTCTCTTGTGAGAGAAAGTGAGAAGAACAGAACCTACTTGCAGGCAAGTACGAAGCAAATATGATGAAACTCATGTTTTCTTCTTCAACACTTTTAATGGTCTGTTTGTTTTTTTTTTTTTGGGATTTTGAAGAGGGTTCTAAAATTTGAATGGATTTCAAATGAGTTCCGTTGAGATTTCAATATTTAGGTCCTTACGAGCTAGCACTCCTCTTCTGCTTTTTTTGATGATCCGTTAAAAGTTTTGGAAAATTAGGTGCTGACGATTGTGTTCACCACTATTGAAAATTGATAAATAAGAGGAGGGAAACAATTTCTTTTTTAAAGTTTAAATAACGAGTGGTAGATTTTTCAACCGTGGTAAATATAGAAATAGGTGCTCACTTGTCATTTATTTTCCCAAATTTTTTACAGAAAAAAAGAAATTTCCATTTTTAAAAAAATTAAAAGATGTCAAAATTTTAGTAGCAGCGAGTACGAAGATAAGTGGAAGCTCTAAGTATGGTTCTTAGTTTTGTTTGTTTGAAAAATATTGTTCTTAGTTTTTAGACTAAAATCATTGGATTTCCTAGAATTTTAAAATAAATTGTTAAGGCTAGTTTTTAATAGTAACTTTAGTTTTCTGTTTTTATAAAATTGTTTAAAATGACGTTTGAATTATTATTTTAGGGAAAAAAAACAAATTTTTAAAAAGTAGAAAATATAGGTAGAAGTAGTATTTATAAATTTAATTTTCAAAATTTGAAAAACAAAATAATTTTCAATTCTGAGCTTAAGTTTAGAACAGAGGAGAAAATTTTAAAACAGTAGATAGGTTGAAAGTAGTATTTATGAGTTTAGTTTTCAAAAATTAAAAAAGAACAACGAAATTTTAAATTTGTCATATTTGAATTATTTATTAAGAAATTAAGATTGAAGGGCTTTATTTAAACTTATTAAACTTTTTTCCCTTCTAGCCAAAATCTAAACAAAATTTTTTAACTACGTACATTCTAAATCGTTTTCATTCCAAGATAAAAAGGTTAAGTCATTTCTGATATTTCAAATCGCAAAATTCGAAATACTTTACTGAAATAAGTAACAGGTTTGGGAGTTTGAGATGCTTTTTATGAAAACTAAATTTTAATATAAAGCACTTTTGAAAAAAGTAATAATTAAATAAGTCTTCTAAAACATTACTTAAAATGCGTTTTTTTTTTGAGTGGTTTAGATATTTTTAAGATCATTATATTCTTGTTCTTGTAACCAAATACTATAGAGATTTTAAAACTTCTACTAAATAAAGTAATTTTCACGGTACATTACTAAAAAACACTCTCAATCATATAAGTATTACTTTTGAAACTTAAGCACTTCTTCTAAAACCACCGAATTAATCCTTAAAACACTTATTTTAAAGCATTAATTTAAGCTTTTTAGGTATGGTTAAAATTTTCATAATCATTCTTGACCATGTTACACAACACCATGAAGATTTTGAATCGTCACCGCAAAATCATCCTAAATGCTTCTAATTAAAAATACACATTTTTTTCATGATTATCAGGATGCCGAATCCTTGGAGTTCTTAGCTTCCATGTTGAACAAAAACAACGACGAAGCCATAATCGAAGAAGCCATACAAATTCTTTCCAACATCAACTCTTATTCAGACACATTACTCCGACAACTTCTGTCCAAAAACACCGACATAATTGGCTGTCTAATCTCCATTCTCTCCAAAGAAACTGGATCCATCCCCTCTCGATCCTCCGCCATTTCCTTCCTCAACTCTCTCTACGCCGCCGCGGATGAAGCCGTGAAAACCTTCGCCAAAGACGACCTCTTCAGAGAGCTGACCCGAGCCATAACCGACCAGGTCGCCACCAAACCCGCCCTCCAAATCCTCCTCCACCTCGCCCCATGGGGGAGGAACAGAATCAAAGCTGTCCAAAACGGCGTCGTTTTCATCGTGATCGAGGTGCTTTTGAGCTCGAATGTTGGGAGGGAGTGCGAGCTGGCGATCGTGGTCTTGGACCGGCTGTGCGAGTGCGCGGAGGGGCGGGTGGAGCTGCTCCGGCACCGCGGCGGGGTGGCGGTCCTGGCGAGGAAGATTCTGAGGGTGTCACACTTGGCAAATGATAAGGTGGTGAGGATTTTGTACTCGGTTTGGAAGAATAAGTATGGGAATTGTGGGGTGATGGAGGAAATGGTGGAGGTTGGGGTTGTGGGGAAGATGTGTTTGTTGCTTCATGTCAATGGTGGGAGTTTGAAGACCAAAGAGAGGGTTAAGGAGATTCTTCTCCATTTGCAACCATTTGTTTCCAAGGTTTCTAAGTGTCTTCATCTTCCTCTCGGGTACGATCGGTTTTAGTTCATATACTAGTCGATGAATCAGAATCGTTATTTGTGACGTGATTATATATACGAATCATGTCTATTGATGACTAGTATATGTATATCTTCGATTGTTCGTCATATATATTTGATGTCAGTTAGATTTCAATTCAAACATTTTTTGTTTCAAGTGGTTTTATGGTTTTGTGTGTGTGGGTTTTCGTTGCTTCTTTGCTTGTACACTCCATTTAAAAGTATATTTTATTTATTATTTTAGAGTAAATTATAATTTTGTAATTTCTAGTGTTTTAGTTTGAGTTTCAATTTGGCTGGCTGGGTAATTCATAGGTTTGGTTTCTAAAGATTGTGTTTAATTTAGTTTAATATTTATACTCTAGAACTTTTAAGGTTGTGTTTATTAGGTCTTTTACCTTTAAATTAGTTTATAATATATTTCTCGAGCTTTAAATTTGTGTCTAATTAAGTCTCTAGCTTCGTTAGTTTAGCATTTACATTGGCATGCTAACTGTATTATTTAAAAGTTTGAAATAAGAATAAGATCGTCTAATACTATAAGAAATGAACTTAGGAAGTTAATGTCCAAATTCGAGGGCTTTATATTTTAATTCTTTTAAAAGTATATAAAGATCACTGAGTATGTGTTTGACATGTCTTTTAAAGTGTTTATGCAAAATTAAATGCATTTTTTAAAAAATTAGTAGTGTTTGGTTAGAATTTTAAAGATTGATTTTTAACCAATTAAAATAATTTTTGATAATCAGAAGTAATTTTAAAATTCTAAAAATAGATAAAAAAAAACTAAAGTGTTTTTAGATTAAATATTTAATTAGTTTTCTTCTTAATTAAAGTACTTGCAAAATAAATGTTTTGCACTAAAAAAACCTTTTTTAAAAGAATCATTTGACGAAGATTTTTTTTAAATAATTATAAAACAAATGACAAAAATAGTGTCAGGTTTGAAAATTATTCCAAAAGTAATGTAGATAAATCGTAGTCATTGGCTGCGATTTCAATGAAGTTGCAATCGTTGGCTGCGATTTCAGGCTAAATCGTAGTCCTTACCCGCGATTTCATTGAAGTCGCAGGCAAAGGCCGCGACTTCCCTTGGACGTGGCTCCACGTGGAGCCACGTCCCAGTGACGGGGCTGTGACTTCCCCTTGAACGATCGATTGTCGAGATCGCATAAAGAACAGCTGTAATCTTGGATGGCCAAGAGGCCTTAAAATCGGTGGCGTCGAACGGCATGTCGAACATGGGAGTGGGAATCGCATCGAAGAATATCATGCCGTAATTATTTCCCTTGGAATTCCAGTTCCAATTCGAATTCTCTCTCTTTAACCTCTCTTCTTTCTTCTGGAACGCGCATATATAAATAAAAAAACAGCATACAGATTTAATTTAGATGAATAATAGAGAAACTCGTCCATTTTATTTTGTTTATGTACTCTTAAGAAGTAACTATTTTAATCTCTTCATTCTCATTTTCATCTCATTTCTTTTAATCATGATTTTAGCATAACATTTCACTCATTAAGTTTATTGAATGTAGCCATAATTTGTATGACAAGGTTTTCAATGTGTATAAAATTTGTGTTAAAATTTTACCAATAAAAACTGGATTAGTAATTTTTTAAAGTATGAGGACTGCGAACGAACATTTTAAAAATACAAGAAATAAAATGAACGAAAAATGAAAGTAAAAAAATATAAAGATCAAAATAATATTTTATATATTTGTAAATATTTTAATAAAAGAAACTACGTATTCAAATTTCTAAAAACCCTAAACCATACCTTTTAAATTAGAAGCATTGAATTTTCTAGTAGGTTGAAGATGACCCGTTGAAATTCTAAAAGGGTAAACAAAATCTCATGAATGAATATATAAAAAATTGCAAAGAATTTTCCACAATAATTTCCTCTTCCAAACTTAAAATAAATTGTAGGCGACGACTCTAATTAAAGACTCAAATTCAAATCCACACTTTCTTTTTTCTTTTCTCTTCAAAAAATAAAAAACTTCAGACTCTTTCCTTAAACATTTTCTACAAATAAAAAATGAGAGAATTTTTAAAGTGTTTCACCACTTCCAATCGTTTTGTGCCATTTGTCAAATTTAATTAAAATATAATATTCTTTGAATCTAAAAGGGATCTTCAAACAAAATTCCAATCCTTATAATTAAAATTATGGAACAAAAAGAAGGAGAAAAATCAATAACCTTTTCTGTAGATTTTTGACTATTACTACACACACATTCCTTGACCACGCAAATTATATTCTTTACTTTTTCTTGAAGAAAAGTAATTAAGGAAAAGAAAAAAATGTGAAGGATTTGAATAATTTTGCCTTATGGCAGAGTTTGACTCGATATGTGTGAGATTTTATATGACTTTTGTTTACTTTAGAATAACTGTTGAAATCAAATGCATTAATGTTACATATGGACCGATATATATCAAACACAACTTATGGGAGTCATCATAATCAGCATAACTCACCTGTAATAGACAAATATTCATCTTCTTAAAGTCGGAGGTTCAAACTCCCACCCTCCCAATTTGTTGTATACTAAAAAACACAAGTTATAGCAAAGTTAAGTTTTATAGTTCATTTGATTATGCAATCCCATCTTATGCAATTTCAAATTTTGTATAGTTGACTTGGCTATATAGTCGGTTAATTAGTCCATATTATATAGTAATCTTACTTACGGTAATAAGTTTGATCGGGTTAGAATTGTAACACTAGAAATTTTAAGTTTCATAAATAACAGTAGTAATATCATTTCATCAAAACGAGCATAGCTTCATGGTAACTGACATATATCTCCAATTTAGAAGTTGTGAGTTTGACCTACCCTCCCACTAAATGTTTTGGATCAGATGTTGTTTGAACTTTAAGCTCTGATATTATTATTCGATCAAAATTTAGTCTCTGTACTCCAAATAAATCTTAATTTAGTCCTAGGTTAGTTTATTGTTAAATTTTCTTAAAATATTTAATCTTTATCAATCTTCTCTCTAAAAATTTGGGAAATATATACACATCGTGTCTTTTCTTCCATGAAATAATAGTATCTTTTTTCAAGTTAGACAAAAATTAACTTTAAGATTGACTAATTTTAAAATTTATTGAAAGTGTTGAGACTATATTTAGATATTTAAGAATACATATATTAAAATAGAGTAAGCTAGTCCTACAACACATGACTCAAAATGATATTTTAATCGTCATAAATTTTATTATACACAATAGTACTAACTCTTATAAGTTGTCAACTTAAGTACAACTCAAACTCAATTGGTCAAGAAATATATCATCGATTAAAAAATTGGAGGTTCAAACCTCTACCCCACATGTTAAACTTAAAAAAAAAAAAAAAAAAACTTTTACAAGTTACTAAAGTATAATTAAATGCCCATATAGCAATGCATTAGGAAGGTCTTCTTTAGTTCTTGGAATATTATTCAAAGATTTTTTTTTTCTTGAATTCATTGGAAATTTTCAAGAAAAGTAGCATAATTCTTCAATATAAAAAAGAGACTTTAAGATTAATGTATGTGTGAGAGAAGGGTGATTGCATACACTTAGCAAAAACAAAACAAACGTCTATTAATAAGTGATATATAATATTAAAAAACATTATGTCCAAATGTCTAAATAGAGTGCTGGAAAATTAAAAAAAAAAATAAAATTTTATTCTAAAACTTTCGAGGTTCATTTCAGTTGTGTTAAAAAAAACTTAAATAACCTTTTTTTTTTTTTTTTGGCAAATTAGGATTTCGAACCATCAGAACGTGAGAACTCGAGACGTATGATGGTTAAAACTCATTTGTGTATGCAAGCGTTCTATTGATACTCAAACATTTATTTGTTAAGTACTTTTAAAATAAAATTAATTAAATTCTCCGTTTAAAAGTACTATAAATACTTTTTTTAATCTGTTTTTACAAATTTTCAAACTAATTTTGATTGTGTGTTTTCAAATAGTTAAAAGCATTGTCTAATATTTTAATAAAATATTTCGAATTTTTTTAAAAAAATATATTTTTAGCTATCTATAAACCATTTAAAAGCATAAAAAACACATACCTTTTTTTAATATTATTTTTTTATCAAATTTATTCAAGAAAATATATCATTAAACAAACTATTTTCAAGAGTAATTCTTGAAATAGGTGGTCGTCTCTTCGTATTAACCGTCAGCAAGCAGAGAGATGACCTACAGACGTGACGCCAAGTTTGATTCTTTTAAAAATTCAAGACGACCAAATATATAAAATGATTAGAACTTTCGATTTTTTATATATATAATAAATTGTATTTTAAAATGAATAAAAAATTACAGCTAATAATAATAATAATAATAATAATAATAATAATAATAATAATAATAATAATAAGTAGAAAGTTGATTATTTTATAAAAAAAATGAATATAGAATGATTATTTTTGTTCAGTTTTATATATATTATATATACACTAAATTATATTTTTCAATGAATAAAAAATATAATTAATAATAATAATAATAATAATTATTTATTATAATAATAAGTAGAAAGTTTATTATTTCTATTAAAAACAATTGATTATTTCTATAAAAAGAAGAAAAAAGATGTAGAAATCGAAGTGCCCCAGTAAAGTTTATGGACAAGCGTCTAAACTTTAAACCACTGCGCCAACGTATTAAATATATTCAAATGATGCTATTTTACTTTTATATATTATAATAATATACACTAAATTAATTACAAGGGACAAAAATACCCGATGGGGGCAACTTGTAAAGGATACTAGTTCGGATCAAAGCTGAACTAGGCGACCAGTCGAACGGTTTTGCTTACTATCCACGTGACAGGCCAATTGTTCCCTCCATTAAACACATGTCTCCCTATTTTTGTGGAATTGGAACCGTTTATTCAAATGAGGATCCTTACCACTCGAACGGTTACTTTTCCCATCCCCTATAAATACCAATAGAAACAAAGGATTGAGGTAAGCAAAAACTGATTAACTGAAGTTTTCATTATTTACCCGGCACGAAGACTAACAAGATCGTCGGAGTATTAACTTGTTTTTGCAGGTTCACTTATCCTAGAGTGTTCTCTCGAGAAACTATTGTGTTTATAGGAAATTTTTCGGTAAGAACATATATATATATTTTATAATGCAACGTTATTGTCKCTTGAAGAAAAGATAAAAAAWTTGTGCCTAGTTAGTCGTCCTCTCAGACATCCATGTTTTGAATTTAAAGAAAAAACTGACATGGCGTCAACGGAGCGCCACTTCTGTAGGTCGTTTCTCCTCTTGCTGATTGTTGATAGATCGTCCCTTCAAGAGATGATCATCTATTTTCCAACCATTATTTTTGGGAATAGTTTGGTTAATGATATATTTTTGGAATAAGTTTGATAAAAAACAATATTAAAAAAACACACATGGAATCCCGAATGGAACTAATTCCTTATCTTCATATATGGAAAACTCTTCAATGTGAGTGTAGGATATAGTTGAACAATYATAAATGAAATCAACTCTATTGACAAGTGGTTTTTTTAGTACAACAAATGTTGAAATGATCATGTATTGAACTTCCAACCTATGCCAAAGGAACCATATGTCTTGACTACTGAGTTATGAGTTATGATTATATTGACTGCAAGTGTTGTGTTAATACATAATATATTTGTAAGGAAAAAAAAAGYCTTAAAGAGAACTATCATGTTTTGTATTAGGGCTAAAATGGTCTATTCTCTTAGATATGTGCCAGAGACTTGGGGTAGGGTTATGCTCAACCACACATAATTTTTCCTTTTRTGTGCATAAGCATGTCGTTTATATTTTGGGGGAGATAATATTTAAGCATAATTAGCAAAAGAAAAGTTGAATTGAGAGACCTAGCAACAGATTCGCATATTGGAGATTAGTAAGTAATTCCGATAAACACAATCAAAGTTAGACGAGGTACGGAAACACCAGCCAAAAGAGAAAATAACAACTAATATTAGATTTCTATATTTTTTTTTTGTATTAATTACAAATTTACATATGCCTCCAACTTAAATTAAAAGACATGACAATGAGCCAATTAAATAAGATCATTTGTCTTCTCACTAAGTCCTAAAATGATTTAATCAGATTATGCCATGTGGCGATGGGTCTAAATTATAAATAAACTTAAGTCGATTYGAAGAAATTGGGTCAAGCCCACGTAAAATCTGAAATTCATTAAAAAATTGACTAGGTGGGCAAAAACCAAAGCTGAAGTTAGCCTAAAGTTCAAGTCAAGTCTAAGGCTCCAAGTYATCAAGACTCACAAATTGGCAAAGTTTAAGTTAGCACAAAGGCTTAAGTTAGCACAAACAGAGCTTGTAAGCCCAAGTTCACATAAGATCTATGAAAGAATTTAGAGRTAATATCTTTGGAGGGCTGTTTTAGAAACTTATTTACGTAAATGTCTAAATTTCTATAAATTTACACTTTTAGATTTCTGCAGGTAGGATTTTCATTTAATTCCAAATTTACCCATATTGATTGCATTTTCATTTATTAATGGATTTGGATTTTTTGAAATATAAAATTGTTATTTCCATAAATTAATATCACAATCATTTAATAAATGT
>NW_019104507.1:1825145-1840075 GCF_001995035.1 Momordica charantia
CGACCCAAGACCGAGCCCCGTTCTTCCTTGTCTCCTATTACTGGGGACATCCCAACCTATAGGCCCACGCGTATCATGACCCAATGAGCCCAATTATCGTGAGATGACCTAGGGTTGGAATTCGTGAAACCCTAAGGAGAAGATCAACCATAAATAGGAGGGGGGAATCACCCATTCAAGGTAAGCTAAAAGCACATGCTAAGTACTCTTGCTTGCCTAGTTATTTCTCCCATAGCTGACTCAGGCATCAGAGCCCGTGTGACACTAGTCACACCGGTTTAGAGTTACTCGATTTTGCAGGTATTTGRTCCCTTGATCATCAAGTTTGGTGCACATTTTGGAGAGAACAGGGAAGACCAAAATCCAGGCATCAACAATTGACACCGTCTGTGGGGAGATACAAGCTATACACATGAGCAACATGACTCTGGAAGAAAGTCCACGACGCTCCGATGACGACTGCCATCCGATGACGACTGCCATCCGAAGACGAGGCTGAACATGGATGACCCTCTACTAGGCGGAGTTGAGGGCAAGGTGAGCCGACTCAACCTGAAACATCGGGAAGAGTTGTCTGAGGTCCCTAGAGTCGAAGTTCCTGAACAACCCCTAAATAAGTTCGTGGCTCTGGTAGAAAAGGTCGAGGGCATGTGCCAGCGCATGACCCAACTACTTCAGCAGCTGGAGCAGAGGGAGACAAGCCTACTACCCCTCGTCAGAGACCTCCAGAAGCAAAAAATCACAACACTRAGTGAAGTTGAGGAGTCGACAAACAAAGCGCAGAGCAAGTAGAAGTTRAGGGGGAATGACAGGCGGAAAACCCGGATTTTTGACTCGCGAGGTCAGCCTAAGGACAACAAAAAACAACCGAAATCCCTGGTACCTAATGGAGGTAAGGAGGAGCAGAATAATCGAGGAAACCTCAGATTGATAGACCTCGACAAGGAAAATCCAGTGGAACGACCCGAACTATCTGAAAAATAACTGAGCTAGAAGGAAAAGGGGTTCGACCTCAAGCAGTTAGTAGACCAAGTAGATTCTCCATTTATGGAAGAAATAATGGGGGAGAAGGTACCCTCGAAATTCAAGTTACCGGCAATAATGCAATTCGATGGTCGGCTGACCCAGTAGATCATCTCGACGCCTACAGAGAATGGATGGACATCTACGGGGTATCAGAGGCGATCAGAGGCTRAATTTTCTCCTTTACCCTAAGCGGGTCGGCTAGGGTATGGTTTCAACAATTGAAGCGAGGGTCAATTTCAAGCTTCAAAAGTCTGGCTAGGGCATTCGTGACCCAGTTTATAGGAGGACGGAATCGAAGCCAACCAGTAGCTTACCTCCTGACCATAAAGCAGAGAACAACAGAGAGTCTTCATGATTATGTGGCTCGATTTAATGAGAAGAAACTACAGGTAGAAGGYCTTACTAATGCGGTATCGCTACTAGCTTTCATGTCCAACATCAAAGATGAGCACCTATCGTTTTCATTCAGGAAAAAGACCCTGAACACCTTTGTAAAAGCACTGAGCCGAGCCCATAAATACATGAGTGCTGGGGAATTCTTTTACTCAAAAAAGGAACCCRAAGGAAAGCAAGCCGACCAGAAAATAGAAAGGTCTGGTGAGAAACAACAAAGGTCGAGATGGAAAAAACGAGATCGAACTAGCCAGAAGTATCCGCCTCGAAAGTTCGAGAAATATACTCCAACTACAGTCCCACTTGAASAAGTACTAATGGAGATCAAGGATCAACGATTGCTTAGATGGCCAGAGAGGATGAAAGCACCTTCGAATAAAAGAAGCAATGGGCGATACTGCCTCTTCCATCGAGACCACGGGCATGCCACGCAGAATTGTTTTGATCTCAAATAAGAGGTGAAAGGACTTATCCGGAGAGGATATCTCAAAGAGTATGTGGAAGATCCCAAAGCAACAGAGAATGACAACAAGTCCCCTGCCACGATATCCGGACAATAATTGGAGGTCCAATGGAGAGAGAATCAGGCAAGAAGAGAAAAGCGAGCGTGCGGGAAGCTAGGGCAAGCCTGGGGCATTGCCAAGTCTACCATGCATCTTTTGTAGGGCAACCCCCCAAAATCGAGTTTCCAGAGGATGAGACAACCCACMTTTTCCACCCACTCAACGACACACTGGTTATTGCCCTAAAAATAGTCAATAGAAAGGTACATCGAATCTTGGTGGACGAGGGTAGCTCAACCAACATCATCTCCCTAACAGCTTATAAAGCTATGAATTTAGGAGACAAAGTGCTTAAGAGTAGCCCTGCACCACTAGTAGGGTTTGGGGGAGAGCGGGTCATCCCAAAAGGAAAGATAGAGTTGTCAGTAACATTCGGAAGTGGGCCAAGCACTAAAATAAAGGAGTTCCTCGTGTCGACTACTCATCCTCCTATATACGATATTGGGGAGGCCAACCATACACACATTTGATAACTCTCCAAAAGAGAGTTATTTTAGTATTTATTTGGATAGTTTTATACAAGGAGTTGTCAAAGTATGTCAGYTTTAAGCTCTTAAACATCATGAAAAATCTTATAAATCGAGTATCGAGCCAAAGTYCCAGGTCTTGAATGCTTTGGCTAAAAAATGCCCTAAACTCTCTTATTTTTGGGCTTAAATGCACAGGTTTGGAAAAAGAAGATAAAGCATGAAGAGGGTGTTAAGTCCAGAGAAGAGTAGATGAAGCATGTCGAGGTAGAGCAGACGAAAGCTGGAGCGAAGCAATGCTGGAGCATGGAAATAATGTGCAGTAATAGCCAAACACGGGAATTTACCATGTCCGTACAATCTTCAGCTGGGTGCCCTAAAAATGGAACCCGATATAAAAGGGACATGTTCCCTATCCGCCACACACAGATCCCAATGGAGACATACTTTTGAGAGCTGAAACGACAAGGGAAGAGGAATCTTTCCATTTCGGGGAGAAAGCTGACGACAGAGTGGGATATTCGGCTGCTGCTTCGAGCTGTCATTTTTTCCTTGGTTTTTCTGTTATTTCCTTGAAATGTGTTGTCTTCTTCCTTTATCCATTGTATTTTCTTCTTTATCCATGAGCTAAACCCCATTTTGGGGGAGATTTACATGTTGTAGCTGATAAGMAACCAAACCTCTAGCTGATTTTGTTCATTTTTAAATGAAGCTATGTTTATTTTCTTTATCTTATCGAACATTATTGGCCGCTCTATTCTGTATGCTAGCTTCTGTATTGACCTAGGAGGGCTTATGGAATGTTGACTTGCTTTATTTGTGATTAGTATTTTTCTATAGTATTTTGTGGATGCACAAGAATGTGGTCCCCTAATCGTGCCTAGAACTTGTTTCTATTGCTTAGAACTTAGCAATGGGAGTTGTGGGTATCCATGTTTGGGTGTCTTGGGAGGGAACCATGTCGAGTTAGGCATTAATGAATGTTGTCGAGCTAGAGTGTAGATTGAGAAATCAGTGAAAACGTGGTAAATCTCCCCCACTTTTTCATATCTGTTAACCACCCATTTCCGTTATTTTGTGGTGTAACCTTCTTCCTGTCATCAGTTGTTTGAACTGTGTCTGCTGTTGAGAGTGTTTACGGCTTTGTTTATAAAATTTCTTTTACATACGAAGCCAATCACTTATATTTCCTTGTTTTTACATTTTGGTATCTACGAACATCGTTTACAATATTATCCAAAGTCCMTGTGGATTCGACCTCGTTTCATACTACAATTGATAATTTTGTGTATACTTGCACGTGTTGTCAACACGGTTGTGTGGACGCAACAACGCTCAAGGCAATACCCTCCACATACCACCAATCTATGAAGTTCCCAACACCTAGAGGTATAGGTGAGATCAAAGGGGAGCAGCGGGTATCATGTGTGTGCTACTACATCTCATTAAGAGGCAATGACGCAGGAACTAGAGCCTCTACCTCGGGATGATCTCTGCAACTTTATCAACCAATAAAAATAGGATTTAGAGTAGATGCAACTTTTTAAGATTGTCTTTTGTTTTTTCTTTTCTTTTTTAAGGTTGTCTTTTACTTTTWCTTTTCTTTTTAAGGTTGTTGACTGGGATGCGAATTTAAGATAGCTTCCGACAATTACCTGAAGATCAATGGGGAGGAGCCAAGCCAAAATCTACCAAGTTTTGCTCCTTCACCAGGTTTTGGCCCCACYGCTCGATATCTGATAATTGAATGATAGTATGGTAGAAATCCAACACCTCAGCGGTGAGTTCACAGCTCCAAGAAAAAGAAATAGAGGGATTTCAGAGCATGACATGGGAAAGCCTCGATAGAGCTCGAGAATCTACTTACCTAGCTCCCTACACTCTATCGGGATAGGAAAATATAATCCTCGGCCATGCCAAGCTAGCCAGTCACCRCCRACAAGGAACCACTCATCCTTTCAGTGCTTTACCGAAGAAGGACCCATAATGAGAATTTGGTTCGCGAGCTAACATAGAAATGAAAGTTATCGTCGAAGCTATTTTTAAGATAATAAAGCGACATAAAGTCGGCCGTGGTTATAGGTTGGTCACCCCCAAGGTAAGACCATAGGATAAAGTAACTGATTAACGTGGACCACCCATTAGGGATGATCTGGGACGGAGCTACTTGATTGATGTTGTTTGAATTTGCAAGTGTACGAATCGTCACAAGTAATATAGAAGTAAGTAAAGTATGTTTCAACAGGGAATGAATGATTACTAATTACTAAAATCTCCACTTCAATTTTATTTGAATTTCAAACGTTTAATGGTGGTGAAATGAAGTAGTTTTAAAAGAAACTAGTTCAATAACGAAAGAAAATATCACAACTATAAAGAATCAAGAGTAAATTCAAGCGGATTAAACTCTAGAGCATGACTTCACCGATATCACCCTTTAACTCTTCCTACTACTTTATTCAAAACTTTTCTAAACAATGGATGTTGGCAGATTCTACCCTATTGACTTAATATTATTTCTCAAGCAATAACGATTTTCTTCGAAAAGTAGAGTATCTATATCTTCATGACTATTCCGACGATTCAAATAATTAAGCACGTAGAACCCAAAAACTATGCCACAAAATTCAYAAGAATATCTCTATCTCTTGCTTTAATTTCATGAGAACTATTCAACTCTAGTCAATAATCTTGTTTCTCAACCTCGATTTATGACAATGAATCAATGTAAAGAATGGTCAAATCTCAACAATGCATTAAGAATATAAAAAGTTCTCACAACCAACAAGTTTAGAAAGAAAAYCAAATAAAGAACATAGAAGAGTCAAGTTCGATAAAGGCTACATCAATGCCCCAGAAAATGTATTTAGTTCATGCTTKAATCTACAAAGAAAATCTTAATCAACATCATTGAAGGAAGTTGAAGCTAAAGGAGAGAAAGAAAACAAATCTGGTGATCTCTCGAGCCTCCGTTCTTCGCGTTCCTGCCGATCTTCTCAAAATCCCATCTTTTATCTTTAAAAAAACGTTATGCWTCCCTCTGTTTTRCTCCTCGGCAGCTAARGATAATATGAAATATTTAACAAARTTTCTGTCGCGAGTGCCTAGGCGCCCAAACACGTGCCAGCAAAAAAACCCGCTTCCAACTTCGTAACGCCTAGGCGCCCAACATTCTGCCATTTTGTCAATTTTCGGCGCCTAGGCGCCCAACGCACTGGAATTTGGCTCGATTTTGCTTTTTTATTTGCTCTTTTTCTTGTCTTTATCAACTCAAGTCCTACAAAAGAAAGAAATACTAAAAACTATTAAGCTACCCAAAGGAAATGTCTGTAAAAACTATCAAATAACTAAAAAACACCCTAAATTACAAGAGTCAAAAGTCACTTATCAATTGAAAGCTAAAAATTTTTGAAGGAACAATGGTAGAGGTAAGCGGACACCAAATTTGAACATGGCTGCATAAAATACGACCTCCCCAGGGAAAGATCCATCAATACTTTCTCTAGGATTCGGAAGGTGAAGACTAACGGAATGTGGAATGCAGTATTTCAAGCGYAGACGACGTAGATCCCTCGCTGTAAGCTGAAGTTGTCCACCCAAGAAGGGCGATAAGACCTGGATTTGGAAGAGGGGTTCGATGATAACTCATCATCTGAGGTAGTCCACTCAAAATTCAAGTCACTACCGAACGCCATGAAAACAAAAAGCAACAAAGGATGAGAAAAGAGGAAGGGTTACCTCAAAGTGAAGGGGATGAATGGAATGTGATGGAAAATAAAGGGTTTTATATAGCTCCAAAAGCGAAGGAGCACGGCTCGGACCGATGGTCTTTGACCATTAGGCTGAGGCCTGCTCGGCTACCAAGAAACACGTGACCACCATGGCCATGAGTCTGAMCATGATGTGAGGTATTACGGCTTGATACGACTGCACTCACATGGGTACCAACATTACTCGGCTTGGTAGCGGAGGTGGGAGACCATCTCGATCACAAGTCAACAGYCGAGGTGGGAGACCATCTCGGTCACGTGTCTGACCAAGATGTGACAACTCGATGACAGATGAGATTCATCATTCACAAGTTTATCCAACATGGTGTGAACCAGAAGTTAATAATGACAACTCTTTCTTGACGCACCTACAAATGTACTCCCGAAGTGATGAGACTAAGCAATCAGAAGTGCATCACCTGAGGAGTAGGGGCAACTGTTGTGAGATAGGAAAACGACAGACAATGGACCACAATAAGCCAAGGTAAGCGACCCACGAAGGCCAAATCGAGCCAAGCAGGCTCTGTTACGACCCCTGTTCGGCCCAAGATCCAGCCCCGTCCTTCCTCCTCTCTTGTTGCTGGGGACATCCCGGCCCATAGGTCCACGCATATCATGACCCAGTGAGCCTAACTATCGTGAGATGACCTAGGGTTGGAATTCGTGAAACCCTAGAGGGAAGATCAACCATAAATAGRAGGGGGAATTACCCATTGAAGGTAAGCTAAAAGCGCATGCTAAGTACTCTTGCTTACTTAGTTATTTCTCCCATAGCTGAATTAGGCATCGGAGCCCATGTGACAGTAGTCACACCGGTTTAGGGTTACTCGGTTTTGCAGGTATTCGGTCCCTTGATCATAAAGTTTGGTGTGCATTTTGGAGAGAAYCGGGAAGACCAAAATCCAAGCATCAAAATCTATCATTCTTGTTTTTTTTTTGGTAATCCTCTATTCTCTCTCTTATTCCTTGTGACCATGGAACTCCAAAGTGTTTCACAATCTAATCTCCCAAAGTGTTCAGGCTTTCGGTCCTGTTGCCCAAAATACTCCCCTGTAGGTGTTATTTAATTTTTTCTTTTGCAATCTAAATTACACGGCAATCTGATTTTAACAATATTCTTATTATTTATAACTATATTTTGCAATTTAATCTTCCCCAACCAATCATATCTACAATGTGTTCTACAGAATATGTTGTGTCAACAAAATCCGTTGAATACCCGAGGTTGGTAATAGAAACATGCACTTAAACGATCTATTTTTTAAACCCCATTTTTTTAAACAATATTCAAAATCGGAGATACGCTTGGAGGAAGTCGAGTACATACCCTTGAAACCTATCTAGAACTCTCAAAATCGGCGTTCCCTTGAATATCGAAGCTCTATGCGTGTTCTAGAACCCTCAAGATATTGAAGCACGGCCTTAGACTGGACCGACCTTCAACATCTTCGAAAATCAGTTGCCTCTCAAATTCTTCCTCTATGGCTTCGAAAATCAGCTTATCTAGTGAGAGATACTTATACACCGCTTGGGATAGTTGTCCCGGTGGTCGAGTTGGAATTGATTATTGCGCTGCCGTTACAGTCTGGTGAGAGATACTTGTACGTCGTTTGAGATACTTGTACGCCGTTTGGGATAGTTGTTACAGTAGTACACCGTTTGGAAAGAGTTAGGGATTGGGCAAAGAAAAAGGTTATAGTGTTAGGGCTTGGAGTGGGGTGCGACAGAAGAATTTAGGGATTGGGATATTTGGAAGGAGTTAGTGTTTGGATTGGGGTGCTGCTTAGAAGGAGTTAGTGTTTGAGAGTGAGTTTTTGGAAGGGATTTTGTTGCAACTATGGAGTGAGGTAAGGAAATTTGGTGAGGGAGTATTAATTTTATGCGAAGAGTTTTGKTGAGGGGTTATAGTGGTACGTCATTTGTTGCAATTTTGAGATATTTGCGGTGGTATCTTGAGGGGTAGTAATTTTCAAAGGAGTGAGGTGGATTTTTCCGGTGAAGACAGTGAGATGGTATCCCTTGAACGTCGTTTGGGATATTCAAGGGATTTGATTCTAGGAGTTCTTTCGGTTGCCTTCTTCTATAATGGATTCTGACATGGTATTAATTCTCATCTTCTGCAATGCAACTACTCCCTCCATATTTTTAAAACCAACACTTTCGAATTTCAATATTATTTTTTGTTCATATTCCACTTTTCTAAATTGATTTTACGTTTTTTTAATCCATTTTACATTTTCATTCAATCTTAATATTTTTTGATTTCAAAGTATGCATTCAACGTATTTTATCTTACAAAATTTGAAATTTCTAAATCTATATGTTATTTAAAATTTTTGAACTTTATAATTTACCTTCACTATCTTGTTTCCTAAAATTTAGGTACACTAAAGGTTTGTTGAAGGGTAGTTTCGTCACAAATTTATAGGGTAATGACAGGATAAATTTACCTATTTTGATGGGAGGGTAAATTTGTCCACATAAAATCGCGCAATGAGCTCTAACTGCCTTTTAGCTATTTTACTGATATCTTATTCTTTTGGCCATTTTTCAAATCAAACTATTTAATTTAGCTATTCTTCTGGTTGCCCCATTTATAAATAGGGGGTTAACCCTCATTTGGGGGAGGAAGATTTATAGGAAGCTTAGAAGTCTGAGAATTCAAAAAAACTTCCATCAAATCAAAGACTCTCTAAGATCACAAGGCCGCCTGAAGACTTTCGAAAATTAGAMGACTTTTCAAAGACTTGAAGGATTTTAAAGTGCGGAAAGGCTTCAATCAAAGCTTGAGAATAAGTTCTCCAACCMTGGATTCAAGTTCAAGAGAAAGAATCAAAGTCAGAAGAACAAATATATTAGAGATTGTAGCTACTATATAAAGATAAAAAAAAGTTATATTTATTCCACTGATTAAAAAAATCTCGTGTGAACAAAGACATTGTCAAATCACCATCTGTCTTGAGACCAAAATTAGATTATGAAGATGAATCACATGACCTTATCAACCATTTGTTTCATTTAGAAAGTTGCATTGGCTTTATTAAGTTTTAAAGGACCCACTCTCTCGTATAGTTCAACTAGTTGAAGAAGGTATCTCTAAGAAAAATTTTGCTACATTTTCTTCGGATTCATCGAAGAGTATGTCAACATTCGATCTCTACATTTAATATTCTCAAGGGAGAATGAAAGTCTGCAAGGTTATATATCAAACAATGGAACAAAACACAATTCCAAATGGCCAAGTACCACAACGACCCTGTACTCTCTTAACCATCTTCGTGTACCACCTTTTTTTTTTGTAAGAATGAACTTCTTTTTCTTTCTTTAAAGGGTTTTAAGAGAACTCCAAAAGGATGTGAAAATAACAAAGTACGATTAATCAAGTAAAAGAGCAGATTTTCCCACTGAAAATCCTCACGTCACCATTTCAAATCTAATTCTTTGGCACATGATAAACAAAAGGAGTCAAGGAGCAGCCAATCTCTTTTCCAAAAGTTTCATATGTCGACCCTTGTCTCTTTAAGTGCAAGGAGTACATCAAGTCTCCAAAATAGCCAAACAAAGGGTCCTAATACAAATTCTACGAGATGCATTGTATGACTTTAAGTGATCACTACTCTACTCTATTGTGAGGTGGGAATTGAGTAGAGAGATCACCCAACACTTACCCATGAAGTAATCAAAAGAGAAAAGTTTGGCTTAACAAAAGTTGAGAAAGTAGTAAAATTTATTAACCTAATCCATGGTAGAACTTATCTCGACTAAAGTCTAAATGATTGTAATTGAGATTGACGAATAAAGTTGTCCCCTAGATATGACGTAGTGAAAAGAACCTTTAGTCTTGTGGTATCACATATCATGAAGGTCTTGGGTTCAAGCCCTCTGTTGAAATGATGTGTGGTCCACCAACATTAAAAACTAATTTATAAAGATAAAGTTATASTGTAAACAAAAGAAATATGGTACTCTGTGATATTAGGATTTTTCCCTTGAATTCTAGGGTTGAGTCATCTAGTCTAATTTTCCTTTTCATCCCCACATTTCTTTTTATCTTACTTTTGGGCCATGGGCCTAAGTATTTAAAGGCAAACTTGTCTTTTGAATTTTCCTTTYGGACCATTTTTCATTACCGTATCTTGTACGTAGTCAATACTCAAGATTTCCCATTTTATTTTCGTTCGTGTCACGGATTGGAATGCAAATACTTTTGTTTGTGATCATCTTTTAAGTTACATTATTTGGTATTATAGAATTTGACCCATTAATTTCTAAGAGATTTTTAGTAAAAATAAATTGGGGTATGGAGTTCGAACCTCAAATATCAAAAAAAGAAGTAGATGTCATCTACCGTTGTGATGTTCTACTATTTCTTCACATTCCTATCATATACTGTAAAGATTTTCTCATATTAAAAGAAACTACAATTGGTAACCCATGAATTAGCCACCGGAGCTATATCAGCTTCTTTGGCCTTTCTTACACTTARAAAAATAAATCCATTTTGTTGGAACATTCTGTTTGGATATCTTAAGGTATGTTTGAGAGTAGTATTGTCAAAATTAATTMTATTTTTATTGATCATGCTTGGAAAATTGAAAAATTGATTTTAGTCAAAAGCGAGCATAGTTCAGTGATTATTGGCATAAATCTCCAACCAAGAKGTTGTGAGTTCGATCCCCCACCCCCACATGTTATACTAAAAAAATTGATTTTAGAAAAATATAATATCACTTAAAATTGATTTTTAAGGTATCATTTGGGTGGTGATTTTCGAAAATCAATTATTCTTAACTCTATTTTTTCAGAATCAATTATTCTACCATCACTTATAAACACATCTCTAATCTCCACCTATGGCTGTATTTAAATCCATGTGGTATTTCATTTTCTCGTTAATAAATTTTATTTTCATCAAAAAAACATACATTGGAAACAAAATAATATATCTAGCCTTATTTGTGGAGAAATTTGTATGGGTGACATCGTATGTTCTAAAATATTTGAGAATAGGTAGACGTCTAAAAGTAATGACAAATATAGATTCTTTTTAAGTACATACAAACACCTTTTTAAAACAAGAAAAAAAAAGAATACTTATAAATCATTAATTAATTATTTTTATTATAGCAGTCATTAATTAATATAAATAAATAATTGTCAGAACTCAAACCTAACTAAATTAGTTAAGATATCGGATTACAGTGTACACGTTGTTTCACTATATAATTTTTTGTTGCTATTTTTTAAATATTTAATCTAAATTATGCTAGATTGCAAGGACTCGAAGTTTTACTTACGAGTTAAGAGTCGAAACATTGTCGAGTTTATAGAGAGAGAATATGAAGTGAAAGTGGGAATGAAAAGGGGAAAGAACCAAAATGGTTCTCTTCCCCTTTTCTTTACAATTCGTTGGTCTCCCTTTTGATGACATTTGTTTATTGGGGATGAAAAAAGCAACGATTGATAGAGAAGAGGACTTAGAAAAATAGAAAAAAAGAAATTAAAAAAAAAAAGAGAATTTTGAATAAAAAGGGATTTTGTACAATATTACGTGTCTACTCTCAATACGTTGCGTTTTGCTTTCAAAGTGTTTAATTGCCATTTTTGTAAAGACAGCATCTTTCGTCAATCTCATGCAATTCTGCCAAATTTTGGATAATGAAGATCCAGCCAAAAAAACCACCCAAGAAAATGTTTTATTTATTTATTATTATTATTCTTACAAAGAAAGTGATTGCCTTTTAAATTCTTTTTTTTATCTTCTTAGTCAAATAGTGTTATTTTTTTTCCTCTAAACTTTCATTCTACTTTGTGGTTTTTTTTCCCTTAATTGCAATCCCACCAGAGAAAAAGAAGTGTKGAGATTTTTTAATAGACAATTTTCTTAAAGGTTATTTGGTCCCTTAATTTTAAGAAGTTTTTCCTTTTTACAAAAGTAATGATTTTGGTTTGTATAATCTTTGTTCAAGTTAATTATATTTTTATTACGAACCTTCGATAGTGTTGTAGGATGTAGGAACGACATGCCACGTGTTGGAAGAATAGCGTTGGGTTCAAAGTATGATAATTTAGAAGCATATTGTCCGATCAATAACTTAGTTTAAAAATACAACTCTCCAACTCCCCACATACCACAACTGTTGAATTAATGTTGGGATTGTTGAATTAATGTTGGGATTACCGGACGGGCAAAGTGGTAGACAACAGTTCCTATCTTTAACGACCTATAAATTCCATAAGTAAACTCCATATGAGGGTACGAGCGAATCTGATTGCTCGACATAAGACTACATACGTTGGACTAAAACTAACTTGATTTTCGGAATGCTCATCTCTGTTCTGCAAGTCCCTTTTCTCTAAGAGTTAGTCAGATATATATGCCAATTACCGTTGAACTATGTCCGTTTTGACATTRTTTTTTCTTTTATTAGATGTTTAACAATAGATAACATTGTTCTAAATATATAGTAATGTATTGATGTAGTTATGTGTACTAGAGTCACATATAGTTGCATGAGGTGAGTATTGCTAAATAATATTACCAAAATGATGTTTTATCTTCTGTTTTACTCTTTTTTCTATTTTAAGTTTAAGGATTATAATAGAGAAAAAAAATTAATGATTTGTTTTTAAAGTTTATAGTCTAATATAGGATAAACAATATCTAAAATGATTGAAAAACTTAAAAATTTTGGAGCTATTTCATCCCAACCTTCCATTTTTAGTTTTATGTTTTTGAAAATAATGCTGGTTTTTGTACAATTTCATTAGTAAGTTTTCACCTCTCTAAAAAAGATATTTGAATATTTGATAAAATTTCAAAATTTGTCCTAGATCTTTAAAATATTTATACGAATTATAAAACAAAATAAAGGTACACATGGATAAAAGTAATGTTTYTAAGTTTAATTTTCAACCACATGTAACAAAAAAAATTAAAATGGTTATTAAATAGGTCTTTTAAGTATTAAAATGAGATTTTAAATCTAGGGAAAAAAAACATCCCATCTTTCATTTTCTAAAACTTTTTACCGGATCATTGTAAAGTTTTTAATTATCTTATGATTAACTTAATAATAAGTTTTTAATTTAATTTTATAAAAAAATTCTTCTATTCTAGAGAATTAGCATTTATTGCTTTATACATGTCTTAGCTTGTAGCATAAAAGACTAACGAAATAAAAAAAATAAAATATAGAAAATTTTGAATGAGTAATTTTATTTTCTAAAATATTGGTTAAATTTGTAGTTTTATAGAAGTATTAACAATAACATTCTCCACACCCCATGTACTTTTTTTTTTAATTTAAACATATATTAATCTTTAATCGTGGTAAGTAAGAGAGTACAACATGTGAGGAYGAAGTTCGAACTCATAACCTTTTGGTCAGAGATAGATGCCTTAACCATTTGAGTTATACTCGGTTTGGCTCCACCCCACACGTACCAAAACAAAAAACAATGACATTTTCTAAAATACAATTACAAATATAGTAATCATTCTAGAAATTTCGTTAAACATTGATTGAAGTCAATGACTAACTCATAATCACAATAATAATTAATTAATTTAGATATTGATGAACCCCGATCAAAATAATCACTTYTTAAATCCTGTTTTACTTTTTTAGCTAATTTTTTTAAAAATAATAATTAAACATTTTCTTTAGTATAAGATATGAGGATCGAAGCTTCAACCTCRAGGAAAAAAGTACATATTAATTACAGCTAAGCCATATACGTGTTTGCTAATTAAACTTATAGATATTATTAAAAGAGATATATATTAGTATCTGATAAATTAASCTATGTTCACGTTCAATGAAAGTTTGAGTTAATGCTGGGATGAATCTCGTTTAGATTCTAATTCAGCATTATAGGAGGAAAAGAAAAAAATATATATTTAATGCTTTTATAAATAAAGTATAGTTTGTAAAGTTTTTGAGTTATGAATGAGATGCTCACCATGGCATAAAGGAAGAATTACACATGTCATCAAGCAATGAATCTTAGAGACCACTACAAAAGAACTGCCTTTTTTCTAAAAAGAAATAATAATAATAATAATAATATATAAATAAATAAATATATATATAATTTATTATTATTTTTTCCTACTATGGTATGATATTGACCTTTCTATAGCTAAAATTAGAGAGAAAGTGATTCTCAAATAAGTGGGTATGGTTGCGCTAACTTTGAAATGTTTTATTTTAATTTTGAGTAAAAATTATTTTAATTATTAAGATTACATATTTTTTTATTTTATTAAAAAAATATAAAACAATTTAAAACATGATATTTTTTTTAAAAAAAAGGTTTAAATTCTATTTTCATCTTGAGTTGATTTTGGTCATTGAATTTAAGGAAAAGAAAAAACAATCATTTTAATTTTTGCTATTATTCTGCCATTTAATATCTATCTATCTAATACCCACTTCAACCAAATTATGTGTCTAGCTCGCTATGACTCTCCCGTATATGTTAGCTAGGTTGGCATATTAATAATCACCAATATTCAAATCACAATATCTATYTATTAAACAAGTAATGACGAAATAATGAAAATAATGATGAGAACTATAATGGTTATTCTTAAAGCTTAAGATAGATTGAACTAATTAAAAAATCAAAGTAGAATAAACCTGAAAGCATAAAGATTAAATTAGATATTTTAAAAGTTMAAAAWWAAAAWKRAAWWAMYTTTWAAA
>NW_019104507.1:1840081-1861754 GCF_001995035.1 Momordica charantia
GGRAWWAAAAAAAATAAAAAAAAGGGTAAATGTTGTCTTTTTTCTAAAAAAAATATATTGATTGTTTTTTTAATAATATTATTCAATATAGTTTGTTATCCTAAGCATAACTCAACTCGTTAAGCCATTTTTTATCTGTCCCAAAATTCAAATTCACATGCATGCCTAATTGAARTAAGAAAAATAACATAATTTGTTTCATGATAATAGTTGATTGACATAATTTTTTTATAACTCATAACCGAATAGCTATTTAATATTTTCTACTATAACTAACGGCATCTGTGCCGACCCTAATGCTAGAATTTGGGAGATATCAAAGATTTTTTATATTAAGTTCATTCAAAAGTTCGAATACAAAATCTCATGATAAGTGCTTACAAAGTCTTATGTCCTTACCAACTAAACTATCATTTGGGGGCTAGTSGATTGATATAATTAAAAATCATTTACAGCCAATAATAAATATATTATTAATACCTAAACTTCTAAACTATGCTAAGATTCTTTTATACAAGGATTAGTATTGAATTTATTTTTAAAATTAAAAATCTAAGATAAGGACAAAGATGCCAAAGTATCCAAAACATATTTCTCATCAATTTCAAACTTTTTGAAAAAAAAAAAAGAACAAAAAGATAATTTTACAAAATAAACACGTGAGGTGAAATGACACTCCCTACATCTTATATATCCAAAATGCCATCCATTTTAAAGATTATCCTAAAAAACGATTTAATTAATAATTGATTGAGAAAGAAATGACTTTTAAAAGTGATAAAGCATCCTTTCGAAACTAATAAAAATTAAAGTAATTTTTAAATTTTCAAAAATATTTTTAGTAACACACCATAAAATGTAACACTAATTAAAGTATTTAAAAATACTTTAATTGGTGTTATTTTTGAAATTCTTCACGTGCTTATGCAATAATATTGGAAGGATATGAGATATAAAATTCAATTAAATTATAGGTGGGAGTGATTATTTTTSGAATTGGGAAATATTAGAGTTCTATAAAAGTTAAATAAAAAGTTCTCTTAGTAAAATTTTTTAAATGTGTTTTGAGAGTATTTCTAGGTTATATTAACTTTCAACATTTATTAACCTATTTTTTATCCCAGAATAAATTCTCCTTATAAACATTTTGTTTGAAATAAATAAAATCTATTCAGCTGTCAATTAATAAATACATCACATGTAAGTTTTAAATATTTAAAAACTTGGTGTAAATTAAAATAATATATTAAAAAACATAAGGGTTAAAATGAGTAGGTAAAGATTGTAGCCAAATATCATGATAATTTTATTTTTTTAAAACTATTTTTAATTATTATATCATTATCTTTGGTGGGATTTTTTTTAAAGGGAAAAAAGTAAAAAAAAGGATCATGAATACACCAGACATGCAATTTGCAGAAATAAAGTTCTTCAATTATTCTAAAGGGAAAAGCAATGCATTATGAAGAATAGCTAAGCCGATTTCCATTATTTCCTCAGAAAAAGTATTGTAAAAGTTTATGACCTAATCAAGATGCCCCACCACCTCAATAAATAAATAAAATATCTTYCTTTATATATTATTATAATAATACTGACTACCGACCCAATAAATGTACCTTAAATTATTAGACATTTTTTAATACAAACATAGCTTAACTTTACTAATCGAGACATTATTTACCTTCTTAAAAGTTGGAGGCATGAATCCTCCAATCTCATGTTTGGAACTAAAACAAATAAACAAAAATAGTCATGCATTGATATCTCTACGAATGAAACGATATGTATTGTYGCAAGAAAAAAAAGCATATCGATATTAGTGGAATTCGATCTTTTTTCCTTTAATGGTTTAATTTAGGCTAAAGACRAGATACCCTAATTTATGGGGCTGGTTACAGTTTTGTTTTATAATCTCCCAGAATCGATGTCACGTTTACGCTAATAAATGTCTATAATCTGGATTCGTTATACACAGGATTTTGTGGTAGGTGATACCACAAGGCTTTATATCTTTGCCACTGCATCATTTTCGAAGATATTGGGATAATGGAAAGAAACTACGTCCATTTAATTTATTTGGTTAGTTCCAATCTTATCTCTTAATTTGTGTAATTTGGTTTTGAATTCTGGTTCTAACATTTTAAAAGTTTTAAATAATTTCTATGGTTGAGGTCTCTTTTCCTCAACAGATTAAAACTTTGCTGGTAACATTTATAACGTTAAGGTAAAAAAATTGAAAATTTTAAAAAGGAAAAATTGAATCGATGAAAGATATTTGGTATAAKTTAACCTTCCATTTATAAGTATTAATGAATTTTAAATAATGTAGTTTGTAAATTTTTTTAAGCACTCTTCTAAGAGTTCAATAAATGATTTCAAAACYTTCAGTGTCTCCGACGAACCATTTCTATCAATCAAACTTGACGTGTCACCTCACCCAAAACAATCTTATTTGATTAAATATTTTAAAAACTATCTTATTTTGAAAAAAATATTATTATGATAAAATACTAATTAAAATTTGCTTTAATTTTATTTAAAGTTTTGATTAGCCTATAATTAAACTCGAAGTCAAATAGCCTCCACTTTTTTTTAATCTCCAAAAGAATAAGAATCACCGACCTTTCCTATTAATTAGCTAATGATTTCCAACATTAGTGTACTAAATGATAAATTTTACTTCCAATTCAAATCATACTTTATGATAATTAATATAAAGTCTCATTTAATAATTTAAGTTATTAGACAATAAGTATAGATTTGTTAATTAATGATCCTCGATCCTCTTACAACTGGTTGGCTATTGCAACAAATGTAAGAAAAAAAAATGTTTATTTTAGTTATTGGCGACATGTTATTAATAATAATATAGACTAAAAACTCTAATTCGTATTTTATTTTATATGTCGGTCAACGTTTCGAATAGGTTCTTTTATGTATGGATGATAAAGAAGTTTTAGAGAAGTTTTCTATCACATTATATTTTGAATATCGAAGTTATATTAATCTAATTAAGTTATGAATATATTTTTGTGTTAATGATAGGGATTAAAAGCTACATAATTAAAAATTTTAAAACATAATTGATTTTTTTTAAATCTGAAGACAAAGTGACTAAATTAATAATTAACTCAAATTTATTAATTTTTAATTACAAAAAGTTAGTGTTTCAGATTTTAATTGGAGTTTGAATGGATTGTAGTTTATTCATGTTCAAAGAATAGTTGYGAGGCAATTTCTAATTAATTTTTATTAGTTGTTGTCATTAGTCAAAGAACAATAACTTTTGAATTCTCTTTTGACCTTACTTTCATATTTTTTTCTCTAATTTTGAGAAATATAATAAAATACATTTGTTACTTTATTCATGTTCTCTACATCAATAAACTAACTTATCGTTTTCATTATGTTTTTAAATAATGAGGTTAAAAATAATATCCTCRATTACTAGAGGTTTAAAGTCCTTGAAAGTATAAATTATGTTAGTATTTAATCTATCAACGATRTCGAGAACGATCATATCATTCGAACACACGATCTTTTGGATCAGAGATACATATCTTAATCAATCTGAACTTAGAACTAAGTTGAGATTGAGAGAATGATAATATCAATGATGCAACAGTTTTTTTGTGCTGCATTGTTATTTAAGGATTTTGTTGAGATGAAGTTCAAAAAAATTKACTTAGATGCCTAATTAATTTAGAAAGTTGAGTGATAATCACTCACTTTAAAGCGTTATACTTTATCTTATGCAAATTCATGTATTACACGTAGATTTTCAATTTGAAACTCATTGAAAACGAGGAAAGAAAGCGAACATTTTAACGGGACGATATGCAAACTTATGATCAGTTTAATTACTTGTATGTAAGTTCAAAAGGTTTACCTGAAATTCAAATATTTGTAAATTATATTGTTCGTTCTTAATTTTGATCTTTGCATCTATTTAGTCTGAAAATTTTTAAAACATATGATTTAGCTCCGAAATTTGTAAAAGAATTTTAACCATTATAACTTTTACATTTTTTTCCCATTAGCTAAATAGTAACAAATAGTTAGCTAGACATTTTTTTTTTACTAATTTTATAATATTAATGTTGTTGACATGACTTTAGAAATTATTTTCTATTTTATTACATTGCCTCCTCCCCTCAAATGCTTAGAAAATCCTATAAAATTTTATTACAATTTGACTCGAAAAACTTTTTTTTTAATCATTTTTATGGGAATAAATGTTTGATTTTTGAGGCTTTGGGAAGCATAAAAGGGGAGGTGGATTTCTCACATGATGCTCAAGATTTGTAGCACAATATTGATAACCAAAAAAAAATGTAGTTGAGGCTGCATGTAGGATTAGAGTTGGCATCTTTCTTGAGTACCCTACAAGACTTACTAACATGTCACTCATAGATTTCAAGTTTGAAATAGCTTTATTTGACACACATATTTGTTGAGTATCGACAAAATATTAGATAAATGAATTGTCCCATCTCGAAAAGGTAAAGGAGGGGGTGTACTCCAAGTACCGTAAAAGGAGCTCATGACTTTGGGTTTTATTTATCTGAATTAAAATACTTTAAACCTGGTATACTGAGCAGTATTTGCTTTGAAAGAGTGTTTTATGTAATTGTGATCGAGGAGAGAAATCTGTTTGATTGTAATAATTTTTCACATAGTKTATTTTCCTCTTTGGGTCGTGGCTTTTTTTTTGTTTGGATTTTTTCACGTTAATTCTTGTGTTTTCTTTATTTCGTTGCTTTGTTTAAATTTCTCAGTTATTTTCTACTTATTTTTGCAGTAGTAATAAGAGGTTTTATTCCTCTTAATTAAAATACTTTAAGCTTGATATACCGACCGGTATTTGCTAGTGGATTTTCCTCTGTGGGTCGTGGTTTTTTCTCTGGTTTGGAAACTTTCACGTTAATTCTTGTGTTTTCTTTATTTTGTTGCTTTCTATAAATTTCTCAGTTATTTTCTACATATATGATAGAAATAGAGAGTTTTCTCATTAATATATATATATATATATTATTTATTGTTGTTTTCTTTAAATTTCTCAGTTATTTTCTAGTTAATCCTACGCTCAAGTCTTATTAACCCACATTCAAACTTTCAACATAAAACCAAATGTATTCTTCCCTATTTTTCGATACCCTCGATTAACGTCGTATTTGAATCGATGCAAAGGGGATGATGAATATAGGTGGACAAATGGTAAGTGGACAAAGTAGTAGGCCAATTGAGGAAATAAGAGAACCATTCAAGAAAAAGGGAAACAAAGAGAAGTGGGAGAGAGTTGTAGAGTAGAGAGACATTAGGTGAGGCAAAGGTAAAGGCTAAGGAGGCATTTGTGGTATAGTGTAGAGATAAGCATTTTTGTAGCTTTGGAAATGGCATTGCTTTATTGGTAGACAAACCGCATCTAATCTCTCACCCTTCAAAGTTTTTTTTTTTTCTTATTCAAAGTACAAAATTGTTCACACGTGTCAAATTAATAATCAACATCATCACCTTTTTGGTCACACATGTGTGTGCTACRAGATTCTTCCTTCTTGTGTTTTTCCCTTTCTACTTAGCCAAGTACACTAAAAGTGGAGATGTAACATGTTTTACTATATTCTTTTTAAATTTATCTTTAGTTGGTTCTGTTGCAACTATGTTTAGAAGAATGATGAGTTATATAATACGACATGTTGTATTAGGGYTAGTGYGTTTAAAGAAGAAAATATTTTGATATTTAATTTAAAGATGATATRATGGGTCGTAAAGTTTATATTATGGTTATTGGATTTCAAAAAATATATGAAGTTTTTATGAATTCATGTATTTCTATGTCTGCATGAAGTTAATGTGAATTAATCTTGAGATCATGTCTTTGTTTAAATACATATATGTTAAGTCATATCACTTATAAGATCTATTATATCTAGTCTAGTGATCATAAAATGGGTTATAGAGCTATTGAATTTGCACTAGTATAATGTTTATTGAAGATACTCTTACAATCAAATCAAAAAACTGAGAAGACAAAATATATATAGGGCACCTTGGAGGATGACATATAGTCGTGGAAGCTAAGGATGAGTGAAACCTCATCGTTGGGGTCTAATGAAAAAGATTTTTATAATCAGTCAAGTAAATGAAATAGTTGGGAGGAAGATACATATTTAATATTTATCTAGCTTCCTAGGCTAAACGTGTCCAAACAGTGGTACCTTATCTCAGCAAAATCAAACCACAACATGCATATYGGCAAGAAAGGCTAGAAACTATGTCTAAGAGGTTGGTTCAATCGTGACATGTCAGTTTTGAGTGTCATGACCCAAAATCAATATTGATTTATGACTTAAGTGATTGTAGGCTTGAAGACCTTCATTGTGACAGGGGAAATGCCTCAAGWGTACTTGGGGAGAGAAGATGTATATTTTGGTTCTCCACCTCCTTAAGCTACATGAAGATGACTTKAACCCACTTAGGAACATGTGTGTGTCATGGCGAGGACAAGCATTGTGAGACCAAGTAGGTCTTTAATGTCTTCTCCAACATTTTATTATATTGATTCCTATAACTAGGATTCAAATTGAGTTGATATGAGTGTGGGCGTAACCCATGTCATTGTTTGCAACATGTCTCGTTATCTTGTACATGTGAGCGTGGGCATAATCCATGTCATRTGGGTGACATTTGTATATTGTCACTCACATGTCGTGAGYTTAGTTGAGTGTGACCTTATTATAAAGTTTTGTTGTTGGCCACATGRCAAGCATTATAAGCTCGTTTTTTGCCTAGTCAAGTGAAAGGACTCATTTTGGAGGAATCTCAATTGGATGCAAAACAATATCGCGAATAGAGAGATAATAAAATAATTAATGAGACTTAGTATTTTAACGACTTGGTTAGCATATAAAGATAAGACTAATCTAACTTTATGAAAACAAGTTGCCTAGAATTGAAGCATTGATAGAATGCACTTAACGACGGTATGCTTGACCAAATCTCAATCAAGATAATGCAGGTGTAGTTAGAAACACTTATATGATAGTTAATTTATTTAAGCTATATATGAGTGAGAAACTGCCATATGCATGTAGATGATTTGGACGATTAGTTAATATGTCAATCATGGCGCAAGCCAAAAGAGCCAAGCAACTTGCCCATAGCGACCATTTTTTCTATATGAAGTGAGGACTAAAAGACATTTAAAAATAACTTATATTTTGTCAAATGTGAATATTATGGTCCACCTTATTTCTTGTTTTTTATTTTTTATCTTTTCAAATGTAGAAACACGTTTCCATACTTTGTTGTTGCTTTTTTCGAGTCCCAAGGTTGTATGAGAATAGAGTTTTAGTAGGAACAGTGTGAAGTACCCTACCATGTCATCTCCGAACAAGGGAGTTATATAGGTGCTACAACGGCAGGTAATAACGTCAACTATACTAGGATATATTTTGGTTAGTGAAGATCCCATCTCCCTACAATGATCATTCTTACACTATTTTAGATTCGAGTTTGATGAGTTGTCTAGCAAAAATTTGATTAGTGGCCTGTCATGATCTAATATAGACATGTTGAGATGATTCAGAAAAGAACATTTGTTTAGTAGGAAACCTCCTTGACCTCAATTCAACGCGCATTTAATTTGTACATTTATTTTCCTTTTATTTAAACAAATAAAAAAATTGTGACAAAAAAGAATAGAAAAAATGAAAAGCAAAACTTAAAAAATGTGGACATGAGACCTTAATTAATTGTTTCCACATGAATTAGAATATTCTTCTTGATTGATTTATTTATTTTGTATTTATTTTTGGAATCCTCCATCTCTCTCCATCTCTCAGTGAGGATTGGTGTATTTAGTAAGTGAAATGATGGGTTTGCTTCCTTCTTAAGCCATTGTTATCCAATCTATGTCACTTTCTGTCTCTCTTACACTTTGTTTTTTTAAATTATTTTCCAAAACCTATTATCGGAGCTTGTTATTTGAACAACTAATTAAGATTTTTTACAAGCATGAGAATGAAAACATCCTCACTCATCCTGATCGCTATTCTGCATAAAATTTTCTCTCTAATATTTATTTTTAATTTTCTCTTTTTAAAAACAGAAAACTAAAAATGGTAATCAAATATGTTTGGTTTTTTTATTTTTTAAAAACAAAAAGTACAAAATTGTTATCAAACAGATATGGTTTTTATCTTTTAAAAACAGAAAACCAAAAACCAAAAAACAAAAACCAAAATGATTATCAAACGGGTCATATATGTTTGATAACCATTTTTTGTTTTTTGTTTTAAAAAATAGAAAACCAAACATGTTTGGTAACAATTTTTATTTTTTTCTTTTTGAAAGGTTTAGAAAATTGAGTCCCAAATGATAGCTTGGGTGGCTTGGAACTTCAAAGAATATCCTTGAGGATTTTGGTTCAAGTCACATCACCAAGCAATGACAACTCGTTCTTCCGTCTGAGAGAATTAGAAAGAAATTTTTTTTATGTTGGTAATGAAATTTTTTAGAGATAAATATGAGAAAGAAAAAGAAGTTGAGTATTAGAAAGAAAAAATCAGATTTTGAAAAACATAAATCTATTTTTGAAAATTACTTTTTTAAAAAAGAAAATTTACCTAGAATTTGAAAATGGTTTTTGAAAAACCAAAAATAGAAAATTGAATTGCTTATCAAACAACCTTATTTTTTAAAAACTAAAAACCAAAAATCAAAAACTAAAAATAAAATGATTATCAAACTGCCCCAAATTATTAACTTGTTTTTCCAAATCATATTATTTTCTATCTCGACTTAATGCCTTTATTTTCTTATGGCACTTTTTTATTCCATTTGGTTGATGTATTTTTATGTTTAATTCATTTGGATTCCTAAATTTTAAAATATTAATTTTTTTTTTGCAAAGGAATATTAATTTATTTTAATCCTTTTAACTTAGACCTTTATATATAATAGAAGCTTAACATGTGCACATGCATGTTTTCTCCATTTACATGTTCTTTGGGGTAAATGAAATAGGTTAAGTGTTGGATTTTAAAATGTATTTAAATTTATGTTAAATAATTAGTGAAAAATTAACAATCACTGGAACAAGTGTTCATGAAAAATATTAGAAACTAAATATAATATTTGAAAGTTTTTTTTTCTTTTTTGGTTCGTGGTGATAGTTTGAATTTCTAGTATTTCTTAATTAGTTGAATTGTATGCTCAAATTGGTCCTAAAAGTTGAAAGACTAATTAAACATAATATTTAAAAGTTTAGGAACAAAACAAAACGGGTATGAAAGTTCCTAGCGACAAAAAATAGGTTTTAAACGATCATTATTCAATTAATAGGAATGTTTTAGTATTAGAAGTTAAAAGGTTACCTGTAAAAATATTACTTTCAAAATCATTTAGAATCAAATGTAAAGAAAAATAAATGGTTAAAATGTAAATTATCGTTTCTTGACATAAAAATTTATTTATCGTTTTTATCAGCCTTTAAATCTATTTAGGTAATTTTAAAAAGTTCATCTTTATTTATTATTATTTTTTAATAAATTTCAAAAAGATTTCGAACAAATGAGTTTAAAAAATAGAAAATAAAAAGTTAAATTGTTATTAAAACAAACTTATAGGAAAAAGATATTATTGAACAAGTCCTTTAAAATTAAATTGGAGATAAATAGTTAAAACGAGCCTAGCTCAGCGATAATTGACATATATCTCCAACCAATAAATTATGAGTTCGATCCTCCATCTCACATGTTGTACTAAAAAATAATAATAATAATAATTAAATTAAAACATATAGAGGTGAGGCTTCGAACTCAGAATGTTTTGGTTGGAGATGTATATATCAATTACTGCTAGATATGCTTGTTTTGGCTTTGATAATACTTTATGATTTCTTGTTCTCTAAAATTTTAAATTAAAAAAGTACATGAAGAAACTAAAATAAGAACCAGTAAAAAACTTGGTGTGTTGTTTTTAAAATTTCTACATGATTTTGGAAATGTTTTTTAAAAATAATAAATGAAAATTTGAAAAAATAGTAACGTTATCAAACGGACTTTAAATAACATATTCGATTATTTGTAAAGATGAAAATAAAATAAGTACCCGAGTTTATGAATCAAAATTATATTATACTTTTTAAATAAAGAGTATTACTTAGAAAGTAAACAATGCACTATATAAAGCACCTGTACGAGAACTTTTTACATTTTATTTCTCAAAAACAATAAGTTTATACATTTTGACGTCACACCTTTCCTTTTTATCTTTGGAACGTATTATTGAAAAGTTCAATGAAAAGCACTTTAAAACTTTTTACTTTATTTTATATTATAATAAAAATAATAATTATATTTATTAAAGAAAAAATAATTTATCGAACTTAATTAGTATTTTAAATTTATAAAAACTCATAAGATCCTGATAAATTACAAATTGGTAAATTTATTTTATTATTTATAATTAGTGCAATGGTCAAATATAAATTTAAAAGTAATTTTATTATTAATAAAACAAGTTGAAACAAAAATTATGTGATATTTCAATTAGTTTTATCTGACATGTATATATATAATTATGATTTTTTCCGCAAATATATCTAAATATAAATATGAATCACTTCAATAATTTATGTCTTATTAAAATTAAAATCAATTTAAATATTTATATTTTCTCAATATTATATCATTTACTCCATCATCTAAATATTCTTAATTATTATATAGAGTTTTCAAGTTGTTGTACGAATAAGTGGAATAGACAAATTTATAATTAAAGGAAATGAAAGAATAATAAAACTTTGGACATTCTAAAACTTTCATATTTTATAATCAAATATAATTTTAAAACCATATTTAATAATATAATTAATTTATGCACATGGAGTCTTTAAACCTTCAATATAATCATATTCCATTCATTTAATGTCTATTGGATGTCTTTTTTTTTCCTTTTAACTCAGTCTATTGGATGCATTTAAATGGCATATCACATTTTTAATGCATTTTAGATTACATTTTATTATTTTTAATACCCTATACATTTTTTATTCATTTTAAAAAAAAATTATTTTTACCTAATATGGGTCCCTTTTTTTAAACTACTTCATTTGTTCACTAAAAATTTTAAAGATTGCATGCTAACTCTTTTGTTATATATTTAACATATGAAATTATTTTACTAATTTGGTTTTATATTAATTATTAAAGGGAAATTGTTTAAATTCTTGAAAGTTCCGACTTTTTAGACTTCATATAAATTATGATGATTAATTAATTTACTATTTATAATTAATAAAAACTTTGTGAGGTATTAGCTCACATTATTATTACAATATATGTGTGTGGGTTTTCTTTTTGCAACAAAAATGACATTAATAAGTTATTGGTTTTTCGACAAATATTTAAAATAAAAAATACCATAATTATAAAATAACAATAAAAAACAACTGTAACAAAAACAAAAATCCAAGATCTATAGCTATAGATTCGATCTATAAGTAAATCTACTTAATTAATAATTACTTCACAAACACAAGTTTCTAACCTAAAAAGTAAAATTATTTTAACATCCAAAGTCAATGATCCGCTAAGATATAGATTTGAACACGTACATTCCTTATAACTTAAATCTGTCAATAAATTCTTGAGATGCTCTCAAAGTTGAAGAGTGTTTGAGAGACACAAATTGAGAGAAATAAAATAGAGAAAGAATGAAGCTCTAATTATTGGTGAATAAAATGGTGGAAGAAAACCTATTTCTAGGGATAGAGAATGGAAAGTTACAAAAAAGTTTTGAAATTCTATTATGAATTATAATTAAAGCATATCATACTTGTGTGTAGGAAAAACCTTTTGCTTTTTAAATTTTTAGATTTAATTAATTTAATATTTATAATTAATTGTTCTTTATTTACAACATTTGTAATTAATTTACTTTAATTGTCAATGACATACTCTGTAAATTAATAAATTAATAAATTAATAAATTAAAGAAAGGACACATGTCTAAAAATATTTTTCCAATATTTTTCAATTTTAATATATTATAGATGTCTACTAAAGACATATTTAACTACCTTTAGAAAAAAAAAAAAATTCTAAATTGTAGCCCTAACATAAGCTTATAATTTTTTTTTCACTTTTTAGTGTTATAAATCAAATAAGGAGTAAGAATTAACTTATAACTAAAGATAGTACTAATGTCTTGACCAACCTAACTATATATTAAAGTTTAGACAGAAATATTTGAGTAAAAAGTGTTTTTAACTCTTTAAAAGCACTTTTGTTGTGATTAAAAATACTCCCAAATATAGCATCAGCCAACGAGAACTTTGTGAGACATACGTCAAAATCTGAATTTATATCCTAAGGTATATGAAAGTTAAAAGAAAAAGGTGATGCAAATCTTTATGCCCACTCTCTCAAAGTAACATTGTTTTGGCTATTTGGGATGAAATAATTACATTTGGATGAGATCAAATACCATGTATATACTTGTACATAGAACATGTTCTCTTAAGTTTCTTAAGCCATTCATACTCTCCATTGGCCTCTCACCCTTTTTCCTTTTTATTCTTACTTTTCAACCTCCTCCTCACCCTCCCACTTCATTCAATCAATCAAGCCAAAAAGGGAGACTTTTTATTGGGTGGGTCCCATTTTTAAATTTTTATTATTATTAAATATCATGTAGCAAGTAATTAATGAATTCATTCTATCTTTATTTAGGATGGTAATAGTATGGTTTATCGTCGATTGATGTGTGTATTTGTTTTAGTATAATAATTTGGGGATATAGGAGGTTGAACATGATTTCGAAGGAAGAATTATATGTCAATTATCGCTGAACTATGTTCATGTTGACTCGATTGATGTATAATGATTTATAATTGATGATAGACTTGAATGTTATTTGAGGTAATCATAATAATAATTGGTTGAGGTTGAAGTTTTTATTTTTTTTATTGAGTACAACAAAAAGGTGAGGGGATTATTCAAATCTGTGATCTTCGAGTTGAATTAGGTTGAAATTAGATTTGGTGTGTATTGTTACTAGCAGTTTTGTATCTTTATTAGGTTACATTTGTAGTTAGCTCAATGCTAAATATTTATCCCTCCATTTTGAACTTTGAACATCAAACAAAATTTGGATGTTCATTAAGAATCATTATTTTGTCAATCACCTTTGATTCCTATGCATCAAAACTAGGCCAAATTTTTTATCTGAAAAGGATATATATGAATTAACTAGCACAGTACATAGGAAGAAGAAAAATCGTGTGACTATACAAAACAGGTTAAGAAAGAGTTAGAATAATTAAAAGTTACTGTAGAACAAAGTGTATCTTTGATGCATGGTTCATTCACGAGGAACTCCATAGTTAAACATACGACTTGAAGCCGTTCTTATGTTTGGATAACTTTTTAAGGACAGATTTATCTCTTCAATTCAAGTAGTGTGTTTAGATACCAAGGGGCCGCCAACAAATTTAAATTTTTACTTCTAGTTTAAATTATATTTGACCGAATATATATGTTGAACTATTGTCGACTTAGTAACTTAATTAAAACAGTAATAACCTCATTGACAGATGATTTGAATTGCAAGGGAAAAAAAGGGTATGTTCTCGAAATGCAAGTTGATGAACTAAGATTAGTAGTTGTCCACCACTTTTCTTTTTGGGTTAATTGATTGTAACACAAATTTGTCTAGTAACATGTATTATTTATTCAAGAGAATATTTCCAAAAATCGAAGGGAATTAATACAAAATTGAATTTCCTTTTATATCATAAAAGGAATAAAAGTGAAGAAATAACAAAAGAAAGAAATAATAATAATAAAGATTATATTCCTTGGTTCAAATATTGCTTTGGCAATAACACATAATAATTAATCATGAAAATCCTTGGACAATGATTGTAAGAATTAGTTTAGTTTCAACTTTACAACTATTTAATTTATTTTTAGTTTTTTTGGATAATTTAGTTTTTTATTGTTATTAAGTACTACTAAAAAAAAGTTTTGTAAACATCTATTTCAATTTTGAGAATTTGAATAAAATGACATTAACATTTTAAAATAAAAAACAAAAAATTGTTACTAAAAAATAGGGTACGGTGTAAATTCTATTTCAGTTTCTTACCTTTCGTATTTATTCTTTAACCTATATTTGTACCCTATCAACTTTCAAATATCATATTTTCGTTTTAGAATTTTGTATTAGCATCAATTTAACTTTTAAATTATTAATAACAAAGCAAATCTATATTTCTAAAAATTAGACATGCAATTAAAATTAATATAAAATACTAACTTTTAATTAAAAAAGAAAATATAATTTGAAAAAAAGTTATATATAATATATTTGATTAGTTTTTAACTTAAAAATAATTAACAATAATACATTAGACGAGCATTATTTTTTTTGTGAGATTTATCAACCATTTTCAAAATAGTGTTTTACACCAAACTTCAAAATTAGAACACAATTTTTGAAAATTTAGAATTCAAAATAGAATAAAAGTACAAAAACATAATATGATTTAAACCTAAAGAATCCTTGTAATTGAAAAGAAAAAATAAACATGAAAACCGACCTGAAAATCTTAAACTTTCCAACATGAAAATATTCGAAAGATCTTATGAGCCAATTTGGATAGATGGAAATAATTCCCCTTCTTCAACCAAGAACATGATGAGAGGAAAGAAAGAGAGAGAGATGAGTTGTGTAATTGCAGATCGGTAGGGGCCGAGCTAAAAGTTTTGATGTAAATAAAATTTTACCTTCTAACTTTTTTATATATATTGATTTTTTTTGTTCTAAAAATAGGAGAGAATTTTAAAATCTTTACCTATCTATAACATAAATTAAGTTTAAATCTTATTTGAGTTTTCAAAAACTTTTATGTTGGTTAAGGTCTTTTGTCCTTAAATTTTCAAATGACAACAATTTTGGTAGTGTTGTATTTGCCACCGTATAAAATCTCTTATTTTATACTCGTATCAATCAACCTATGTAACTCTAATACATATCCATGTCGATGTGTTAATACAAATTATTCATTTTTTAGAAATAAATAAAAAAGGATAGGGACTAAATACATATTATAAAGGTAATTGAAAAACTAAAATAAAATAAACCGAGAAGTTTGGAGGACCTAGAAGTTTGGAGGGGTTGAAATAGATATTTTGGGAGATCCTTAACAAGTTTAAGAGACAGAATAAGATAAATCTAAAAGTTCACGACCAAAACGAATATTTTAGAGGTACGATTACCAAAGTAAAAAAATATTGCAATTTTATAAACCCAAATGAAATTTAAACATGTAGTTTGTATAATCGTGACTGAACTAAAGGATGAAAAACTGTTGAATGTGGGAGTAGAATAGAATCTACGTACCTCTTAATAACTATTAGATATCTATTCAAAATATTTTCATAGTTTATTGTTATACTTAGGCCGTATATCTTGGGCTGACCACTAATTAGTTTGACAATTAAGAGAAAGAAATATAAAAATAGAGATTTTTTTTTTTAAAATAATGAGTTATCGATTTTTCAAAATAAAGTAATTAGTAGATGTCAATATTCCTGTGTTCTATCTAAAAATAATTAATTAATAGATGTCAATACTTATGAATTCTATCTCAAAACTAATTGACAATAAAATAGGTAGTCCACTTATGTTATAAACTTTTATTATTATCTTTTTATCTTTTAAATCTTTATCAAGACCGGTGTATTTTCCTTCCTACCAGTTACATTGGTGCAGTTCTCGTAGAATAATTTCTCGAACCAAAGGAGAGGAATTATCCTGTACTTTTCTCCTCACTCACCCGTAGCTGTGGTGTCCTTTGCAAATTTTTTTTTTCTTTCTTTCATTTTTCGCAAAGGTGTCCTTTGCAAATCCCCATCTAAATATTTGCTTCCCTCCTTTCCCCTTCAACTTTTCATATATTAAAAAAAAAAAGAAAAAAAAAACCATAATCTCTTCTGCGAAAAGAAGAAGCTCGGAGACAGAGTCATTTTCATGGTGGCGTTAGTGGGGGCCCATGGCGTACTCGATTCCCATGGCGGACTATAAATACCCACTTTCTTCTTAGCAGCCACAACAACAAAACCCAACCCTCTTCTGCACCTCCAGTGGTCTTCTCTCTAGACCGCTGCTGGTTGCTCTGTTTTCTCCTCCACCATTGAAGAATGTTTCAAGCTTTTCACAGCAAACAGGGCATCGTCTCTGTTCTCTCCTCCGACTCCACGCCTTCTTCTCTCCGCAGAACCCTCTCTGCCGACATGTCGTCCCACAAATGCATCTCCCAGATGAAGAAGGTCGCTTCTTCTCAAGAATTTGGCGAAGGGAACAAGAAAACAGAGCCCGAAACAGAGACTGATGTTTGGGGCTCTGTTTTCAAATCTCACAAGGGGGGTTCTTGTAATGAAGTTATTGCTGCTCCTTATGTTCATCCTCTTGTGAAGCGATCGCCGAGCGGTTTGAGTGAAAAGAGCCTCGAGATTTGCACTGAGAGTCTCGGCTCCGAGACCGGCTCCGATGGGTTCTCGTCGTATTCGTCGGAGGAGGAGGGAGATTCCGATGACGACGACGAGGAGGGAGCTCGAATGTTTGCTCTGCAGGATCAATGGAGGCCTGTCAAGTATAGCTATAAGAAATCGGAGCCCTGCCGGTCATTTCCTCCGCCGCTGCCTTCGCTCTCCGGTCCCGACGGGGAATCGTTGCGGATGCAGCCCCGCCGTGACAATGGCCGGTTGGTCCTCGAGGCCATGAACGTGCCTTTCCAGAACAACTTCCGCGCCCAACGTCAAGATGGCCGCCTTGTTCTCACTCTCGTCAACCGTCATCCCATGAAACAGGTAATCACCGCTTAATTCAAAAAGCTAAATATAAGTACTACCTTACAAAAAATTCGAGTAGAAAACTTCATATCTCAATACCTTTTAAATTACTAATTCAAAAACTTAAGCTGATGTTCTAATCCTCCTCTTTTAACACAGGTCGAAGAACACGACGAGTCCGAGGAAGAACCCGAGCAAGAGGAAGAAGATGAAGATTCAAGAATGGCAAAATCTCCAGAAATGCCAATTGGGTTACTGAATTCCCACAGATCATTAGCATCAATGATGAGCAGCAAATCAATTGTTTTAGCCAACAGGCAGCACCCATCACTCCCACCACGCCCCAAGGTGGCTCACCCCATCATCCCCTGCCCGACACTGCGGCCGCCTCCGAGCGCGGTGTCGTTGAACACATTCGAGTACTTCTGGAGGTCGAGAGCCGGGGCAGTTGGGAACCTGCCGCCGTCGAAGAATGGCAGCCGGAAGGTGATGATGTGGAAGAGCAAAGGAGCAGAGGACGAAGAGAGGACGGTGGTGATGAGTTCAAATGGGAGTTGTAAGGAAGTCCGGCGAGCGGCGGTGGTGTTTTGGGAGCCGCAGTGCATTGCCACATCCTAAATTCCTAATTTCCCCATTGGTTTAGAGGGCCTAACTGTTTTACCTAAATTTGGAAGTGTTTTTTTTTTTAATTTTAATTTTAGTTCACTTAGTTTCCACTCTTTGGGGAATTATGTCAGACAAATAAAAAGGTGATGAGAGAGAGAGATTACTACTTTTTATTTAAGAAAAAATATTACCAATCTATATGGATTTAAATAATATACATAGTTTATATTACAAATTTGGTGTATGTAACTCTAAACTCGAATAAGTTTTAATTATTGTCATTTGTCAATTTGAGTATAAATGAGTGGATTACTTTTTTTGAGGTTGAAGATTTAATGATCTCCTACCTCTATGTTTACTTTACCGAAAAAAAAAAAGTTATAATTAATTGTCCTGGTTGTACGTGGGGAATCTCATTGATGGGTTATAGGTCACTTCCACAATCTATCCAAGGGCATACAATCAGTACCCTTTAGGTTGAGCTACATCGCAATTACTTAAGGTAGTGAAGATTCACGTTTGAGGAAAAGAGAAGAAGGAAGAAAGGAGACGATTGACACCGATTGGTTCATTTGAGATTTTAAGAAATTACATAGAAACTTAAAATATTAAAATTTTCTCTTTACCTTAGTCATGCCATCTGTCCACAAGCATGTCGCTTGAACTAGAGAATTTATGGCTCTACTCCTAATTCATATCATCTGCTTAGCCTGTTTTACAAAGTTATATTAAGTGCTTCTACATCGTCCCTTCTTCTGTTGGAGTTGTTCATCCTAAACATGTAAACAATAACTATACTTTTTCATCTTCCTCACGTTTTAGTTTTACCTATAAATTGGTTGGTACATCGCTTGAGCTACGCAACTATCTCATTCAAACATCTAATCAAAAGCAAATTCACAATAGCGGACAAAGAAAGTAAAACACCCCACACTATAAATACTCGATGAACTCATATGAAAGACAAATAACATACACTCTGAATACAACCCGACTCTTGTTCGATAGCAAAATCATCCTTAGTCATTCTAAATCAAACGCTAGCTTAACAATAGAGACAGCGACTAAATATGTAATTGAATGGAACATAAAATAAGGATAAATGATAAAGGTTAATAATTGCTTTTTGAGTACAAACAAAATCTAAACACCATCTTTGACTGAGTGGAAGTGTCATATCTGTCCATGGAATTGAGTAATGGTTCTTCTTTTGGTTAAAGGAAAAATGTTGAAAGCCAATCAAAGAGTTGAAGTTGGGTCATGTCCAATATGACTGCTCGCAATTATGGGAGCATCATGATCTGTCTTCAGATACGCCCTCTTCTTTCACTCTCATATTATGATTGCCATGGATGACTTGGCATCGTGCACGTTCATCAATCGATATATCCGTAAGTTGGAGGGTTCGGTATCGATATTAGAGATCAATCGATAGATGATCTTTTATTCATTTTATTCACTGTGCTTTCAACTTTGATTAATTTTAGTTTATTTATTTTTGAAAGGTTCATTTTGGTCCGTCTACTTTTAAAAAAAGTGACTATTTTGATTTTCTAATTTTAATTTTTATCTCATTTTTTCTATCACAATTTTAACACAACAATACACTCAATATATTTATTAAAATATAACTATGACTTTATATTAAATGATTTCTATTGTGTGTAGAATTTGTGGTAAAATTTTTAAAAATATAGACCAAAATGGTCACTTTTTTTAAATTACAGGAGCTTAATAAAGTGAACCTTTTGAAAATATAGGGATTAATGAATCAAAGTTGAAAGTATATGGATCGAAATGAATATTTTGATATAAGAGGACTAAAATATACCGGAGCTTAAAAGTTCAAAGACCAAAATAGTATTTTAACAAAAAAAATAATAATCATCAATTAGTCATTAATGTGAATATAAATACTCTTTTGGTCCTAGTAGTTTTGACTCTCGTTCCATGTAATTTAAAACGACTACATAATTCGCTTATGTAGTTTCAAATTTGTTCATTTTAATTCATGTATTTTTTAAACGTTTATTTTAGTCCCTATACTTTAAAAATGTGATCATTTTTTATCCATTCATTTCATTTCTATCTCATTTTTTAAATTAAAATTTTAACATGACACTTCATTCACTAAATTTTTTGAGATGTAGCCATAAATTTGTATTAAAGGGTTTCCATTTGTGTATAGAATTTCCGTTAAAATTTTACAAATAAAGACCAAAATTGATATTTTTTTAAAAGTACAAGGAGCAAAAATATATGTTTCAAAGTGTAATGACTAATCTGAATTGTTCTTTATACTCTTTAATTAGTGTATCGGTCACTCGTATGTGATATCTTAGATCTGAATTATTCTGCTGACCTTAATTTTACAACCCAATTTAAAGAGTGAGATTGACCATTCAAAAGTTAAGTAAGAAAATACAATTGCTAAGAGTGATAATGCTACTAAATAAACTTTCCCAAACTAGAAAATATGGAAACTCTAGTGAATAAGACTTGACTTGAGTGAGCAGAAAATTATTAAACATGAATATATAGAATGAAATATCTTGCTGGCTAAATTTTCCCTAATGTAAAATATAACTATCCAACAAAACTTGAAAACTTATGCAATATGATAGAAAGGAAAAATTTTATCTAAAATGTAATAGAGTAGAGAAAATACAAAAAAGGAAAAACAACAAATTTAGAAAAGATTATTGAATGGTCAAATCATTTTCCTATACATAATAAGAATTTTTATTATGTTTTCTTCGTAGTGACTCGATAAGGTCAACTCTTCTCTCACATGAATAATACCTTCCCTTTATTGGATCGAATAGATCAAGTTGACACCAAATGTGCGCAAGTCAAAACTCATCTTTTTTTGGATCAATGCAAAATTTTTGTTACCTAATCATTTTTTAACGGCTCGAATATTAGCAAACTAATCAAGATATATTTTATTTAGTAAATGAAGCCTTCATCAAGAAGTTGTTTGAACTTCGGCCTTTGGACCAAACTAGTAAAAATTTAGGTCAATATTGAGGTCGTGTGCATTTGACTTTTGAATTCATGATCCCTAGAATGTTACTAGGTTGTTCCAGAAAATGAATTTGCAATAATTAATTGTTGAATGTTTCTACTGTGATTGGTTAGGTTTTACTTTTTTCTTATAACTTTTAAGAAGCATATCTATATTGTCTATCGATCATCTTCTATCTCTTCAAGTCCATTATTAATAGTCGAACAATCAAATTTTTGGTGCAATGTAACTTGATCTGGTGTAGTCAACGGGCGACGAAAGATGTCGCAGCTAAGATTTAATTTTTAGCCTAACATAGGCAGCTAATCGGTTGAATACTTCTTTAAATAACTCCTCATTGAGTTACTAAAAGAAATGGAGAAAAACACATGAGAAAGCAATCACAAATATTGGGTCAAAAAAAGTTTGGGCTAGGAGTATATGGGCCTTGAGAAGGGCCAAATCCCATTTGGGCCCAACAAGCAACCATTGGGTCTACGTTGTGGCCCAAAGGAGAGCTCACTAGGCAAGTTAGGTGAATCCTAATTCCTAGGTGGTTTGGGATATATATATATATATACACACGTTTTATAATAGAAATTAATGATTTTTTTTAATATCTTTTGATGTGGCAAAGACATTTTCAATTTTTTTTTGTCGAGAAAATAAAAGAAAGATAAATAAAAGGAAGATGGAACCAAAATGCATCCTTTTGATCTGAATAGTGTTTAAAGTGTTTTGAGAAAAATGGGGTAATTTCTTGAAATATTTGCTTAAAATTTAATTGGATGAAAACTGTCAAAACGAGCTTAGCTCAGCGGTAATTGACATATATCTCCAACCAACTTCATTTGATAATCGTTATTTTGCAACTCGATTAGATGAAGGAAAACATCATAAATATATATGTGAGGAACAATATTTCTATTGGTATGAAGTTTTTTTATAAAACCAAAAGCAATTATTTATTGTTATATAAAATTTAACTTTTCAATATTTATTATAGTCCAGAATGATAAAATAATACTTTTATTTATATTTAAAAAAAATTGAAACAAGAACTCAGAAACAAAAAATTTGATTTTATAATAAAAAGAGTTATCAAACGCATATGTTGAAACTAACAATGAGAAACAATAAAATCAACCTTACCGGACATACCTTTATAATGTCTTCTTCTTTGGAAGTTTAACAT
>NW_019104507.1:1862119-1883919 GCF_001995035.1 Momordica charantia
TACTTTTTAATCTTGCATTTGACTTGGTAATTAATTTGGTGAAATTCAACTCTAAATTTCAAAGTTATTTTCTGAGTTTGAAAATTGTAGAAGTGGGGACCGAGTAATCAGCCTTCAGAATAATGTTAATAGGACTATAAGTTAAGGATCACACGTTCAACAGATAAGAGACCTATAAAAGGTCTATAATAGACATGCACTATTCTTCTTAATGCCAATTTGTTTTGAGATGGAACCTCGTGAGTATTAATATGATATCAAAGCCCAAAAAGTTCAAACGAGCATCCGGTCAAGACTAGTGAACCCAAAAGAGGCTCCATCTTGAGGGACATGTTAAGAATCTTACGTTAAAACATAAGTGACTTACAAGGATTTATAATATAAGTGAGTTACTCCTCTCATTGTCAATTGTTTTGAGATAAAACTGAATATTAATACTATATTCACTTCAACTATGTTTGGACGGACTGTACATACGTTTTGCTAAACTTAGACGCTTGATCTATTGATAAGTACTTTTATCAAACTTTTATTTTAGTATGTGAGGGTGAGATCGGATGAGATATATGTCAATTACGCTTTGACATACATTACACTCATCCATTGATGTTTAATGATGTAACTAAGCTTTAATATTTTCATGGGTCTTGCTCAAAACCTATCCTTGTAATCAAATATCCCACTAAAATTCAAAACCAAAACCAAAACCACTCATCACAATCATCATAGTAAAAGAAGTTGTAACATGATTTCATATAAAATAAAGTATATACTTGGATCAAAACTTTGGGAACTTTTTATACTCATCTTTCAAGAAAATTGATAGAAAATTACAAGATTTTGGAATCATATACCATTTTTTCTTCCTTTTCTCTTCAAGCTATCTAGGGTCTCTAGTCATCACATAAACCCCAATACATGGAGAATTCCTCCACACATTTGAATGCATCCTCACTATCTCTCTAGCCTTCTCTTTCAAATATCCCTCACAGTCTGATTGCATCACCATGCAAAGCTTTGACACAGTTCCAACCCTCAACATCTCCACAAGAACTTCCTTCCTTGCCGAGTGTTTCGATATCAACGACAGAATTTGGATTGCCCGATCATTCGTTGCTGTTGAAATCCTAAGTATTCGCTTTGAAACCACTGCGATGCCCCCAGCGTGGCGGAGGAGCTCCGCTCGCCCGTCTGCCGTAGAGCATAGGAGGGCCAAGAGGTTGAAGATTAGCTCGGTTATGTTCTTCTCCGGCTTCTCGAGCTCGAGCGCAATCAACTCGAAAACTGCCCCGGCTTCGACGATCTTGATTCGGTTGCGTCCCCATGGGCATAAGTTGATTAGGATTGCGAGTGTCGTTTTGAGAGCGGAATTTGAGATCTTTTGTTTCATGAGATTTGTGATATTTTTGAAGAATTCAGGCTTCGTTTGGCTGAGATCAATGCTTGAGGGAGCCAAATCGATTGCCTTCTTCAATACTTCAATTGCATAGCTTTTGATAATGATATGATTTTCTATCTCCAACCCAAAAACCCACATGAAAGAATCCATAAGCTCTTGATAATAATGGCGGGAGTCAAAAACCCTAATTTCAGAAACTTGATAATTTGAAAGAAGACTAAGAATCTTCAAACCTTCCTCAAGTCCCCCAACTTTCCCTTCCCTAAAACATCTCATAACAAACAAAACCATCGCCTTCGCCACCCCCGCCTCCTCCATACATCGTCGGTTCGCGTCGCCCTCGCTAGCAAGCCCTTCAAGCTTCTTCACCACATCGAACCGGAGCGCCTCGTCGGAGGCAGTGGCGAGGCCCCGCAGGAGTTTTCGGAGACGGGCCTTGTCGAGGGGCGGCTTAGGGGTCAGAATTTTCTCGGCGGGGGCAGCGTTCTCAGCCAGCCAAGACTTGATCAGACGGCGGAGTGTGTGGTTCGGCGTCAAGTCGGAAGCTTCCGTCAATGGCTGCTTGGTGAGAGGGCAAAAGATGGCATCTTTGGACGTCAAAAACCAGTGCTCAATACTTTCACGATCATAGGTGATTCCGGTGACAGCCGTGACTGGATCTTTCATGATTTGCAGTGAAATTGGGCAGATGAAATAAGGAGGAACTGCAACTTCTTCCATTGAAAGAGAGAAAAAAGAGCGAGAGAGATGATTTTGTGTGATGATGAGAGAGAGGAGAAGAAGAATATATAATGGATTTCAATGGGAATCTTTAGTTTTTGGGTAATTTTGAAAGGTGGGTGTTTTACCAGTCAATACTCGTATGGAGTTATGATGATGATGTTAAATGATGATCGTTGATTATTATTCCACGGTCAACTTCTCAACCCATGGGAGGAGAAGTTGAGGTTTGATTAAGAAACTTCCATTTTCATCCAACTTGCTCTTTTGACTGCCACTTGGAATGTTTTCAGTGGTTAAACAAGTATGTGAATTCTATTCTCTTTATATTACTTTTCAGAATTTTAGAGCAATATCGCCTAACTCCATGAATATTCCTTTTTTACCCTTCTCAATCAAAATATATATATATATATGTATATTCCGGATCAATCTAAACATAATTTAACTAGTTAAGATATGCATCTTTGACTAAAAGATCAAAGATTTAAATCTCTACCATGAATTAAAAGATAGTATTTTTGGAGCCGTAACTTATAATACAATAACATTTCTTCTCATTAATTTGTTGCCACGTGTGATATGAATGCAAAAGATTTCTAAGTCAAGATGGGCCATCCCAAACTTAATTGGTATTTTGAATTTGGAGTGTAAAAGGGGAGAGAATATAAACTCAACACGTAAGACAAATTATCTCTAACAGCTATTTGGACATTGGATTTTTTTCTTTACTAATACAATATGTGGAGGTCGGGATTCAAACTTAGGATATTTTGATTGAAAATAGGTGTCTTAATTAGTTGGACTATGTTCATATTGATATTTTGATGAAGGATTTTGTTTTATAGATATGGATATTAATTATCATCTATGTGTTGCAAGATAAATAATGTCTTAAAATTCAATAACAGATTTTATTCATGGAAATTACATTTATTTAATTGAGTAAATTAGAGGTAAGAGAAAACAATAATGTAATTATAAATTCAAGTTAGTATTATTTAATATATTTTTGTATTAATAAAATTAATCAATAAATAAAAATAAAAATATATTATTCTTTACATTAAAATATTAGTATTTAATACTAAATAATTTAATATAATGAGTAAGAAATAATTAAATAAGTTTAGATTAAATAAGATATCAATGATAAATTATTAAGTTAATAATAAAAATATATTAAATAGTTAAGATAATATCAAATATTAATTATAAATGTTCTCCCTAAAATTTATTACACGTGTTAATATAATTAATTAATAGTTAATTAAAAATAAAATAAAATAAAAAATTTGATTGTGTTATGTTTTCTATTATTCGTCCTTCATAAAAGTTTTACATACATGGAGAGTAATAGAAAACTAGGAAGTTTCACGGATAAATTATATCCCTTAAGAGGAAAAAAAATTATTTTACTACCTTAATATTTAGCTTAGCGAGCCAATTCTAATCCTAAATTTACTTTTTTTTTTATTATTTTTTAAATACAAATGTAAACACGAAGATTGAACTCGTGACCTTTTGGTCGGAGATAGGTGCCTTACACAGTTGAACTATGCTCAGGTTGAGAATCCTAGACTTAGGCCACGTTTACTTAACCGCAATCGTAATAGAAATCAATCGTAATGAAAATCAATCGTAATGAAATCAATCGGAATTGTAATGTGTTATTCCATTGATATTGTTTACTAGAAATTTTCTGGAATCATAATCAAAATTCTTTTGATGTTGTTTACTAAAACTGTCTGAAATCAGAATCGGAATGAGATATATGACAATTACTAATATATCTCTTTCTCCTTTTTAGCCAATTACAAATATATTATTGTACTAATTTTTTAGATTACAATAATAATAAATTTTAATTTAATTTATTACTATATTATTGATAGTAAATATTTCTTATTATAACAATTTATCTAATATTAATACATAATGAATAATTAAAATAAAATTACATCAAATAAAATATTTTTTATTAGAACAACCAAACTTTAATAAAAACATATTATTAAGTTTGAGGTGGGTCTCGCCATTTGATTACATTCCTATAATTGGTAAACACCATTGTTTGGGGGAAAGAATACCCTGGACACGTGGAGGACGGCCATTGGTGCTCCAAGGTGACTCATGAGTCATGCCCCAGCTCGGACCGCCGAGATCACCACCACTAGTGTTGACAGATGCTAAGTATGAGGGCCGAGGTGAACCTGGCCGAGGTCCGATCTACCGAGAAGCTCGGTGTGGGCCGATGTGAGCTACTGTCAGCGGCGTGATTATCGGGTGTAACCGTCGGTCCCGAGATTACCGGGTGTAACCGTCGCGAGATTAGCGAGACTACCACCCATAAGTAGAGGACCTCACTCCACGATCAGGTACGATGATTTTCTGACCTCGAACTAAACTGGGAATCCGACCTATACTGACTTGATTGTCGGAGTGCTCACCTTTTGTGCAGGTCCGCCCAAGTATTCAGATCGGTTCGGAGGCCGAGTTCGAGCTGCAATCAGAAATACACTGTTGTGCATATCCTTGCATAAACAACCATAATAGGGAATCAAAATTTTCATTACGATTCATTGATTATGATTACGGGTAAGGAAACGGGGCCTTAATTTCATCCAATTGAATCATAAACTTGAATAGGTCATCACTCTCGAAGATTTATAGTAGCTATGAGTATTTAGGTATTTTATCAGGGAGTTTGAGTATTCTTTAACCTACTTGGTTTCGTGGCTGGGGTGGAGTATTTTCTTGATCAGCTGTGGTAAAAAGTAAAAAGTTAGTGTGAATTATTTTCTTTTGGGAATCGTGATTTGTAAGATAAAAATTTAACAGTGAATATAGGTAGAAGGAGAGTTGTTAAAGCACTTTGGATCTTTAGGTCAAAAGTGTGTACATATTCAAGCTTCGAGTCTTGCATTCCCACTTGCATCCGTATTGAAAAGAAAAAAAAAAAGTAGATAGCCTAATTTATAATAAATAATTTAGAAATAATAGTGTAAATATTTTTAGAGAAACAATCCATTTTTATTCCTAAAATCTCAAGTGGTATCAATTTTTACAATAAACTTTCAATGTGATCTAATTAGAATCTAAACTTAGATAAATGTGGTAATTTTTACTCTTTATTTCATTTCTATTAATTCACCCACTAATTTTAACAAAAGTGATGTAAAAAAACTCTAAAAATTATTAATTTTGAGCCATTTGATAACCATTTATTTTTCTATATAGGTTTTGGTTTTTGTGTTTTTTTGTTTTTAGTTTTAGTTCTTTTAAAAAAATAAAAGTCATATATGTTTGATAACTGTTTTTGTTTTTTATTTTTTTGAAAAACGGAAAACAAAACATATGTTTCATGATTATTTTTGGTTTTCTGTTTTTAAAAAGTTAGAAAATCGAAAATAAATGTTAAAAGTTAGAAAATTTTATGTAAAATAGAATGACAACGGTGTAGGGTAGGAGTCGGGATGCCCTGTTCCATGAAAATTTTTAATTCTCACCTCCAACCTGTTCTCCGATTTCAGGAATTGATGTCTAGGTTCAAAAATTCTCATTTGGAGACGAAGGTCTTCACTAGAAAAATTATTGGTTTAATAATTAATTCTAATTCTTTCTAAAATTTAGAAAATAAAAAGTAATAAAGATAAATAATTTATATTATTTTACTCAAAAATCATTATTTAATAGTATAAATAAGTAGTTTAAAAATATTTGATATTTATTCATAATTTAGTTAAACATTTAATAAAAAATATATTAATTATTTTAAAAATGGAATCGGAGACAGAACATGATGGGGAATGCATTCTCTATTCTTAGAGCGAGAACTCGACCCTATGAGGATTTTAGTGGTCTATATGAAAACAAAAATTTAGAGAGATAAAAAAAACTTTTAAAAGTGAAATTTTAGAAATAGTAAATTTTAGAGAGTTAGAGAAAAGTTAGAAAAAAATTAGTGAGAAAAAAGTTAAAGTCAAAAAATAGAAAATTCTAGGGAGAGTAAGTTGAGAGCTAAAGAAAGAAAATAAAGGAGGAATAGAAAGAAATATTATAGTGAGAACAAAATTTGGATAAGAAAAAATTTATAATATATTTGTTAACATAAAATAAATAAATAAAAAGAGAAAGAAAAGTTATTAAGTAAAAGAAAATTAAACGATAAAACATTTAGAGTGAGAAAAGTAGAAGATATATTTCTTAGATAAAAAAGCTAGACTAGAAAGAGAAAGAAAAGTCATTTGAGAATAAAAAAGTTCGAAAAATATGAAATTTGTGGAGAGATAAAAAAGAAAGTGATAGGTTAGAAAAAAGAAAAATAAATAAATATATACAAATGAAAATTTTGAAAAGGGAGAGAAATATTTGAAGAAAATTTTAAAGAGAATAAATTTTGTAGAGAGAGAAATTTAGTTAGAAAATTATTTTAGAATGAGAAAAAGATTATCAGAAAAAAATATGTCTGAGAAGAAAATTTGAGCATTAGATGAAAAAAAAAAGATTTTGAAAAAAAAGAAAACTGTTTTTAAAAACTATATTTTACTTACTTCCTTGCTAAGGATTCCAAAAATTATTTTAAAAAACATAAAACAAAAAATTAATTAGTTATTAAACAAATCTATATTTTTCAAGCGAAACTTGTTCTAATATCATTTTTATCTAAATTTATACCAATTTCATAAGAAATATATGTTTTATAATTTATTTAGCTGTCAGTACACGTGAATATTTTTCTCGACTAATCTTCAAAAAGTTATGATATTTGTTAGATTTAATGTAAATATTACCATACTTACCTAATTAGTTTATGGTGCATGATAAAATTGAAAGTTTTAAAAATGGTTGCTAACTTTAGTACCTTTATGCTTAAAATTGATATTTTCCCATATTTTTGTAGTCCTTTTTCTTTCTTTTTAACCATGAAAAATAATTTTAGTATACTTAGTGAATATTTTGATTTCGAGCATCAATGTATTAACAATCTTATTTAAAGATCTTAATCTCTACACCTACTCTAATTATAATATTTTTTAAAAAAGATAACAACAAATTTTAATTTCTATTCCCTTAAATACTTATACAATTTGAAATAGGACTTGTGTTTTGAAATCTCACTAATATTTTATTTGAATAAATATAAAATAGAATATTATTTTTTACGTTGACAAATATAAATGAGAAGTTGTTGCTATCAACTTATTTCTAAATAAATAAATTAGGTAAGAAAATTGTGAAATACAATTTTATATAAGTTATCATAATTTGGTAAACTATACAAATTCTCTCTCTTCTGAACAAAATAATTATTTGTTGAATTTTCTTTTTTAGTTCGATGAGATCATGATTTTTACTTCTTATTATAAAAAGAATCATTGACCACTCAACTTCTCTCATATTTATTAGTTTTCCCTCTAATTAGTAGTAATCACAACTCTAGAAGCAGCACATATATATATATACATTAATTTAAAATAATATCTTTATTCCTCAAAAAAAATATCTATTGGACAAAATCTTACTTGTGTATTTGGCTCAATAGATTTTTAGATTTAATATTAAGTTTGGCTGAAAAAACACGTAATATTAATTTGTCAATAAATGGTGTCACTTATAATTGTTTGAAACTAAAAACAAAAAATGTTGGTAGATTTCTCACCGACTATGTGGCAGCTCCTGATACAACAAGATTGATGAATCAACATGGAGACTAATTCTTAAAAGACTCGTTGCCTTGGAATTCCTTATAAGGTTGTGCCAAACTAATATTGGGTTCGAACCCCTCGAGGATAACTTGAGCCGACTAGATATCTCACCCATCGGCAGCCTGACCTACCAATCGTGGCGATCAAAGGACACTTTGTCAGGATTAGTTCTATGTTCCACGACAACACGCCGTGATTCCCAGAATCCTAAAGAGTCGTTGAATGATCATGGGTATATAAAATAGAACAATTATCTCAATTGGTACGAGGCATTTTAGGTGAAACCAAAAGTAAAGCCGTGAGGACTATGCCCAAAGCGGACAATATCATACCATTGTGGAGATACAAGTCCATCCAAAATATCTTATACTCTAATTCAAACTCTTTTACCTTATTTACATGCCTTTTCAAGTCAACTATAAAACCTACAAATTAGTGTAGTTCTTCCTTCTTGGAGTTATTCGTTTGGAGGATTGCATTAATATTCCAAAGGTCTTTGAAATATAATATGGTTGGAGTGGAATTCCAAAGGATGTTACGTTACCTTATTCACTTTACAAATACGAAAATCAACATCATATTCGTGGAATGGAATATTACAATATATATTTTTTCCAATAGATGTTTTTTTAAGCCATTGCCAACATATATTTTTTTTTATCGTATAATTATATAATATTTCTTAATTAGTTAAGAAAATCATGCATTAGGTAAAATATTTTCACGTGGTTTTGGATGTAAAATTTGTGTAGAGAGAGTAGTTTGTAAAGAGAAACATGTTTAAGAGACAACATATATTGTGCATACGCGAAGAAAATATAGCTACGAAGAAATTTGTGAGAGATAGTGTGCATGGTTAACTTTTGTTGACTCTTAATTTCAAATTAATTAATGTTTTGATGATAAGAAACCTAATTTTGTTCGTTCTAAAATTACCCAAATCTTAGCTTGAAACAACGATTCCAACGACTTTTGAATTGCCCAAATTGAAGCTCAAATAGAGAAGTTGTGAAGTTGTGATTGAAACAATTTTCTCTCCCATTCCTTCGTATTTCTTCGCTCTAAAATTTCAATGTTATTTAATTTTTTTTGTGAGAGACTTTATTTTGAGAGATCCTGGCAATTTTTATTTTCCTTAGCATTTGAGAGCTTTGTTCGAAAGAATTTTTTTCAAATTTGTGAGCAAAAAATTTGTCAATCGCTCACAAATTTGTCAATTCACTATTTTTTTTAGAGACTTTGTAATCCATTTATTCATTTTCCAAATCTTGCATTTTTTATGGTTTGAACTTGAATCGTAGACACAATTTGGTTCGTTCTTGCTCCAAAAAAACGTTGTACTGGTTTGACTTCTGCCATAGAAGAGTCAGGTTTCTTAGTCGAATACCCCAGAGGAGCTTGAGATGGAGTAGGCCGTTGTTGCCGAACCACTATAAATTCTCCGTATCAAATTTCTCTACCTCTCTCCTATTTAATTTGTGCAATTAATCTTTCTTTATCATAATTTGCATTTTGCATAAAATTAATTGCTATAATTTGTTGTTCATGTTTACCATCAATCTTTACACTAGAATTAATTAGAGTGTTTGAAATATATTTCTAATTTATTGATTAATTTGTGCTAAAATTGTTTAAATTTGACCCATCGTACTAAAAAGTTTATTTACTACTCTAGGATTGTCATATCGATCTAACATTATATATTGTGAGAAACTTGCAAGTGTGTAAAGGGAAAAAGTAGGTGTAGAAAGAAATTTGTAAAAGAGAAAAACTGTGTATCCAATGGGGAGATCTACTTAATTAGTAGAAAAGAAAATTTTGACCTTTATGTTACAAATTAAGAGGATGGAATTAAAATCTACAGCATTAGAGAAAAATACTAATATAGAAAAGTAATTCATCAAGTGAGATTAGTAAGAGAAATCTATGTAAAACTTCCATAAACTTTGTTATTTAATATATATATATATATACACACTTTTTGACAGTTTGTTATTTAATGTTAGTTTAAAGGTAAAAATTATAAAATAAAATTTTAAAAATGTTTTTCCTAATTAGGTAGGTAATTATATAATCATATCATATAAAATTAGGGAAGGGATTGGAATAAGGTGGTAGTCGTAGTTAATATATGAATGACTTTTAGATCGTTTTTTCTCTAAAAATTAATTCAAATAAATAGGCAAGAATTCAAATACCTGATCTTAGAAAAAGAAAAAGAAAAGTACTAATACCTCAATTAGTGAAATTGCATTCAAGCCCGTCATGAAAGTAAATGAAGATCGCGTTTTTTTTTCCTTGCATGTAGTGAGCGGAATATTCAAATTCATATATAATTTGAAAGCTCTATACTTGAAAATAAACTTTTCTGATACTCTTCTTCGTACCTAATTTTCTTTGTTTACATTATAATTTTTTTCAGTAAATAATTGTTTAATATTATTGGACCTTACATCATTCTTAAATAATGTTGATGTGATTAGTAATATGGAAATGTTTATAATACTATCGTAGTATTTACATCTTCCATTAACATTTTCGACACTTGAAATAACGTTATGAAGAATTGTACAGCAAATACATCGATATATGGATTGCTGCACCAAAAGAGATGAGGAAACCTATCATGAGTATAGGAGACTTCACCTCAAAGTTACAACAAAGAGAGCTTGCAAGAAACGAAGCTCTTGTAGAGTCGCTCAAAGCCCAAGGACAGGTGGCGGTCATCAGAAATGGCACTGGTTAGGTTACTGCAAGAGGTAAAGAAATAGCTTCCACCTTCCCTCCTGAAGAAGAAACTACCTTCTCTCACCCAGTCATACCGGCCATAAAAATGGTGTCTTCTCCCTATAAGACAATAGATGAAGACAAAGTCCAGAAAGTTGGTGTTCGTGAAATAAAAAACATCCAACATCAACTCAATTACTCGAACAAGATTCTTTCTGAAGTTTCTAAAGCTATTGAAAGAATTGAGAACCTGGTTCTTCCCATCATCTCGAAGAACCCAGAGATCCCACAGGCGGACCCTTGCCAGCCTATTTTTCAACCTAACAGTTTCAAGAGTGCAACTCTCAAGGAGGACCCATCTGATCTCTTACTCAAGATCAACAAAAGACTTTCTTCTTTGTCTATCGATAAAAGAGACTCTTCTAAGAAGACTGATGTTGCTAAGAGCATAAACGTAGTTGCTAAAATACCTACAACGGCTCAAGCCTCATCTTCAACAATTCTACTGATAACTATGCATACGGAAATGAAAAATCATTATCTCAACCATATCCTCCTGATCTAGGATGGGACGATCTCCGTCATGATCAACGAACCTATGATGGATCATCAATAGTTACCTGGAATATCGACGGATATTCTGAAGCTCAAATGTTGAACACCTTTCAAGAAATAATGATGGCTGCTACTGCACACAGCACCAAAAGGACAGTTCTAGCAACCGCCCATATCCTAATCTCAGGTTTCTCTGGAAACCTAAGAAGCTGGTGGCATAACCAACTCACAGAACAGGATAGGCAAAAGATCTTGACGGCAACTAAGACTGTTGTCAAATAAGAAGGCTCGAATGCCATGCAAGTTGAAGAACAAGACATGGTTAACTAATTAGTCTATGCTATGACAAATAATTTCATTAGTAGCACCAAAATCCATTTCGACCTCGCTACCGAAGGTCTGTTACGACTTCGTTGTCGAAAGATGAGCAACTACAAGTGGTATAAAGACACATTCTTAACTCGTCTTTATACTATTACGTCATGTAGAGCAGATATCTGGAAACAAAAATTTGTGGAAGGACTCCCGCATTACATTGCTTAAAGATTTTATCAGGCAGCGGCAACCAACTCTACCACCAAACAGATCAACTGGTCTGAGTAAACCATTGGTGATATCACTGCCACAGTTCAAGCGATATGCATTAATCTCTACTTAGAGAATAAGCATACCACCAAAGTTATCAAAGATCCCGATTACCGTAAGGAATGGGGAACTTTCTGCAAACAATACAGTCTTGACTATGGACCCAAAGATGAAAGGAAGAAGAGAAATAAATCTTCCAACAAACAACTCTTTAACAAAAGTAAGTCAAAGGACCCTGAATTCCCTCGACGCAAGAGGAATTATTACAACAAAAGCAAGGGTGGAAAGAATTATTCCCACAAGACGAGTGTCGCTTGCTACAAGTGCACCTCAAATGTCATTACGCTAACAAATGCTCCTTGAAGGATAAGATTAGGTCCTTAACGATAAACGAAGAGACATGCAAGTCTGTTCTCTACGCTATTAAAAGCGATGAAGATAGTTCCTCTCAATCAGAGTCTTCATCTGAAGAAGACGGTATCAACCTCATAAATGAAGAAGACTCAAGTGAAGAAACTTTCTTCTCTTAAAGTGACTCCTCTGACAAAGACGAACTTATCCCCTATACTGGCCATTGCGCTGGAAGATGCCACGGCCATATGAATGTCATTAGCAAAGATCAAGAAGCACTCTTTGATCTGATTGAGCAATTGCCTGATGAAAATTCCAAACGAACATGTCTCATCCGACTAAGGGAAAGTCTTGAAGCTGAAACCCCTCAAAAGAAGCCATATCAAAACTTGATAGTATATTCTTTCCAAGATATACTAAACAGAGTCAAGGGAGAAGCTAAACAGCCTATCCAAATTGATGATCTCCACAAAGAAGTGAAGACTCTCAAAAGAGAAGTTGCCGATAATAAGCAACAACTTTCTACTCTTGAATACGCCTTTAGAAAGTTTCAAGAGTCCCAAGCTGATAAGGAAGATCAAGGAGGAACTTTTTCAATCCCCGAAGAAATGAGCAAAACTTTGCAAGTTGATTTACCAAGTGGAATCAATTACATTAGTAAAGTTCAAAACCAGAAGTGGATGTCCAAGATTATCTTTAAAGTCAGAGACTTTTAGCTGGAGATATTCGCTCTCATCGACTCTGAAGCCGATCAGAACGTCATCCAAGAAGGTTTAGTTTCATCTAAATACTTTGAAAAAACTAAGGAAGTTCTAAGCAGAGCCAGCGGAAATCTGTTGAACATCAGATACAAACTCTCTAAGGTCCACATCTGCAAAGACGACGTGTGCCTTATCAACACCTTCATTTTAGTCAAAAATCTCAATGAAGGAGTCATCCTAGGTACCCCTTTCTTAACTCAATTATATCATTTTTTAGTCACTGATAAAGGAATTGTTTCAAAGAAGTTCAACAAATAAATTATCTTTGAATTCAGTCATCCAGTAATTCCAAGGTATATTTCATCTATTGAGGAAGACATTCGTCTTTTCATCAATAGTATCGCCAAGAAGGAGAAACATATTGAATTCCTTCCGGATGATATTAAGACTTGCAAGGTGGCTATTCAAATCAACACGCCGTCAGTTCAGCTCAAAATTTGAAACTTCCAAGCAAAGCTGGAAAATGAAGTTTGTTCGAACATCCCAAATGCCTTCTGGGATAGGAAAATGCATATGGTTAACCTACCATATGTTGATGGTTTCAAAGAGGTCGAAATCCCGACTAAAGCTCGGCCTATTCCAATGAACAAAGATCTGGTCAAGACTTGTACAGACGAGATAATAGATCTACTCAAAAAGTGACTCATTAGCCCTTCTAAGAGTATTTGGTCATGTTCGGCTTTCTATGTCAACGATCAAGCCGAAAAGGAACGAGGAATTCCCAAGCTTGTAATTAATTACAAACCTCTCAACGAAGTTCTCAAATGGATTAGGTATCATATATCTAACCGGCAAGATTTTCTAAAAATGATTACTTTAGCAAAAGTCTTCTCAAAGTTCGATTTAAAATCTGGGTTTTGACAAGTCCAGATTTATCCAAATAATCGATACCAGACGGCCTTCAATGTTCCATCGGACAATTTCAATGGAACGTCATGCCTTTCGGACTAAAGAGTGCTCCATTCGAATTTCAGAAGATAATGAATGATATCTTCAGCAAATATCAATAATTCACAATAGTTTATATTGATGATATTTTGGTATTCTCAAATACGGTGGATCAGCATTTCAAGCATTTGCAAATATTCCTCAACGTTATCAAAACAAATGGTCTTGTGGTTTTCCAACCAAAGATTAAAATGTTTCAGACAAAGGTCAGATTTCTTGGTTACGACATTAATCAAGGAATTATAAAGCCAATCCAGCGGTCTCTAGAATTCGTAGATAAATTTTCAGACATCATTCAAGACAAAACACAGCTGCAGAGGTTCTTGGGCTGTGTAAATTATATTGGAGACTTTATTAAAGACCTCCGTACAATCTGTCTGCCACTCTACGACAGTCTAAAGAAAAATCAAAAGTCATGGACTGTAGAACATACACCCGCAATCCAATCTATCAAATCCCTAGCTAAAAGCATCTCATGCTTATCTCTTGTGGATGATCAAGCAAAAATTATTGTCGACACCGACGCATCAGATATTGGTTACAGCGATGTTCTGAAATAGGAAGCTAACGGAAAAATCATGATTATCCGTTACCATTCAAGCATTTGGAATAGTGCCCAGAAAAACTATTCCACAGCAAAGAAGGAAGTACTAGCAATAGTACTTTGCGTACAGAAATTCCAATGAGATCTTATCAACAAAGATTTCACGATCCGGAAAGATTCAAAGGCAAGCAAATTCATCTTTGAAAAAGATGTAAAGAATCTAGTCTCAAAGCAAATCTTTGCAAAATGGCAGGCAATACTGTCTTGCTTCGACTTTCAAATTGTACCTATAAAAGGAAGCGAAAACTCCCTTGCTGACTACCTCTCAAGAGAACATCTCTTAAAAACGCAAAAATCAACCTTGAGCACAACTTCTTCCCTCTCTCCTGATGGAACCTGCCCCTAGCCGGAGACGGCCAAACTCACAGCAAAGAAATGAGAATCAACCCATTTCTTCTCAAATAGTAGCATCCTCTTCCGAAACTACTAACTCAAAGGGCAAAAGACCCATTTCTCAATCATCTGTACCATCCCCAATGAGTGCAGAAAACTACGCCATGGATATCCAGTTTGAGACGGTATCTAGACGTCAACAAGGTTCTTCCCAGAAGACCTTGTCCATTCAAGCAAGCTTTTCAAACCTCTCAATTCCTTCAAGCACATTGTTACGCTCTTTCGGCACCACAACCAAGAGCAGACGTCCTGCTTCTACAGCCACTTCTTCAAAATCTACGATTCCGAGGAATCCTTCCTCGTTTTCTCAAATTGTCAGGCAGAAAGTTTTTCAGCCAAGACCTCCAATCAGAGGCTATTTCACCAAAACTACCATGGTTGATTCAACCATTGAACCAGAGTTCGACGGACCTTCGGTCCAAGAAGTCTACAAACAAATATTTCCTCATGGCTTCAACTTCTTGCTAGAGGATCTTCAAAAGACTCGTATTTTTTATGAGTTTATTCTGGTTGATTCAAAATTAGCAGAAATAACTCATATTCCAGATAAAAAAGATCCCTCCAGGACCATTTATTCAAAATTTAGAATCTTCCGTGTTTTTGTCCCTTCCTCCTAGAAACAGGGTATGTTCGCAGGGAAGAAATTTACAGAACCCTTTAAGCCACAAACTTACAACTATCGCGATTACATGAAGGCGTTGTATGTTGTCTTCTGGCTTCAAGGTTACAACCATTCCTGGTTTGTGACTTTTTGTAAGCAAGCTTACAAATCGCACTTTCCAAACTGGTTTCAAAGTTGGTGGACGTACTTTGGTCTCTCCGAGGAAATTTTTTCGGTCGAGGTTTAATGTTCGTACCATCTCTTCCAACAAAGTATCTACTCGTCTCCCCTTTCTAAGACGTTTAAATTCGCTTTGTATTTCCAAGTTCTATGGATCTTTTGCTGGAATTTCCAGCTAGGACTTTGAGCAAATCTCTACGCATCAAATGGTGGGAAAAATTTCACTACTCTTACCCAGAAGCTGAAAAGATGAAAATCTGGTTCAAGACTAACGTTCATCTCCAAGACATGACAAGGCAAGAAGACGAGAGTTTCCTTCTCGCCAAAAACGCAGTCATGAGTTTGCTAGTTGGAGCCAGGTCTCAGGCCGACTTCAATTCAGTTCTCAATACCGTCGCGATTCAGATCTTTGATCCAGACGACCTTCAAGCGGATGCTGGCTCCTCCGCCTTTGTCAATAATGATGTTGAAGACGACGAAGACGACTTCGATCCCTTCGTAGGCTACGACATCAACGACCCATATTTAGATTCACAGCCCTACTGATGATTCTAAATCTGAATCTTTCAAGTGTTTAATTTTAATTTTCTTATTGTAAATTACTGTAAATTAATTTGTTTAAATTTTGTTTTTAGATAAGATCATTGTATTCCGATCTTATCATCACTATCTCTGTCTGTTATTTCATGAAGGAACCGCAAAAGAAAATTAGATGAAGTAGATGACATGCTTTTGGTGTGGAGTAACCGACCACAAGGCAGTGCGGTTAGCGTAAAGGATTGACTCAGTTGAGAGGATTCTATATCTCACAGGCAACCCTGGTCAAAGATAGAATGTATTCCTTGGGCAGTTTAGGCGAACGGCCGTGAGTAAGACCCTGGATGGAACGACCTAATCAGACGCCAGAGAAGCCTATACGATGATATACAGAATCCACAATCCTCGCTAAATCAAAAGAAGCCAGGTGACATCATCAAACTTCCAAAGCAAGTTTCCAGTCCGATAACAGTCATATCAGCTTTTACTTTTCGTCTTTACCTTTTAAAAGTATTTTGTCAGTTTGTAATAATTTTCCACTTTGCTTTATTTATTTTCTTTCTTTTACAAAGATAAGATGCCCTCCGTTGGCCATGCTTATCTTTACTTTTTATAAAGTAGATTCCAAAGAGATAAGATGTCAGTCAAAGACTTGTCTTGTCAGCCAATCCTTATCTTCTTTGCTGTATCCAATTATGTTGAGACAAGTGTCAAGACCATAGAAAAGAATCAATAATTGCAGCTAGTTGCAATTATCGATTCCCTTCTATATATAGCACTTGATTCAGACCAGAAATGTAATAAAAGGTGGACATTTGAAACTCCAACCTTTTAGAAAGTAATGACCTAAACAAAGTTTAGTTCTACGAATCATGTCAGCAATTCTATAACATTCTTATGTATGTAACTTATATGATTAATAATGAATTGAAGTAGTATGAAAAATTTTCTATATTCGAATAGTTGATGTAATTCTAGATATGGATGTTATCCTTCTCAAGGGAGTATCGTCAAATGTCTCTAGCAACATAGTAACCTGCAAGTAATCTTGCATTGGTAGACAGTACTAAGTCCACGACAATCCAATGCAAACTAGAACAACATGAATTAGAGAACGTCAAAATCAATTACCTGGTATGGATGTTTTTATGCCCCAGCCCGCTTGAAAGATTTCTATCTTTCAGACATTACACAAAATTAATCGGGTTGTTGGCACGTCGAGGCGTCATTAGCCTAAATTTTCTATGGGTAGGTGCTCGAAAGTCTCGATCACGTGACGTTTCAATCTTGCCACCATGTAGCTCGTTGATAATTCGACCCACACCCTTAGACAAATACTCAGAATTTTTCCAAGAAATTTTATTGCATTTGAGTGATGGGTGGGACGAAACAAATTGAATCAACTGCGGATTAAATCTGGCGGCTCCTATTTTATTTTGAAAAGTAGGTTCCAAAATGCTGACTAGACGATTAAATGTGGAACACGTTCAAAACTTGGTGAAATGACATTTCTATCCCCCACGTTTCTTTTTCCTCTAAAGTTTACATTAGTTATTATATCTAAAATAAAAAGATTTACCTCTACGAAATACAAAAATAGTTGCTTCTGTTGAATTATGTTGAATTACTTCAGTTATTGATCAATTATATTTAAAATTTTCTTTAATCTTTGAATTTTTAGATTTATTATATTTTAGTCTCTGAATTATAAAAAATTGATCATTTTTTATCTTTATTATATTATTTTTATTTATATACGTTTATTGAATCGTTGTAACTGGAATATACGTTCACATTAAAATATTAGTACACATGTTTGAAGCTATATTATTAACTTGTTAAAAAAAATTATGATCAAAGTTCAATAATTAAAATAAAGATTTTGAAGTTCAAGAACTAAAATAGATGAACAAAAATAAGATTTAAACCTTTTTCTTGTAGTCTTTTTCTTATACCATTAAAAAAATTATTTTAATTCGCATAAAAAAATGTAGAAATTTGCACATGGCACTCATAAAATAGACTATCAAATGATCGTTCAACTCTACTTATTAGTTTATTTTATTTATATATTTCTAATTTTAATCTTCCTACAAAATAATTTCAAGTTTTTAGATGTCTAAGGTTTTTTTTTTTATTCTTTCTGAGTAGTTTTCTGAAAATTAATTTTTTTAAGTAGCATAAATATTTTATGACAACTCATTTTTATTTACTTTTAAAAATTTTTCCTCTTAATTAAAGTTGCTATATATTTTTTTCAAATGTTTTAAAAGGGATTCAATAAATTTCAAAAATTACACAACAGTTTTCAATATATAATGGTTCTTTAATGACCCCATACTTTTCAACCTTTTCAACTGCTTCATTTATTTATTTTGAATTTTTATCTTCTAAATTTGTGGGTGATTACTTTTCTTTTCTTTCCCATGGACAGACATTTGATTCTTTTTTTTAGGAAAAAAAAGGTTTTTTTTTTCTTTTGCCTAGCTAATCTATTGAATTGAATTTTAAACTTGAATAATTCTTTCAAAATTATGACACAAATTCAATAAAATTAATCGACCATAAATCTTCTAAATAGTAATTCAATTTAGGGTAAAATACTTTTTCGGTCCATGATGTTTGGTAGGTATCTACTTGGTCCCTGAAGTTTCAAAATGAATATTTTTTGTCCTTAAGGTTTGAGGTAGGTGTCTACTTGGTCCCTGAAGTTTCAAAATGAACATGTTTGGTCTTTGAGGTTTAAAGTACGTGTCAACTTGGTCCCTGAAGTTTTAAAATGAACACTTTAGGTCCCTGTAGTTTGAGAAATAGTTCTAAATTGTCACTTTTTTTTTACTATTAATTAACTAATATTAAAATGACGTGGCAAATTGTAATTAAATTGTTTATTGTAGTTCTTGATATTAATTAAATGATATATGTCTGGTATGAATCGCGGACGGCGGCGACAAAAACGTGGTGGTTGCCGAAAAAGGGTGGAAGAAAGAGAGAGGAAGAGATGAGGAGAGGAGAGAGAAAGTATCATCACTTACACATAAACTATTTAATTAATATAATTTGTCATATCAGCAATTACCATAAATAATTTAATTGCAATTTGCCACGTCATTTTAATATTAATTAATTAATGGTAAAAAAAAAACAAATTAGGGACCATTTAGAACTATTTCTCAAATTTCAGATACCAAAAATGTTCATTTTAAAACTTCAGGGACCAAGTTGATACTTATTTTAAACCTCGGACCAAACTTGTTCATTTTGAAACTTCAGGAACCAAGTAGACACCTACCTCAAACTTCAGGGACAAAAAAAGTGTTCATTTTAAAACTTTAAAAACCAAGTAGACACTCACCTCAAACCTCAGGGACAAAAAAGGTATTTAGCCTTCAATTTATTAAAGATGATATTACTTTTAAATTTTACTCAAATTTAGAAATGAGTACAATAAAATTGAGGTTTTTAATTTTAGATAGCTCGTTGGATCAAATGAAATTTTCTCTAAATATTTCAAAAATGGATCCTCTCCTAATTATTTTTTCTCCTTGCCTACCCTATGCTACCAAACTTCTTCACTTTTTTTTTCCTTTTATTTAGTTTCCAATTAAAAGGTAGCCTTGTTTTAAGTTAGATAATTTATTTAAATATAAAATTGTTTCTAATTTAAAGGTGATTGGTTTATTACCTAAATTTTAAAACATTTATACTATCTATTATTAAGTGACTGACCAATGATATTTAGAGGAAGAGTTATACATGAAAACTCTAAACACAAAAAAAGGAATGGACCAATAAACCTAGAAATGGACTCTTTTAGCCATAAAATTTAGAAAACCCTCATTTCAAAAAGAAATGAAGCATTAACAAGATAAAATCATTTTACTCGATAGCTAGTGTAAGCTCGTTTTTAATGGAATCTTTTAAGTTTTAAATAGTTTAATCACAATAGTTGGATCCACTCGTTGCTCATTTCAAATAGTGATACCAAAAGATAACTCATTCCCATTCCCATTACTCTCAAGCTGCATATCCGCACTATCTTCAAAAATTCTTAATCCAAGAAGTTTTTTTTTCAACATTAGAGGAAAAAGGAGATTCAAGTTACCTATGAAATATAAAAATCACCCGATGCGTATGCACTTGCGTGTATTATTATGAACACAAATGCTTCTTTTGTTTCTTTCATACCAAATAGTTGAAAGAGAACAATAAGAAAGGGATGAAATTATTAGGATTCAAGTAGTCAAAAGAATCAAGCAAAACATTTCTGTGGCCTCTCTTCCATTTCCTACATAGTCCAAAAGAAAGGAACAGAAGACTTGTGACATACCCTTATACTTTCATGGGCCCACAAAGGAATGTAAAATATTTTCATCTTTCATTTCATCTATTAGATTGGGCAGACACCACTAATTTTGATTGCTTTAATGCCAAGGTTTTTAAATGTAGTGCGAATGTCATGAAAAAGACCACTAAATGAAAGATTTTGATATATTGTTTGTTATCTTTCCTTATCTCTGCCACTAAATAGGAGAAAGGAGGGGAGACATGAGTGGAAAGACTCATTGAGATTGTGTAAAATACACTAATAACCACGGTTTTTTTTGTCCAACATATTAATTAGAATCTCATAAATCTACCAAGCAATAATATTAATACTAAATCAAGCAAAGAAAGGAAGAGAAGACGACACCAAAATTTTTAGTGATTTGACCAATTTGGTTTACATTCAATGTGCAAGGTGAGAACAAAACTTCTATTAGCTTCAATATCCAAGAACAATACAAATACAAATGGAAGATAAAGGGAAAACAAACCCAAACTCTAAGCAGAACAACCCACAAAGAAGATATGACAAAAATACACTTTTCTTTATTTTTCCACCTTCTTCTGCTGCTGCTGTGTACTCCGAGCAAGAAGAAAAACAACAAGAAAAATTATGCACTCTCTGTCAATCTCACGACAAGAAGAATGATGCAAAATTAGTGCTGCACACCAATGTAATAAAGTAGCCACGTAAATGGACTTAAACAAAAAATAAGTTCACCCAACCTTTGTTTCAATTTATGATTTGGAGAATGGCAAGACCATTTGGAAAACTTCAAACTAACATGGGTAAAGCTATTTATAAGGGTAGAATACAACACCCACCAGTCATGATTTTTCTAATCCAAGCTTAACATATAAAATCTTCAAGGAAAGGATATTCTAATTCATTCAATCAGCGTTGTTTTTCAAGTATTTATTTGGAAGAATATGAATGCATTGTATAACAATTAACGAAAAATATTAATCACAACTATTGTATCGAGGAGGTACTCTGATATTCTAAAATTACATAAACTTCTGGCACGCGCTTGAAGCTTAATTAGCATGAAATCTACGAAAAACTTGTACCTCGCATTGTTGATCTTAAAGCCACATTGTTAAGACCTACTTTTTCTAAGTACAACCTTCTACTTCTATTCTATTTTAGGGAGAAATGTTTTTATGCGGTGCTAATGATTTAATAACTATCTTTGTAGCTCCGTAATGTTTCAGCTCCTACCTATTATGTGGATATACCAAGAAAGATGTACGGCCTAATGAGGCTACTACGAAATATTTACTCATGGGTGGGGCAAGTTCTTCTATTTTGGTTCATGGTTTCTCTTGGCTATATGGTTCATCCGGGGGAGAGATCGAGCTTCAAGAAATAGTAAATGGTCTTCTCAATACACAAATGTATAAC
>NW_019104507.1:1884114-1897814 GCF_001995035.1 Momordica charantia
ACTCAACCTCTCCAAATTTTTCTGTATTTTTGTTTTTTTTTTCTAACAGACTAGTTTCATTTATCTTTCTAAAAAATTCATATTTTTCATAATTTTTTTCTCTCTGAAATTTCATCTTTTTATAACTTTTATTTCTCTACGTAATCTATTTGTTTCTCTGAAAATTATATTTTATTTTTTGATTCAATTTTTTTTAATGTAACTTTTATTTATCTTTGTATTTATGCATTTTCTCTAAAAAATATATTTTAAATCTTGTTTTTATCTCTAAATTTGTTTCCACTATAATTTTTCTCTTTCTTTATAATTTATTTTTTTTCTTTAACATATCTTTTACTCTCGACTTTATTTCTTTTTTCTCTACAAATTTTATCTTTTTGTCTTTAAATTTTCTTTCACTATTTTTTTTCTAAATCTTTTTATTTATCTCTCTAAAATTTATCTTCCAAAGGTTTTTTTACATCTCTCTAAACTTGTATTTTCATTTCTCTACGGGAAGACAAAAATTTATGCAAGGTCGGGTCCAAAAAATAGGAAATGCATGTCCCGACCCCATTTCAGTCACCGATTCCATTTTTTAAAATAATTTATATATATTTATTACATTTTTTTATACTTAAATTATAAAAATAATTAAAAACAATTATAAAACCGATAATTTTTCTCGAGAACATCTCTCGGACCCAAGAAGACGGAGACTAAAAATTGTCCCGAGCACAAGAATAAGAGAGAGCATCCTCACTCGCACCCACACCATTGTCATCTCTACTCTACATAAAATTTTCTCCCTTTAATAATATGTATTTTCAATTTTCTAACTTTTTTAAAAACAAGAAACTAAAAAGTGTTACCAAACATGTTTTTGGTGTTCTGTTTTTTAAAAACAAAAACAAAAAACCAAAAAACCAAAATGGTTATCAAATGACCCTTAGTGAATAGCAAATAAAGAGACATCCTTATCCAAATCATGGGCTGATTGAACAGAGAAGATAATCTTGTAAGTCATTGGTCTATCGTTAAGACAGCTAATAAAAAAGAATACGCTTCAAACTCCATTTTTATTTACAATAGCAATATGTTTTCTATAGATTCTTCTCCTCTTAGAATCTTTGTGAATTGTGTATTGGAACCAATTTATGTGCTCGACCCAAATATATATTGTCCCAAAATAAAGTGTCCAATGTTTGATTTTTGGGCTTGACTTTGTGAGTAAGCTTTTGAACGAGACTTATTTAGTAACCTTCCTATTTTTCTTGAAAGAAAATTAATTATTTCTTAATTTTTTGTTATATATATATATATATGTTTTTTTGTTTAAAAGTAAAGGAAGAATAACCATGACTAACATTTCTATAAAACTAAACACAAGAAATATATAGGACGATTCAGACTTATCGATTTGTGTTCTTTTTTAATTTTCAAATGTTTGGTCCTCTGCCACAAGTATAAGAAAGCACACTGGAACTCAACCAACCAAATTAGTTTGATTCATTTGTTGATTTAGCATAAATCAAACCGATGAAATATATATAATAATTAATTTTTTTTATGGCAATCTAGTTATTTTTTTCCTCTTTTTCTTATGATGCCAATTTGTTTCTTTTTTCTAAGCAAAGGCATCCCTCTTGTTGAAGAAGGAAATTTATCTTCGAACCGAACCGGCGAACTTTACTCCTCTCTAGGTCGGTTCTCCACTTTGAACCCAACCGAACCGGTTTTATTTAAACCGGTCTCCACCGTCGGTTGGTTCATTTGATGCTCGTCTAGAACCGAACCAACCGGCTTACACTTCTCCCTCTCGCTCCCATATGTTCTTCATTAGGGTTTAACCCTAAAACCTCTGCGAATTTGTGCCAATTGGGCCGACACGAAGAAGAAGAAGAAGAAGAAGAAGAAGAAGAAGAAGAAGAAGAAGAAGAATTGGGTATTGTCCGATTTCGGCGAGGGAGTGGGAAAATGCTGAAGACGAAGTACAAGCGATTACAGGGAAGTCAAACCCTAAGGCAACGATTGGTACTCGCAACGCTTTCCCGCACCTCTGTTCTGATCGAGGACATTAGAGCCGACGAGACCTTCCCAGGCCTTCGACCGCACGAGGTCTCCTTCCTCCGCTTGCTCGAGAAGGTCTCCGATGACTGCACCATCGAAATCAATGAAACCGGTACCCACCCACTGATTTTCAATTTCCATTCTTCCTCAATTTCTCTCGATTTTCTCATGGTTTTCTTTTTCTAGGCACAAAATTGAAGTACAAGCCTGGGATTGTGATGGGTGGTCGACACTTGGTGCACGATTGCGGTGTTAGTCGCTCCCTTGGCTATTTCCTTGAGCCCTTGATTCTTCTTGCTTTGTTCGCTAGGAAACCCCTCACCATTAAGCTCAAAGGTAAATCCAAGTTTTTGCTTACTACCCTTTTTACAAATTAGTCCCACCGATCTTGTAGCAAGCTGGACAGGTCTTTTGTAAATTTGTAGTGGGGGCCATCTTTTGTAATTTCTGAAAATATGAGTGATTGTAGCATTCTCATGTTCTTAGACCAGTTAGGGTTCTGGAATTTTCCACTGTTCCAGCTTGTGTAGCTCTTTGAATGTCACAACTTAGTTTCTTTATCTCTTATTTCTCACAGAATACACCAGATAATAATATGTACTTGTTATTGTTATTTTTATCAAAGTAGACTTTTTTGTTTGGGTATAGTGTTATTGTTCCATTTTAATTGATTAATGTCCGACATTTTTAGGTATTACAAATGATTCGAAGGATCCATCAGTTGATACTTTCAAATCTACGACGTTGCCCATGTTAAAGCACTTTGGAGTTGATCTAAAAGAAGTAGATTTGAAAATAGAAGGTCGGGGAGTACCACCTCATGGTGGTGGAGAAGTGACTTTGACCATGCCAACAGTTAAAAGTTTATCAGTGAGTGAGATGATTATATGTAGATATATATCATTGCGGTGTTAGAAAAAACTTAAATTGTTAGAATTGGCAATTCAGCTTTGGGTTGGGTTACAGTATCTTATGTGACTTGAAAACCAGATTATTTTATGTATCCTTTGACTTCACTTTGCCCATTGATCTTTCAAACGTTGCTTTTCTCTTTGTTAATTCATGCAATTAATGAGCTTAGATCTTGGAAATCGATTTTTCATGGAATTACCATTAAGGTGTTCCATTTTGATGTTTTTATATATTCTCTGTTTCTCATAAAAAGGGTTACCAATGTTGTACAGGCAGTATCTTGGACTGATGAAGGAATGGTCAAGAGAATTAGAGGGGTTACATTTTCAACTAGAGTCTCGTCTCAGTTCGAGCATGCTATGATAACTGCAGCTCGTGGTGTGTTTAATCGTCTGCTTCCAGATGTGCACATATTCACTGATCATAGAAAGGGATCTCTAGCTGGAAAGTATATTTTCTTTCTGCTTTGAATTCATTCATCAAAGTTCTATCTTTGATTGGCTCGTTTTTAACTATACAAGAATATTATTTTAAATGGCAGTTCACCTGGGTTTGGCATTTCACTGGTTGCGGAAACTACAAGCGGTTGTTTGATGTCTGCGGATACTACTGTTTCATATGGACATGCTGAAGAAACAACTGAGTTTGAAGAAGAGAAGAAACAGCTTTCACCTCCTGCAGACATTGGTGAACAGATGGCTTTTGCTCTGCTTGGTGAGATCGAACAAGGCGGTGTAGTTGACTCGACACACCAGGTTAGCATTCTCCAACAATTAGGTTGTTTCTAGTTTTGATTCACCTTGATTTGTCTCCGCTCTCTTTCTTTTTCATCTGAATTTCTTTACTGGATTATAATGTCTGTGTTGCTTTGTTTCGTGTTGTGTCCATGTTTCTTATCTTCCTCTTTCTTTCTCATATGAACTACTCTTGCTCATAAATCTGTGCTGCGTATGGTGTCTGTATCCCTGTTGTAATATGTGGGCTTTAAAATTTCTCCCTTCACCTCTCTAAATTCGTTTGGTTTTTAATCGAGGTGCAGTCAAGTTGGTTCACACTCATATATACATATTGAAGCACTTTTCTTCAAGATTCTCATAACTTTAATTGATCGACTTCTGGAGGGAAAAATGATGTTCTAGTTTTGGGCTTATAATAGTTTTATGCTACATTCTGCTTTGCCAACTTTAATCAAAATCGGCTTACCTAGTATAGTTTCCACATTTATATTTGGATTGTGCAGGGATTGTTGTTCCTTCTATGTGCATTGTGCCCCGAGGATGTTTCAAAGGTTCGGGTTGGAAAGCTCACTCCATACGGGATAGAAACTCTCAGAAACATATTAGAATTTTTGGGCGTAATGTTTAAAATTACGCCAGAACCTTCCAACGGTACCGTCGAACTGTTATGTGTTGGTTCTGGGATGTATAATCTATCCAGGAAGCACTCTTGATTGCCGAAAAAGATGCAAGAACAACTCAAGCCTGAAAGGAACGCGTTCACTTTGTACACCGGGCAGTATGTTTACTCGATGGGCAACAATCGGTCCATCTTGGTTTAAGATTGTACATTCAGGAGATGAACTCTAGATTGTGGAAGGGAAAATCAGATATAATATATGACCAACTGAGGATTATAGAAAGGCTGGATTTTTGGGGTCTGGCAAGGGGAAGTGATGTTTTTTGATGAGAGATATGATTACTATGTATTTTTGTTTTGGCATTGGAATCAAAGTTGATAGCAAAGTGTCATTATTCTTTATTCTTTCTCTGGGTTGATCTTGGGTTTCTCTAATTGTTTTATTAAATGCTTGGAGATTTTGTCTGGTGAAATATCCAAATGTTTGAAGAACATTTAAGCCTCGTTTAACAATAATTTCAGTTTTAGTATTCTGTTTTTAAAGATTATGTTTGTTTTCTCCCCCTTTCTTTAGTATGTTATTCACTTCTTTTTTAACACATTTGAATTATTAATGAATTTTTTTTTTCTGATTTGAAAGAAACAAGTTCTTGGAAATATAAGCTTTGATTTCTTTGAAAAGTGCTCCACTCAAAAATACCAAACTCAGACTCACTCTTCACTAAGATTAGAGTCATAAAACCTGGAAGAATATACCAAATAAAACAATAACAACAACAGAAAGAATATACCAAAACACTCTTCATCTTCTATAATAGCCGATTTCCAAACAACAAGAGAGAAGAAAACCGAAATTGCCTCATTTCTCCATACACGACACCGACACCACGACTAAAAACACTGTAGTTTCTTTCTTTTTCCTTTTTGACAGACTAACTGTACACAGTACAAATCAGAATCTGAAGTCAAGTAATCATCAAGCTGTACAGACAGAATAGACTAACTGACACAATGGGTCAAAACAAAACAAAGAGAACTAGAAGATATGACAGTGTAAGCTGTGCAGTTTGATTTTGTCTTGATGAAAATACTAACTTGGACCATCCTCTCCCCAAGCTTCATCTCTCAATTTTTGCCTCGTCACGATGCGATTCTTCCTGTCTTCTTCCTGTTTTCTTAGCTCTTTCAACCCGAAGTCTGGAGTAGGCAACTTCACTCCTATTCCCTGGGCGATCATCCGCTGGGCAGCTCTAGTGCACGTCTTTGGCCTCTGCTTTGGAGGTTCCAGATCTGACATTAACCAACAGCTATGCTCATTAAATCTTCAGCAAATAACCCTTATTCAAGATTTCGTGATGACGGATGCTAATGAAAATAGTGTCGTCTATCTAAAACAATCCTCTATATAGAAGGGTAAGGAAATGTTGTCATAGAAAACCTCAAGGAGCAGCTCTTACCTCTTGGTCGAATTGATCTCAAAAGAGGATCATTCTCATCAAGTACGTGTACGGTGAAAGGACTTCTAACATGATTGAGAGCCTCAAGGGCTGCATTAGAAAATTAAGGTAATCGTTAATATAACTTGAATTTTAATGCATGATACTAATTCATCAACATTATCACATCAGTGATTGAAAAAAATGATTCAATGTAAGATAATGGTGATAAATATGAAGATTTGAGCATTTGACAGAGACATTACACGGAGGAAGTTCAGTGAGATCTTCACTCAAGAACCAAGAAGCGACATAAGATTAAGGGTGAGTTGAAATAACTTTTAGAAGGACAAAAAAACATTTTTAGCACATTAAAAGCACTATTTGTTTTTTTAGCACATTAAAAGCACTATTTAAAGTTTTTGTAGTGTTTAAGTAGTCAACCAAAAGTCATATAAATTTTTTTTAAAATGCTCAAATAAGAAGTGTTTCCACTAAAAAACTCCTTTTTCTTTTTTTTTTTTCAAATAACAAAAGTCACTCACAAACTTTGTCTAAGCCAAATAAGAAATATATCGGTCAGTAGAAACCAACATAACAAAAATATGACCATAACAAAAGAAGTACATGACCAATTATCTACTGACTTTGCCCACGTCATGAACCATCAACCACAGGACAAGAGATTACAATAAAACTTTTCAATTACAAATAAGATAAGAAGTCCAATACCTAAAAGATTTCCCAAAAATGAAATTCTAGTTTTAAGAAAATTACCAGCTGACGGTGTCTGAAATACAGCAAGTGCAGTGGTATCATTGACCCAGCGAATGGCAACTCCAGAATTCATGAAGTTCCCAAGTAGTCTTTCAAGATCCATTGTTTTGGTACTTAGTGGAAAGTCGGTTAGGACAAGAACATGTTGAGTACCATATTGTGCTGGATTCACCCAATAAAATAAGAAAAGACTTAGCTCCTGCATGATATTTTTACTTGTGTACAAAACATCAACAAACAATTTTAGCTGCTTAGAAGCCGAAACAATGGCAGTATCTTATGTCAATTGTCCAGCTTGAACAAATATTACAAAATTCTATCATATTTGGAAATTAAGCGACAGGCTTACCACTTTTTAGCTCCCTACGCCCCTCCTCCAACCCATGAGTAGCATCTTCGGCTTTTGTATCCTTGATGGTTGAAGAATCAGAAAGCTTATCACTATATAATTCGTCTTTCTTATATGAAAATGTTCCCCTCCCACGTCGTCTAGGGGTTTGGTCTTTTGTCTCTCTGACTGAAAGTCCTGTTCCATCAGGTTCACGTTTCAAGGAGAGCAATTCATTTGGTGAGCTTTGCAAGGAGATCAATTCATTTGGTGAGCGATCTGCAATAGCTTCCCAATCTGTAAATGGTAACAGCCTATTGTGTTAAATAACATTCTTATTGTTATAATTAAATAGCAACTATTTTCTATCACAAGCATAAAAGAAACGAGAAAATCTTTATAAGATAAGCATTGGTTGGCTATACAACAACATAAAATTAGTAAATTGTTTGATTGAAATGTATAATACAACTTCCTTTCCTAAATAGTATGTAGCTCAAAACCATTCATTTAAAGATGATACAGTTCCCTTACTTTTTTCTCCAGGTTTCCATTGGATTTGAAACTAACTACTGTCCAAAATTTTCTTATTTGTTCATTATTGTTCCATCCATAATATATTATCAAATAATCAACTGCTTGATCTGCACTAAAAGTTCCGTCAAAGTCACTTTCAGTTTTTTAGTGCATCTTGTCAAAGTCATATTGATTTAATTATTAGTCTCTTGGTGCAGTATTGATGCAAAAATGATATATCTTAAGTGGTTTTTGACTTGTTGGCATTGGAGTTATTCAAATCAAGATGCGTGATAAACTTTCTAGGATTCTGTTCCCAAAGGTAATATCTTTCAAGAAATGCATACAAACGATCTTCATATCTTTCAAGACAATGTAGCCTTTGGGTGTTACAACTATCATATAATCCTTAGATCTAGTTATAAATGCTACTTCTTCATGGTATTTGTGTTTTAGACTCAAAAGACAATGCCTTTAAGGTAGAGATACCACCTATTCTCTTCAAATGATCAATACAGGAATACTCAAGATGGTGAAGTTCATTTACTCACATCTTTAATTTGTACTAATTCATGGTTTCTTTCTCTTATTTGGGGAAAAACAGAGCGGGGTAGGCACTAATTACAATGAGACAGTGATTTCCATTAAATAAAAATTTCGATTTCATCGATTTATAAGTTTAAGGCAATGTAAATGTACCATCAACATCCAAAGACCCATCACGGGGTAGAGCATTTTCTGGACTCTCTCTTTTATGATCCAAATTACCTTCACAAGAAAATCACATACCATCACTACTATTTACAAACAGACCAGTTTTCGAAAAGTAATCAAAGAAAATGAAGGCAAGGCAAGTTTAAGGCAATATAAGTGCACAATCATTCAACGACCCATCACAAAGTAAAGCATTGTCTGGAGTTTCTCTCTACGATCCAAATTCCATTCACAAGGAAATCAATCTCATTAACATCTTTAATATCATTATTCCTAATGTACCCAAGAAAATTTTCCAGCGAACTAGAACTTCATCTCCGTTGATTTTAAATGAAAAAGGGACAAGAAAAATGCACCAGTTGCAACGGATGCTCCACCAACTGAACCACGGGAAGCCGAAGAAACATTTGCAGACGAAGTTCGATCCCCTTTCACAGTCTTTCCATACCTGAAAGACGAAAAGGGAAATAAAATCAACTAAAATCGAAGTCAAATCAACCAGTAGGTCAGAAACCGCATACTCAAATCAAGAAATTCGAAACAGTAGTCCAATGAACTTCAAGAATCACAACTAAGAAGCCTCGAATTCAAGCCTTCCAAGAACAAGAACAAGAAGTTTACCCAGCAGGAGACGAGACTTGGGTTTGTTGTTTAAGAACCAAAGCTTTAGTGGCAATGTCGTCGGCTTTGAGAGAGAATCCTTTAGAAGAGTAGAGAGTGGACAAATCGGAGAGAGCGGCGGCCAATTGGGGATCTCGATTACAGTCGTTTAAGGTCTGGAGGCCGGAAATCACCGATTGGAGAAGAGAAATTGCAGATTCAATGTCTCCGGCAGTGACGAGGTCCTCCACAAGCTCGCTCCAGTTGGATCGCTGCCGCTGCTGCTCTTCTTCTACTTTCTCCATCGCTGCGGCTGATTCTCAAAGAATGGAAGTAGAAGAGATTTCGGATTTCGGATTTCAGATTTTCGAGTGGGAATAGTGCAGAAAGTTGAAGAAATTTGTTACTCGTACGCCATGAATGAAGTTCTTGCTCCCCCTTCTCTGTTTATATAGATTTTCCAATTACCGCGAACGTTGCTTTCTTTTGGCTTAACTGATTGATTATTAACAAATTATTATATGGTTAAAAGAAAATTGTAATTCAACAACATTTTTCAATTAGCCTGTCATATTTTTATATTTTTTAATTTAGTTTTATATTTTTTAATTTAGCGTTTATTGTTGGTGTATGATAATAAATTTTTTTGGCATTAGTGAATGGATGAAAATTTAGAGGAGAAAAAATGTTACCGAGAGATTATTAAAAAAAAAAAAAGTCATCCAAGAGAAGAGAACTCGAAATTTCTATCGATTACTTAGAAATTTTGAAGAGGAATTAGAAACTATTCTTTATTGGTTGGACTTTTTTTTCTTCTAAATTTTAGCCAATTTACTAATTATTATTATTATTATTATTATTTAGTTATTTATTTTGATAATTGGAAGTCAGAGTTTTGCTCCCCTATACCCAAGGACACCCTCGCTCTCTCAAAGGTCGGAAGCTAATTTACTAATTATTATATGTTGGGTTTGTAAAGAGTGCAAAAGAAGTATGAGAAAGAAGAAGATCATGGGTATATATGTGAGAGACAATATCTCTATTGGTACGAGTCGTTTTGTTTGAAAAATCTAGCTGTGTGGTAGGAAATCCTTGAATGCTAAAAAACTAAATAGGGAGCCTCGGAAGATGAACCAAAAGAAAGTTATGAAGGTGTTATGCCTTAAGAAGCACATACACTTCATTTTAGGTAATGTGTCCGTGTCAGACACTCCGACACTTATCGGGCACTTGATAGCTTAATAGACATGTGTCATACACTAGTTATAAAAAGTGAATATGGATTCAACAGTTGTTAGGCACATATCGAACAATTGTTAAGCATAAGAAATAGACATAAATAGTAGTATAAGACTAAATAATAAACTTTGAGAGTAAAAATACATCAAACTCATTTTTTTTACATAAAAATGCATAAGCTTATTGACTTTGAATTTCCTTCCTAAAAAAATGATATATTTTAATAAATGTATCTATGTCCTAGATTTTTAGAAAATGATGTGTCTGTCCGTTCCATGTCATATTCGTGTCTCGTGTTCGTATTCCTGCTTCTTAAGTTATGCCCAAAGCATACAATATAGTACTCAGTATCGTTGTCTCTAACATTATACTTATCATCAGGTAATTTTAACATTCATCAATATCGAGGAGTAACTAAATTAAAAATGTTTAAACTCCAAGGGACTAAATTGAAGGAAAAAAAAAAATCTCAAAATATCAGAGACTAGACCACATGTTTAGCCTTTGTGAAATTTTTACAAATCAAAATTTTAAATATTTTAGTTGAGTAATTATTCTTCAAAGTGATGAAGTCATTGTAACTAAATGATAGTCGGTTATAATTTCATTTGTAATATGGTTATCATCCACACCTTGACTCTTACAATTGAATTATGTCTTCCAAAAGTAAAAATTGTTAGGTTTAAAGTTGAATTTCTTCATTAAATTTTCAAAACGTTGATTTTTGGTCATCAAATCCTTAAAATGTCAAATTTGGTCTCTATGTTTTTTAGTTTTATTCTATTTTGATGCTAAACCTTCAAAATATTCATCTTAGTCGCTAATCATTTTAGTCCTTTATCTTTATTTTGTACTTTAACAAATGAATAACGTATCTTTTAGTATGTGTATTAATGTAATAACGTGATATATTATAGTCTTATAGATTGACTAAAGTAAGAATTAGGCGGGTGTATGTTAAAAGAGAACAAAACTTGAAAATAAAAAACTAAAATAAATCAAAATCACTTTTAAAAGTACATGGACAAATATACGGACTAAAATGAACAAAACTTGAAAATATAGGGACCAAATAAACTTTTTGAGAGTGCAAGGACAAAAATAAACCAAAATTAAAAGTATAAGAACGAAAATAAACTTTTTTTTTCATTACATCTTCTCGAAGGTTGACATTCCTATTACTGACATCATTTAATATTCGTTTGGTAACATTATGACATCCAATTTTATTAAGAAACCTAAGCATTTAACAACTATTTATGTTCCTTGTTTGTCATTTTTAGAAGCATTCTAAAAACTGTCTAAAAATTCTGGAGACAACAAAAATAAGTTTCTTGTTTCTAGTTCACATTTGCAATTTGTTCCAAAACATAAATAAAAATATAGCATTTTTTAATCCATTAGTATTGGGTCTTGCAATTTTATTTTTCTTTATTAAAAATGAGGAAACAGAAATCAGAAATGAGAACGTTACCAAAAGAATTTTTAGAGTCTCCATCATTCTCGTTAGTAGGGAATCGCTTAAAGAGAATCTGATTAAACGAACTCTTGTTAAACGTATAAATGACAATTTTCCATTAACTGTTATGTTTGCTCTTTGTTAAGGATCTAATCCTCTTATTGTCAATTGGTTTTGATATGTAACTCATGAATATTAATATGGTATCATAGCTCAAAAGCTCAAACGAGCATCCGGTCCAAAAATGGGATCCGACCAAGATCGATGAGCCAAAAGAGTCACGATCTTGAGGAGGCATATTGAAAAGAAAAGGGACCTAACAAGGATTTATAATAGACATGAACTACTTCTCTCATTGATAATTGGTTTTAAAATGAAACCCACGAATATTAATACTCTTTTTCAATAAACGATTCAATGAATCTGTTGGAGTGTCTTCTTCTTTTTTTTTTCTTTTCTATTCTGAGTATGTTGATATTTTTGGTGACTCAAGTTTATCCTATGCAAATTTTCATTTGAAGTTGTGTTGGGCTTTTATTTGTTAAAACAAAATATATATAGAGAATTTACCATAGGTGTCTTTATTTGTCACGCAGTTTTGAAAAATGGCCGAATGATCTCGATATGAGCAATCTGTTTCAAGTGATGAAGTTACCAAGGTTGATGATCAGTTGGCTGGTGACTTATTTGAGGAACAACCTAAAATTGTTAATATTGAAAATATCCAATTAAAATATCGAGCGTTAGACTACCAATGGACTAAAGATAGACAGAGAAGGGTTGTTAGACCACTAACAAGATATAAGGAAGCAAATTATGCAGGAAAATGATACAGTTTATATCTTAAACTATAATGAAATCTTATTAAGTTGTGAACCTTCAAACTTTGATGAAACAATAGAGTCTAAAGAAAGTGATAAGTGGTTAATTGCTATGAATAAAGAAATGAACTCATTGATTAAAAATGAGACTTTGGTGCTTGTAGAAAAATCACCAGATTGTTAAGGACAACGGTACCCTCGTACTCTCAAGCATCTCCATAATGGTAAGATATTGTCCACTTTGAGCATGACCCTCACGACTTTGCTTTTGGTTTCACCAAAAAAGTCTCATACCAATGGAGATAATCATCTTCTCTTATATATTATGGATCATTCTCTTCTCTAACCAATGTGGAAATTTTTGTTGCACACTTTGCAACCCCAAAAATCTTCCTCTCGAACAAAGTGTCACTTGTATCTTGTCTTAAATAGTCGTGCACGCATCTATTCCTAGCTAACAACGAGAGCTTGATTCTATCCATCACGTTTAGATAGAACACTTGCTATACGGACCACATTGTGTAAACACCTAGTGTCCTTCTATCACATCTTCAATCTCCTCCCCTTGAACAAAGATGCCTCTTCTCTTATCAGTGGAATCGAACTGATAGATTTACTTTCTATCAATCTCTAGGACTTGATAGATCTACTTTTCTTCTATCAATATCCATGACTTGATAGCTCGCCTTCACGTACTTTTTGTTCGATTTGGAGATCCATCCACAAGTTTCATAATGACTATTAGACTTACCAATCACTCTTGTTTTGCCCCCGAGGATTCCTCCCACACGGCTAGGTTTTTTACCATGGCTTTGATACCCCACTTGTTAAGGACAACGGTATCCTCATATCCTCATATCCTCAAGTATCTCCACAATAGTATGATATTATCCGCTTTGGGCATAACCATCACTACTTTGCTTTTGGTTTCGGTTAAAGTTGACTTTTTACTGCAGAAACATGTGTCGGTAGCCCTGTTTGACCACATTTTTGACCCATTTCCCATTATTATTTGCCAAAAAGGACCACATATTCTTAAAGTAGAACATACATAGATTATTTCTGCATAAAAGTCAAACTATGGTACTTTATGAAAAATATGAGATAAATCCGGTCAAAGTTGGAAGAAAATAACAGAATTTTGTTTTTTTGCAGAATTGCGCCCGGTGCATTTTTGGAGGACAATTTGTCAAAACGCACGTTTTGATTAATGAAGGACAAGGAAGACATTTCCCACATGTTTAAAACCGTGAGTCCAAGTCCAAGTGAGGTGGTTAGGTGAAGCTCAACCCTTTTCCACCTAAAATGGAGGGGAGTTTCAACCAACCTATGGTGCTATAAAAGGAAGTCATCCATCCCTCAGCAAATCATCCCCTTCCAAGCTTCGTTTCATCTTCTTTTAGATGCTCTCTAGTTGTAGAACACGTTTTTAGGGTTTATGTTCATGTTCTAGTTGTTCATTTCTTTGTTTTTCGCGCTTTTACCTTTCGTAT
>NW_019104507.1:1908555-1964139 GCF_001995035.1 Momordica charantia
ACAATTCAAATGATAAAGAAATTTCAAAATTCAAAATGGCATTTCCCACCAATTTTCAAACTTGATTTCCCACCAAATTTCTCACAAATTCTCACCACTAATTTCTCACAAATTCTCACTACTAATTGAGCACCACATTGACCTTATTTATAGGTCATGGATAAGCATGTGGTGTGATTTACATGACACTAATAATGTCTAAAATTGAGACACATAGGGCATTTATGATTTCAACACATGGTACATGGATAATGGAACATATGGGGTTTATAAATAAAAGACATATAGAAGACATATGGAGCATGGATTTTGAGACACCTCAAAATTGGACACTAAACAAGGGTTAGTGGACATCTATTTAATTAAAAATTCATAATATATTATACTATATTTGTAGGTAGACACAAAATTAAGTTGTGAGAACTAATGTATTAATTTGTGTTGAATAAAAAATTGCCCTTTGGTTGAATAATTGAGAGAGAGAAAGAGAGGAAGAGGGAGGGGCATGAGTGGAAATAGAAAAAGAATGATGATTGTGAAAGATAGAAAATGTAGGTGAAAAAGTGGGCAAGTAATAATCAATTGTCATCATCAATGTTCTTTCCTCTTTTACCCTCCTATTCATTTTCTTCCCTTAGGACCATTACTATTGACTTTTAATTTTATTTATATGTTAAATTGTGTATATATATTTTTTCATTTTTTATACTTTAATTCTAATTTCGAGTGACATGTATCAATTACTACGGAGTTAAAGTTCAAGTTCATATTAACTTCTATTTTAAATTATTATTTAAAAAATCATAAAACTCATTTACCACACCTATGAATAATTTACTGCATTATTTTTTTTTTTTGTTATGCCTCACTAATGTCAAGTAAACTTTAATAAAATTTTAAGAAAGAGTGACAAATTTTAAAGTAAGGGGCTTGAATTGAAATTAAAGTTAGATTGTAGGGCTATAATTGTAACTTAGTACATTAACTTTATAAATCTAAAGTTCATTGAGAAATCATTAAGAAAGAACCTTGTATTCTCATGATTTAATTTTAATGTTATGGGTTTATAACTTTCTACAAAGATTTTTCATGTAATCGAATTGGGAAAATGAAACTAGTTATCCATAACTTTTAGGCTTTGTGAGTATGACAAAATATATTTAAAATATATTTTTTGTTTTTTCTTATTTCGATTTTACCGTTTTAGATTTTGAAGAATAAATGGTATATCACATAATTAGATTCAATAGTATATCAAATCAGATATATATTAAGTATATCATTAGTACGTCAGGTATCTCATTCTTTCCGCTTCACGTTTGATAAGAGTGTATTGGACTTTTGTAGTTGTTTTATTATTATTATTATTATTTTTTTGCATGTGTTGAAATTGAGAAGTGGTTTCTATTTTTTATTTTATTTCCTACCTTTGCAACCACCAACAAAATTTGACGTATTATGTTTCTTCATTTTGATCACAGTGTCTATTCCATTATTGATTTAAAAATTTTCAACCAAGTCTCTAGAATTTTAACCATGGTGAGTGATGTGACATGATCTCATACCCAATTAAGTGCAGATACTGAAATCAAGATTAAAATTGATAATCTTACAATTTTTTGTTTTTGAAATCTCACGTGTCTAATTAATCTCTCACTATGTCTAAATAATTACTAGAACACACAATATTATTGAAATTTTCTTCTAGGAAAATATTTGACTTCTTACTCGCATGAACTAGTTTTATAATACTCCTACTAAATGTTTGATAAATAAAATAGAAAAATGTAAAAATATACAAACTTTTTTGAAAATAGGTGAGGAGTATAAAGTGAAGTAAAAGTGGAATGAACATACAAATCCAAGGTGGGATTATAATGAAGAGTTGACTATTGAAAGTGAATGAAAAAATTTAGAAAAAAAGAAAACAGAGAAGAAAAAAAGTTTGAATAATTATTGTCTGGCAATGCCACTTTAGAATGTAAAATTGGAAGTTATTATGAATTGGTATTGGTAAACTGTTTGCCCCAAACACAATCATTCATTTTCCATCAAAAGCCTTCCCTCTCTCTAATTATGAGTTTTGAACTTTGAAGGCCTCTGCCAAATTCCCCTACCTAGGGCCTAGCAGCCCTTGGCCAAGGTAACCAAAATGGCCCATGCCCTTTGAGAAATCTATATATACATTTTCTATTTAAATTTATGTTTTTTGTTTGTTTGTTATTCCTTGGATTATGATTGAGTTCATATATATTTTATTTCTTTCAACTTTTAAGATTATTTTATTAGGTTCTCTAAATGTCTATTTTAATACTTACCCTTTTAAGTTTATTCTATTTTTATTTGTAATCACGACCTTTTAATAAGCTGAGATAGATAGTTTAGCCAGTTGAGTTATGTTGCATTAACGTTCTTCTCTATTAATTCTTTGCATGTCAAGATGTTTTGAAATCTAAATAAAGTTAAATTTGAAGATAATTTTGTTTGGAAGTATTTTGGTCTAAACTTTCAAATTTATAGTTATGATTAGAGTTGGAAAGTTTCAAAGACAATTCTAAAGTCATGTGCAAGCACCCAAAAGAAATAATTATTATCTTTATAATCCCAAATGAACTTAGTTTGCAATTACACCACACGAAATAGGTTTGATAAACAAATATGCAATTTGTGCAGAAGATGGTAGATGACAGACCATAAGTTTCTTTTGGAGAATAATGACAAAGTATATGTCTAATTCGATATGTTTGGTGCGCGAATGAAGAATCAGATTAGCACTAAGAAAGTTATCACACCACAAGACTATTAATATTCATGGGGTTTTATCTCAAAATCAATTGACAATGAGAAGAGTAGTCCATGACTATTATAAACCATTGTTAAGTCCCTTTTTTTATCAATGTGGGATCCTTAACATGCCCCCTCAAGATGGTGCCTCTTTTGGGTTCACCAATCTTGGATCGGATCCCATTTTGGACCGAATGCTCGTTTGAGCTTGTGGGCTTTGATACCATATTAATATTCATGGGGTTCCATCTCAAAACCAATTGGTAATGAGAAGAGTAGCTCATGACTATTATAAACCATTGTTAAGTCCCTTCTTTTATCAATGTGGTTAACATGAGTACGAGGAAGAACCAGCTGCAAATCCAAGAACAGGGACTGAACCCGAATAAGATATGTTGCAACCTGAACAATACTTCTACATTCTGCCTTAGTACTAGATCGAGATATGATCGACTACTTTTTGGAAGACCAAGTGATCAACTTTCCTCCAAGATATACGCAAAAAATAGAGGTAGAACGTCTATCATCTCGATCTGAAGCCCAATCTAAATTAGCATAACCATGGAGAGTAAGTTCTTGTGGTTTACGTAATAAAAGTCCATGATCATAAGTTCCTCTAAGAAACCACAAAATTTGTTTGACAGCCTGCTAATGAGTTACAGTGGGAGCATGCATGAATTGACATATTTTATTTATACTATAAGTAATTTCGGGTCTAGTAATAGTGACGTATTGAAGTGCCCAACCGTACTTCTATATAAGTGTGGATCATACAATTATTCTCCATGAACAACAAATAACACTTGCCCACTAATCATAGGGGTAAAAATTGAACTTGCAGCATGCATATATTGGTCTTGTGAGGAAGATCAGAGATATATTTGAATTGGCACAAAAATAAACAATCAGATGAAGGATACGACACCTCAATTTCCAAGAAGTAACTTAAAAGACCAAAATCTTTTAGGAAAAATTGACAATTCAGCAAATTAATAAGCTTCTTAATTTCAGCATTTGAACTACCCGTAATAACCATATCATCTACGTATACTATCACATAACAGTGAGACATATCAGACTGGCGAACAAATAATGAAGAATCTGCCTGTGATGTAGTGAACTCTTGTGAGAGTAAGAATGTATTTAATCGCTCAAACCAATCCATAAGAGCTTGTTTAAGGCTATATAGAACTTTATGCAATTGACAAACGAGCGGACCATGCTTTGAACTTCCATTCCAGGAGGTTGAACCATGAGAACTTCCTCATATAGCAATCCATGAAGAAACATGTTGTTAATATCAACCTGCCTCAAATACCACCCATTTTTCAATGCAAGAGTTAGTAAGACACGAACGAACGCTAATCAACTTAACAATAAGACTAAATGTTTCAGTATAGTTGATATCTGTAGCTTGATGAAAGCCCTAGGCAACAAGCCTAGCTTTATAGCAAGCTATAGTACCATCTAAATTTTGTTTTATCTTGTACACCTATTTACAACCAATGATCTTCTTATCAGAAGATTGAGGAAGGATAGATCATGTTTGATTACGAATAAGAGCATCAAATTCTTCTTACATCGCATTCCACCAATGAGAACATTGTAAAGCTGCCTTGTTCCACCTTAATATAATCGATAAAGTAAGCACGCAGCTTGAAAATGCCAGTTTTTTGCTCTGGTGATCATTGGGTGGCCATTAGAAACACTAATTAGATCAGGCACAGTGGACTGAGATATTTTAGAACAAGTCGATGGTTCAATGGAAGAATTTTGTTCAGGCATGGGAGGCGAAGGAGGTTCATGGTTATGAGGAGAGAGATCGGCTAATGGAATTGTAGTGGAGAGGATAGGAGAAGTTGGAGCTGCAGGAGAAGACACAATTGGAGAGGTTGGTAAGACAATAGGGATATTGGAAATAAATATTGAGTTTGGTGATACAGTTTGGGTAGGAAACATCAGTAAAAAAGGGAAAACATTGTTCATCAAAATAAACATGTCGAGAGATATACAACCGACCATTGGATGCAAGACACTTCTATCCTTTGTGTTGGGAACTATAGCCAAGAAATTAGAGACATGACATAGAATAGGATTGGATTTCATGATTGTTATAGGCTTTCAAAGTAGGGAAACATAGACAACCAAAAGTATTGAGGGATGTATAGTTAGGATGAACATTGAATAGCTGGTCCACAGGGGAAAGACCATTAAGTGCAAAGACCATTAAGTGCAGTGGTGGGAAAGCGATTAATCATAAAAACAAACGTAGAAAAGGCATCATTCCAAAAGACAAAATGAATGGAAGCTTGAGATAAGATGTAAGATCCATATCTACAATTTGTCTATGTTTGCATTTGAAGGGATGTGAATCCCGGAGCGGAAGCGGACCGTTGTTTGTGATATTTGGGAAACAAAATCAAAACGGTTAAGAAGAAAAACACAGGGGAAAACTTTACCTTTGAAGAATGTTTCTTTAACGATTTCCCAACGAACACCACCACCGAATCTTCCTTGCCATCCTTTTGGGTTTCGAGAACACGCTTGTGGGAGCGTTTCTTTGGAACGAAAGGGAGAATTTGATTGAGAGAGCTATATATTATAAGAGAAATTATTTGAATCTCATTCAAATAATTTCTCTTATAATATATAGTTTTAATTTAGAATTAACTATATATTATAATGTATCAATATACATATAATCTCTTATGAAATTTGAACAGTTCAAATTCTTCCAAAACTTGTTCCTCGTTTTAACCGTTATGAGCTAGCAAGGGGACCTAATGGACCTACAGATCGAAGCTCCAACGATGCAAGATTAATCGGTCAAACTCATTGACCAAGTTAATCAAGATTCGTTAACTACAGTCATTCCACTAAAGACCCGCAGTTGCACTCTTCTCACTGCAGAATGTTTTCGTGTCCATGGATATACGACCATTAATGACGAGTCAATCCTTCACGAGTGCTCGTAACTCAAGTTGGGTCAAATTACCATTTTACCCATGAGTTACATCTTACTCCTTAAATACCACTGCTCCTCTAATGAACAACCCGGTTATGGTCCGACCAATAACCCCTCTCGGGCCAATGAGAGGATGGGGCCCCTTGTTCAAGTCCCGGACTCAGCATTTAAGGGAACACTCATCTACTCCCCTAAAGTCGGAGAGGAGTAAATTTCATCTTGTGAAGTTATGTTCCCAGCTCCCCACTCAGTCTCGTCCCAAAAATGGTAGGAATGTTGAGTCGACAACTTGGGCCACTCTCACCCATACAGATCAAAGGACGAGCCCTCACGGTCAGGAGTCCATAACTCACTCGGGATTTAGAATGAGTTGCTTGGTCATTCTAAGAAACAGCAATCTATTAGTTAACGGTGTTACATCTAAAGAGTGGCTATTCCGTGGTTCGGTCTTGTACAAACTCATTGTATAGGATACCCCCACTCGCATGTCTCCACACGAACGACTTGGATCGAGTCGTCTATAACCTTTACAGAGTGGGCCGTATCGAAAGTGTTGCCAGGAGAGGGTACCCAGCCTCATCCATATACTATAGACCCTTTAGGTTATTCACGGGACATTATCCACTTGTATATCAAGGGTATATCAATTATATACCCAGTATATCAAATATATACCCAGTACATATACTGTCCCGGTTACACTAAAATAACCTCGGATGTTTAGTTTATTGGATTTTGGACAATGCAATGCTATGAATTCAACAACAAATTTATTGAATAAAACTTTATTGAGTATACATTTGTTTTTACACAAAATACAAACTATGAGTTTAGGACAACACACCCAACAGCATTCCACAATCCCATTTTGTTGAGACGTGTATGGACAAGATAAGCGATGTTCAATACCATAAGATTTTAGAAAAGGAACAAACAAAAAAAAAATTCACCACCACCATCAGTTTAAAGGCGTAAAAGAGAACAATTAAGTGTATTTTCAGAAAGAGATTTGAATGGTAGGAATGCATAGAAAGCTTCAGATTTATTATTGAGAAAATAAACCATGTATAGCGTGAATAGACATCTAGATGTAATAGAGAAAATTATTTGGAGATGGTACAAATGCAGGGCCCCGTAAATCAGCAACAACTAGTTGGAGAACCAGGGAGATTGCCTCTTCCAGAAACTAAGATAATCCTTCATGGAGTTTCTCTCGAAGGAGTAGCTGACAAATGTCGAGATATTTCACAAAACAAGTAAACGGATGAAACCCAAAGTAAAATGGTTGTTGATGTAGAAATTTGGCCTCCTAGGATTTCGCCAAATTCGCACCAATCTTTGAGAATAAAAAGGATCGAGACTTGCAAAACAGAATAGCATTAAAGATGCCACACAGGCTCTGATGTTTAAGTCAGAATCGGAGTAGTTGAGTATAAAGTGTAGTAGAGATTTGTAGCCTCCCTTCATTATGAGTATTCACCCTTCTATTTATAGAGGTAAAATCCTAAGGCCATTAGGATATCTTCTCCTTTTAAATATATGACATATTCTACTAAATCGAGGGGAAATCTTAAGACCATTAGGATATATCTTCTCCTTTTGAATTCCTTAAATAAGGGGAATTCGAATTATAGAAAATGAGGATTTTCTCATCTATAACAATGGTTGTCTTGAGCAAATTGACTTACACTGATAAGATTTTTGCCAATTTGAGGGACGTTGAGAAGATTTTTCAAATGAAAAATTTGTTTAACAAGATTAGAAGAATTTAGAGTAAGAAAGGATGTGTCAGTATGTGAAATATTCATGCATATTCCATTACCAACGTGCACCTTGCCCTCACCATGATATTCAGTGTGCCAAACTGACATGGTTTGTGGCCCCAGAGCTTGGATACCAGTTGGTATCACGATTGAAATCTTGTACAACCGTCATCGCCTCCATCTGAGATGGAGAACTGCCAAGTAATCCATAGTTACCTTGAGTTTGAGTTGCTAAGAAATTTTGACGAATTGGTATTGTGTTTGGTCCATGATAAGCTCTGTGAAATCTCATGTAGCACCAAATTGTAGTATGACCAAATCTACCACAAATTTGGCATTATGGTTTGGAATCCCCAGCCTAATTGCGTCTGTTATACTGTCGGTTGTCATTCCGCGTCTTTTTTGAAAATTAGGATTAAATGTGGTTGAGTTATTTCCCTTCTTACTTTCATAGTTCACTGTCAAGTTTACTAACAAAATGAAACCACTCATTCCGGCCTTCTCGTTGAAGTAGTAGCGAACAAATTTCTTGAATTGTTTGTGGAGTTTTCTTAGCAACAATCACTGATACTGTAGAGGAGATCAAAATCGGTGTCCAAACCTGCCAAAATGTGGAGGATGTGATCATCAGTTGACATTTCCTTGCCTGCTACTAAAGAATCCACCAGATCCTTGAGATTCATGCTCCCTTTCTTTAGATTCTCCAATTTTGATTTTAGATGCATAACAATCACCAAGTTTCTTGAAGCAAACATGCTTTCCAGAAGTGACCAAATTTCTCTCATAGTTTGACAATCGAGCATTTGTGAGAGAATTTCTTCACTCATCAATCCAAGAAGCGAAGACGTTATGAGTTTGTTTTGTCTGATTCACTCATAATACGCTGGATTAGGTATTTGACCAGATGATGATGCTGCTTCATTCAAATTCTCAACAAAATGAGTTGGAATTTCAGTATTTGATTTTATGTAATCTTCAAACTCGTCACCTTGAAGAGCGGTAATAATCTAGAACATCCAGAGAAGATAATTGCCATCATTCAACTTTACTACAGACACTTTGCTCCCTGGATTAATTGACTTTGCCGCAGATGAATCTCTTGTCGATTACGGATTTCCTACTGGTGTAAGAGATGCCCTTAATGAATTGCACAAGAGCCCGTCGTTAGACTGAATGCTCTAATACTATAACAAATATTAGAATAAGAGAGGAATGATTACAAGAATAATAGTCCATTATTGATTAGTGACCAACATACTAGCTAGTAGTCCCTACTAAATACAAAGGATTAACAGAACCACTACTTAATACAAATTATTAACAAAATATAAATAACCAATGTCTAACCACCTACGTAATCCATTACAAACTACCCAGAAGTCGATTTAACAACCTACTTAATCTGTTACAAATCTAATCCACTCCCAAACTCAAGTATGCATCTAGACATTGTCGAAGTATCCATAAACGACTACAACGTACTCTAACTTAAGACTACCTGAAATTTCTAGGCCAACACTACATGAACAACGTCCCTTAAACTTTCAAACATCTTTTATGTCCTTAGTTTGAAGAGTTGCACTTGATATTCAAGTTAGAATAAACCCAATAAATTGCGATTTTTCCCATTTTCCTTTCTCTAAATAATAATTGTTTTCCTAAAAATAATATACCGTTTTATTGAATGAGATGGAAGTGATATCACATCCTAAATCTAATATCACTTTACAGATATCAATATTTTAGGTTATGATTAGAGTGATGACTTTTAAGTTTTAAGTGTTGTGACTCATTCCATTTAAATTTTGTTTAGTGATTTTTTTTTTGTCATTCTTTTCCTTTTTTCTCCATTCTAAAATTAGAAATGAAGAAACTTTTTTTTTCTACCAACGTGGAGAAATATCCTTCCCTTTCACAATGATTTTGACTAAGGAGGAATTAAAACCTCCCGAGTGCTTTAATCCTCTAAGCTATAAGTCTACCAAGTTCTTTTTAGCTTAAATAGCTCAAAATTTTAGATGCCCAACAAGAATTAACTTAGTTCTTAAAAATAAATTTTTTTATCTTGATTTCATTCTAATACATTTCTTCCCCTATGTATAAAGACGCATACATGGAGATTTTTAACCCATTGTTTCTCGCTCCTCTATTGACTTGTTCGAATTCCGCATATTGCGTTTCTATATAATATGTGTCTGGATATTGTCTAATTGAATTTCTTTTTAAAAATATCTAGCTTAAACAATTAATCTTCGACACAATAGCAGGAAGCCCAAATAAATATGGCATTTTGAAAAATGGCCAAACATATTGAGTATAACACTCTCTTCACCTACCAGGAATCGGAATGGGAAGGAATCAAAATGAAAATCATTCGGAATGGGAATGTTATTCATTTTATGCTGTTTACCAAAAAGTTTCTAAAGTCGAAATTAGGACTCTTTTGATGTTGTTTACTAAAACTGTCTGTAATCGAAATCGGAATCGGATATATGTAGTATACCCCTTTCTTCTTTCTGGCTAATTACAAATACATTTGTCATGCTAATTTTTTAATGACAATAATAATATATTTAATCTATTTTATTACTATATTATTGATAGTAAATATTTTTTTACCATAATAATTTATTTAATATTAATATTAATAAATAATAAATAATTAAAATAAAATTGCATTTACTAAAATACTATTTATTAGAATCATCATTTAATATAAAATATTATTAAATTTTATTATAATAACATTATTAAATTTTATTATTATTATAATAATAATGATGATGATGAATTATATTTTAAAAAATATAATATTATTCCGTAATAACAAAATAAAATTAAAATATTAAATATAAATTTATAATATTTTATAATAAAATATTAAACTACGGATACTAAAACAGATTTCCATACTTTCATGTCATTCATCTCAAACACTTTAGAATCATGGTCTGAGTGATTTGTTTTAGTCTCAACCACCATCATATAGAAATGCGATTAGTATAGAATTCACTATTGACGAGGGGAGAGCTTGAAAGGATGAGACTTAATCCATCGTTGTGGCGAAGAGCTTGGAAGAGATTGATACCTTGGGCAATATTGTCAATCAAATCAATCGGTCGTTTCAGATAAAGTTTGGAAGAATGGGAGATCACCTTGAGACTAAAATTTAAATAAGAAGAGACAAAAATAGATTTAAGAACAAATATGACAAATTATCAAATTTTTAAATCTCCTAAAAAATAATTTAGCTCTTTCTACAAAATGTGATATATTGGCCCCTTTTTAAAATGGGTGGCCAATTTTAGCCCCACACTTAAATCATCCTTAACCTGTTTTGTCTCTCTCCCACCATTTGAAATCTAGAAAAAGCCTCTAGTCCTATTGTGTAATTTCCTTTTTTTTTCTTTTTTCAGAAAACAAAATACAAAAGTAACCTAAGAAATTAAATGGTTGTCAACTATTTGAATACCTACAATTTTTTTTATATGCCTCCCCCAAAAGTGAATAAATACACTTACAAAATTTTTACTTATTTGATTTTTTTTTTCAATTTCTGTTCCCCTCAATTAATTAGTTTCTCTTGAAATTCATTTCGTCCTACAAAATTTTGTTCATTGTACTCCTTTAATGGATGTTTTATCAACTAAATTATGCTCAAATTTACAAGATAAATACTCTTTAAAAAATTATGGGGAGCAAAGTTATTTAAAGAGCTACGTAATTTTACTTTGATTTGGAATATTTCTTTGAATGAAAATACACATTCTATCAAATATCTTTATACATACGGCATCAGCTTTATAACATAGCTAAAGTTTTTTTAGTACAACTAATGTAATATTACTAAAGGTGTGGTTTGAATAAATATTACTTTAATTATAACCACCAAGTAAAATATCTTTCATAACAAATTACTTAAACGTTAGTTTCTCCGTTAAACAATTAGACCAAAATCACTCTACAAATGTTTCATCATAAAACACCCAGTATTTGCAATGACTTCTAAAAAAGTATTTTTAAATGAAAGTACTGCTTCAAAAATCACTTTTGATTATCTAACTAAATACTATGAAATTTTTCAAAGATTATTTTTAAAAATAATTTTCATTCATTCAAAATTAATATAGCATATATTTAATAGAAAAGAGAAATATTTCTTTCACCATATCATAAAACTATTCTCAACCACCAACCCCAATATGTTATTGTTATATATATATAGAAAGAGTGTTATTTTTAATTCAAATGTGGAACATGTTTTGTTTTATTTTTAATTTTATAATTTCTTCTTCCTGTGGAAGTGGCCCATCTAATTTCAAATTGAATGAAAAGAGGAAGATTGATCTTATCCAATTCACTTTAAAATAAACGGTTTGCAAAATTCTTTAAAATTCACATTGTGAATTAAATTTTCAAATAATCAACGAAATAAATAGTATAATTAAATTTTTTTTTTTCTTTTCAGTTCGATAATAAAATTAGAGGTGTTTTCACGAAGTGGGGATTTAGTTCCTGTGAATAATTTAATTCCCCACTTGTTATTATTATTTTAAATAATTTTTCACTTAAATAATCTTTTAAAAGAAAATTTTAATTCAACGCTTAATTCTCAATTGAATACCCAACTACTATAGACGAAAATTTTCCACCTTATAAAAAAAATATATGTAATATTTTACTTTTTTATAAAATAAAATATAATATAATATAATATTTCATCTTAATCTAACATGATTAAGGTTTTTTTAGTATATATAAATGTAGCTAGATGAGGATCGAGGTGAGGACAAGAACAAAATGTCCCTGATGGCTCCTGAGGAGTCTAAATGGGAAATTTTTAGTCCAATTTAGGACGGATTCAGTGAAAAAAATGAACACTCCGAAATTCAAACCTCCCACTTTAAGTCAAGGATAAACCTTTTATTTTTCTTTTTAAGACCATGTCAAAGACAAAAATAACTTTCCTTAATGGAACTTGATAAATACAATCACTAAACTAAATAAATAAATAAAAAGAAAGAAAAAAGATCCAATTGGTTTGGTCGGTTTGACTGTTATTTTGGAGCCCTATTTTTTTCTTGAAGAACAAGGATACCTAAAGTTGTAGATTTAGTCAAATTTCCTCAGCCAGAAACTTTATTTATTTATTTATTTTATATTATTAATTGGAAAAATCGAAATATTGGTAATGAAGCAGTACATAAAACGACTTCTTTTTCCATACTAAACGACAACAGCACTGTTTCTTTCTAATGCTACCATCATGAAGATTGGATAACTACACTCCAACTCAATATATTTTGATAGAGAGGGGAACCACAAATCAAAACCAAGTTGCAAACTTAACAAAATTCAAGTCTTTTCATTTGATTTCCATCACTAACTCAAAAAAATCCGATCAACTCAGTTCAAATCGAGTTCTAATCCTACATTTTTATGGATTAGGTTCTCTTAAAATTAGTTTTCGTACGTGTATTCAGACACAGTTGCAATGAATTGAATATATTTTTATTCATAATAGAATTATATAATATACTTTTTTTCGATTCTAAAATCTTTCCATCATACTTTTTCAATTTTTTTCAAAAATAATTAATTCGATGTTCGAAAATAAGTTAATAAATGTCACTACTTTTTGAATAAGTTTTGAACAGTTAATTCGAACCTACTCAATCCAAATATTTCATCGTCAGGTTGGGATGTAAATCTGGGAAGACAATTTGATTGGTCCTCATAAAATGTTATTTAAATCACAAATTTATTTTTATTTTTTCTCTTCCACTCTTTCTCCATCACTCTTGGCCTTATCCAAATCAACAGTTGGGGTTACATGGATTTGTTGGCCATTTCCAATCCAATGGTTTTGAGCCGTTCGATTGGTCGTATGAGAGAGATACAGACAAAATGATGGGATGGATTTTGTTCATCCCTTTTGTTTGGAGCAAACCAAAAATTTCAATAGAATCCCTCCAATTTTCCTTTATTTTAATATTTATATTCATTAAACAAATTTTGTTATCGAAAAGATATTACGGTGTTGAGAAATTATTAGAGGTAGTTGCCACAATGTGACGGGATGTTTTACACATGTAGATATATAAAAGAGAAACTACAAAATTAATTCTTTCGTATATATATATTCAATAATTATTAGAAGGCAACTAGAATGTGTTGGATTTATTCAATATTTTTTTTAGTTTTAGGTTCCATTTGATAGTTGTTGGAGGCAAAAATATGACATATCACGTGGCGAGATATGGCCACCATCGAGCTGCTAAGCTCACCTATGGCCGAGCTGCTAAACTCACTTATGGTCGAGCTACTTAGCTCGCCTATGACTGAGCTCCTAAACTTACCTATGGCCGAGCTTGAGCTACTAAGCTCATCTATAGCCGACCTCAATCATTGCCGACCTATGGTCCGACATCTAATCAATTTGTCGTAACGGTCATAACGGACTTGTCCTTTCACTCCGCCTATAAAAGGATCTTCATTCCTCCTACTAAAGTATGCAATTCTACGACCCGAGAATGATCTATTTGAGCTCGCACATATACTCACTTGAGTATCGGAGTGTTTATTTTATTTTTGTTAAGTCCTACCTTACATGAGCTCGCACCTCGTCAGCTCGGCAGTTGCCACGTGGCCGACCTCGACAGCTCGACAGAATTTTGCATCAACAATAGTGTTTGATAATTAAACTTATAACAATACAATTTTTCATATATATATATATATATATATTTCTTTGTTTTTCTGTCTGCTTTTTTAAATCTAACTCAAATTTGAAACAACTGCACTTTGTTTTTGTTTTTTAAATTTAGAAAAATATATCAAAGAAGTTACAAGGAGTATAAAATCTAAAAATGAAAAAATAAAAAATAAAATCATTATCATGATAACTTTTCATATATATTTTTTTAGAATTATTTTGAAGAATTTGTTCAATTTGCACTCTCCCTCAAAGTCAAAAATTGAACTTCATCAGCATCCCAGTTCTATCAGCCTCATAGAGGCATGTTTATGAGAGAGGAAAAAAGAAGAAGAAAAAAAAAACTATGACAAGTAATTTGCGAGTTTATGCTCAATCAATTAGAAATGAAAATATTATTTTTGCTCTCTCAATTCAAGGTGATGAAAATCGTTTATTTGGGTTGGTAATTGGTATCTCATGGTAGGAATATATAATTCATTATTGTCCAAACAACTATTCAAAGTTTCTAGGCAGGTCATCACATTCATACATTCACGACCAAGAAACAATGAATTGTCTTATGTTGGGCTTGGAGTCTTCGCTTTTTAGATAACAAAAAAAATTTATCCACCTCTTTGGTTGCCAAACTATAGCAAAAGTGTCACCTTTAAACCCTGATAAGATAATAAGTCAGTGTATTAGATGATCAACTAATTACGCACTATTATAGATGGATCAAAAGAGACGTTTCTATACGAAACTCCTTACCAAGTGGCCACTAACCCTATGACAAAATGCAGAGACCACAGGCAAAATTGATATGACCACTTGGTCAGTTGCCTTTTCCTTTCTTTTAATTGTGGAAAATAGTGGAAAAGTAAAGAAAAATAATAGCCCTCCCACTCTTACTATTTTTTTTTCCTCGAATTCTAAATATGTAAAACCACAGCTTAAATTACTAGGTTATAATTTCGCCTCGACATTCTTCTTAGACTAACCTAAACGATTAAACTTTTAAAACGACATAAACATAGTTAAAACCTAATAATAGACAAAAGTTTAAATTTGAAAAAAGAAAAAAGTTAAATGTTATAAAAACTTTAGGCGCGTGGACATAAATTTGAGAGTGGAAATTGTAAAAGAAATGTAATGAAAACCAAAACGACAATATGAGTGAGCTTTCCTGCCCTTTCTTTCTAATTATACTTCTTCAATCCCATTTTCAGTTTTCTTCTTTTTTTTTATTATTATATTGTGGAATCCAATGCTATTTTTATCCAATTTCAATGCTCTTTTCTTGATAATTATTTAAGTTCTAATATTTCACTACAAACAACTAGTTAAAACATTAATAAAAAATTAAATATTCAAATCTTCTACTCTCGCATCCGATATATATATATTTATTTATTTGATATCTATGAGTGTTCGAACTAAATAGAATATCTACATCATGATGTTGGAGATCTCATCCTCTCAAAACTCTTTGTTACTTTCTTTGACCTCTTTAAATCAATGGGTCAACTCAGGATAGTTTATATACATCTGAATTGTTTAGGTTCCTTTCGATAAAACTGAAAGTTTAAGATTAAAATTGATTATTCCACGAAAACGAAATTTGATTGAAATTTGAAGACATGATTTATTGTGGTATGATGTTTGAGCATGTGTTTGGAGTTGGGGTCCGGGGGGACTCTTTGGAGAAAATTTTAAGAGAGATTATGATTTGTTATCAAGAGAGTAATTTGGAATATATTGTCCAAACATGAGTTCTAATCAACCCACATCTCAATGCTTAGCAGCCTCCTGCATTTCCTCTTCCTCCAACCGACACACTCAATAATTCATCATCGGTATTTTCGACTTTGATTCATTTTCGTTTCTATACTTTCTATTTGTGTTCATTTTAGTCTATGTATTTTCAAAACATTCGTTAGGGTCTTGTATTTTTTAGAAATGACCATTATAAATGTTTTGAAAAGTATACGGACCAAAATAAACCATAACTAAAATTAAAATGAACAGAATATATATATCGCATCTTGAAATTGATCTAGACTTTAAAAATTAAGAGGAATAACCAAAATGGAATTTTATACAAAATTCAAGAAGTAGCATAGAACCTAAAATTTCGATGAAAATTTAGAGATCAAAATTGAATTTATCCAACCATATTGATAGGCTTGCAATGACAATTAACCTTTTTTAATAGGAACTTGTTTAAATTTGACGCAGAGTATAAATATGTCAAACTTGTTGAATCAATCATTATTAATAGACTATAGATGCCTATAGTTTCAATCTCCTTTCTTTGTTTTTATATCTTCTATCTCAATTTGGGAGTGAAATGATGGGAAAACATCAAAAGAATAAAGCTTAGAGCATGTTGAATTGTGTACATAAGACTCAAAACATTGCAATAGCAATTTTAGGGCATAGCTTGTTAATTTAGGGGTTTATGGGTTAGCCTTTGATTAATTATATATAGCAATACATAGGGGTGTTTGGTAATCATAATTAATCAAATCCACATGTCTATTTTTCTGTGTCTTTTAGCTTTTGGTTTGTATAATTACATAGGAAACACAAAGTGAGGGACACAACTCCATGGTTGGCCACCATGTTTCCTAAATCTTGAAATTGTCACGATAATCGACCTCTCTACATTTTCTACTTTGAGAGCGAGCGTAATCTAACGTAGGAATTTGTTTTTAATTTTCACTCAAATCTCATATCAATAGAGATATTGTCTTTTTACTTTGACCAAGAAAATTCTGAAGAAGAAACAAAGCTTCGACGCTCCTGAACCTTCATTATGGTGAAGGTAAAGAGCTTCTACACAAAGCGGTTTTTTATTCCACTGTTTTGTCGTAGCACCCCAACACAGGCACCAGCCGACTCAGGGGACCAGAAAATGCCTTTCGTTTCCCTCGTCGGCCCTTGCTATCCCCACGGGCTGTATGGGTAGGTTGTCCCTCCTTACTGTATTCTGTTTGGCTCTCTTTTATCAAAATTGCAAAAACCCACCTTTTAACTATAGTTGTTGATGATCACAATCTTGAATTTTCAATTTGTTGATTTCCGTCCATAGAGTTACAAACTCATTGGATTTAAGAACTTTTCTGCTGTAACACACCATTATTAGTAATCAGATTTAGTTGCAACAATTTCATAAGGTTGATGTCATAATTGCATCAACCGCATAATTAATTTAGGGAGTGGCTTAGACATTAGGATTTATGGTTTGATTATAAAAACTCTTATGGTTCATTGAGTGGTCCATGCGTTTTTTAAGTTGCAACCAATAGATTTAAAATGACTGAATTTTGCAATGATTTCTTAAGTTTGAGGAATTGTTGCTGAAATTTGAACTTTGAGGAGGTGTGATTTGAAAAATCTCAATTGTTAAAGGTGATTTTGTAAAGAATTTTTTTTAACAAGTCAACTCTTCTTTTCAATAATTTTGGCAGGGAGGGGCGATACTAGTTATCAGGTTAGGGAGACGCCTGGTCTCGGTCCAATATTTGTTCTCAAAAGCCTTCGTTTTCGTGTCGAAGCAAACTCTCCAAATTTATGACCAACCCTTCCTTCAGATAATTGAGAAGAAATAGGCGATTCAATTTACCTTTCTAATTAAATTTGCATAATTGGACAAAATATTAGTGAAGATAGAATAAAGATACATAAAAGTTCAAAATATATAGAACAACCTTAAAAAATGTTTGCTATGAACATAAGGTATAATCGTCATCTTAAAGAAAATAATAACAGAATTTTAGAGGGAACAACCAACGAGTAGTAAAAACAATATCATGATTTCTTGAAGCTAAAAGAATCAAAAACTCAATTGCTTTGTTGAAATATATGAGAATAATTGTTGCAAACTTCATTTGAGCGAAAAAGTACAGAAATTTCTTCAAGGTTGATTCGGCTAAAATGATGGTGGCCACCTATCTTAAGATTTAATATCTTATGAGTTTCCTTGTAACCAAATGTAGTAGAGTCAGACAGTTTTGCTCGATAAGATTAATCATCAAGGTAACGCTCGAATACTCACAGATATAAAGAAAGATATAAAGAAAAAAATACCAAATAAAGAAAAAAAACCTCAACGAGACCAAAGAGAGAAAATAAGTATATCATGACCAAACCAAAGTCCAAGTAAAATTAATTGAGTGAATAGGGCTCATGAATTAAAATTCAAATCGATTCATAACATTTTCGTTTCTTGTTTCTCACTTTCAATTTTGTTAAGAAACTTGAGCCTTTTAAACCTATATATGTCTTTTGGTTATCAAAATTGTATATAAATTTTGAAAACAACGAGAGCGAAAACAAGTTTCTTATTTCTGGTTTCAGTTTCTTATTTGTTTTAAAACATAAATAAAAATAATATTGTGTTATCATTCTTGAATCCATGGATGATGCCGGGCCATGAAATTCTATTTTCCTTTATTAAAAATGAAGAAACATAAATAAGAAACGGGAATGTTAAGGGATTGTTTGGTAATGTGTCTATCTCTTGATTTTTATTTTTGTTTCTTATTTCTGGTTTCCTCTTTTTTAATAAACATATTTGGTAACAATTCTTGTTTCTTCTTCTATAAAATTTTAAATTAAAATAATAACTTTTTAAATAAAATTTATTTTTTAAAAATTAAATATTCAAATTTTGTATGTCATATTTATTTTTAATGTTTATTATGAATTTTATAAATCAATAATGATAAAATAATACTTTTATTTATGTTTTGGAATAAATTGAAAATAGAATGAGATTGTGCCACATGGTCATAATTTGTCTAATAAATATATAAAATCATCATTATTTAGTCGACAATAATAACAACAAAATACTATAAAATTATAATTCAAACTCCGAGATACAATTTAAAAAATTACAATTTAGAGAACTAAATAGAGAAAAATCTATATATAAAAAAGTTTATAGATTAAACTCGTAATTTAACGTGGTGGAAATATTTTCTAAAAAAAATAAAAATCTTGGTGGAAATATTGAACTCTTGAATTTACATAAATCTTGATGGTAATTTAACGTTGATGCTGATGAATTTCCATTTTTAAGAATATTAGACTAGAAATAAGCAGGAAGAAGAATTTGAACCTCCAATTTATAAAATAATTCAACTAAATTTAACTACGTGTACATATAGATTAATGGGTTATATCCAACCCGAATCTTATATTTTTGGGTTGGGTTAGATTGGATCAGTGGATTGCAACTTTTTTCTTCTTGAAGAATTGGATTGCAATGGATGAATGGCGATGAATAAAATTGATGAACGACTATGTGAGAGAGATGAGAGTGAGACAATGACCTTGAGAATGGGAGAGATGAAAGATATGGCAGCAGATCGGAATGAAATTTTAGAAAGTAGACAAAGAAACCCTAAACCATAATAAAAATCGAACCAAACTGATTAGTTCCCAATCAAAATCGAGCACTGACCTAACTCAACCCAACTTTTGCGGTATAGGTCATGTAGCTTGGCTCTCTTTAGGTTACCGAGCTTTTTGTACACCTCTAAGTTCAACAATTCAAGAGTTGGAATCAAACCATCAACCTTTAAGATATCAATGAGTATTTTATCTACAGCGAAAATGAGTTTTTTATTTCAGTTTTCAATTTTCAAATTGTTCCAGAACATAAATAAAGATAATACTATTTTTTCATTCTTGAATCAATGGATGTTAGGGGCATGTAACTCTATTTTGCTTTATTAAAAATGAAGAAATAGAAATTGGAAACACGAATGTTATCAAACGGGCCCTAAGGATTGTTTAGTAATTAACCATGATATTTTTTGCTTTTTATTTTTTTGTTCCTTATTTCTTGTTTTCTCTCCTTTAATAAATGAAAACATAATTGTGTTTGGTAATTGTTTCTTGTTCTTTATTAAAAAAAAATAATAATAAAATAAACATATATTTTTTGGGTTGGATTTTGTTGGGTAAGAGGATTGCAACTTTATTTCTTGGAGAATTGGGTTGCGATGGACGAATGGCGATGAATGAAATTGACGAACAGCCATGTGAGGAGATGAGAGTGAGAGAGATGAAAGTTGTGGCAAGAAATTTGAATGAAATTTTCGAAAGTAGACAGAGAAACCCTAAATTATATATATACACACACATACACATACATACATATATACATACATACATACACGGATCGAACCAAACGGGCCGATTCTTAAAAATTCTTACCCAATCAAAATCCAGCACTTACCTAACTCAACCAAACTTTTGCAAGTTGGGTAATTCGATTCTTTAGGTTACACTTCTAAGTTCAACAATTTAAGAGTTGGAAATCAAATCATCGATCACCTTTAAGATGTCAATGAGTATTTTATCTATTAAGCTATACACCAATTGAAACTGATATTTGATGATTTAAACTATGCTCAAACCGACGACAAAATAAGACTTGTGTTAGATCCATAAAAAGGTAAGGGTAATATTTAAATAAAGATGATAAAAAATGGTTACTTGTGGCAGTGATATATTATATCTATAAATGTACTGTTAGTTTGAGGCAATTTGAGGATGCAGCCCAACAAGTCATATCAAGGCCCACCACAAACACTCCCATTCAATAGGGACCTCTCCCTCCACTTTTTTCTCATTTTTTTCCAATAAGAAATTCAATTAAATCGTGCCCCACCATATATTCTTTTAAAGTTTTTACTACTATTTTCATCCCCGCTGTTTCCAAACATCCATTTCGATATTTGTACTTTAAATTTTTGTTCACTTAAGTCTGTGTAATTTAGCATATCTGTTTTGACTTTTTACCTTAAAAAGTGACGACTTTGATCTCTTATTTTACCTTTGTCTTATTTCTTTAATCATAATTTTAACATAACACTTTACTAAATTTCTTGAAAGGCAGCTATAAGTTTGTATTAGAAGACTTTTAATTGTGTATAAAATTTGTGTTAAAATTTTACGAATGGAAAAAAAAACAGACGTTTTGAAAGTATAAAAACTAAAATGTCTCTCGAAATAGCTTGGGTAGCTTGGGGCCTCAAGGGTCTTGAAACTCCTGAATTTTCAAAAAAAAAATATATATATATATATAAATAAAAGAATTCAAATAAATCCAAGTTTAAAATACAGAGAGAAACTAAAATAAACTAAGTGAAAAGTATAGAAACTTAAATCTTTTTTAAAATTTAAACTTTTTTTAATTTTATATTACTTGTACTTTTATGAGTTATGTTTATATGGTTATGTAGAAGAGTTTTTAGTTTGAAAATAAAGGTAAATTTTATTTTGGTCCATAAATTTTTTTAAAAAAAATGATTTTTCTAAAATATTAAACAGAGTTGGAGTACACGTTGAACCACACTAGCATTTGCAAAATGAGAGATTTGATGGAAGAGAAAAGAAGTTGCAAAGTTTCAAAAGCTTTATTTAAGATCTCAAAACTTTGCATGTTTATTTTATTTTGGTCCTGAAAAAAAAAATAATAGTAATAATCAATTTAGTTTTTTACGTTTATTTTTTATTTTAATAAATAGATAACATGATTTTAATATGTATATTAAACTGTTGAGGACATGTATTGAATTTACATAAATTGCTCAAAAACGAATATTAATTAAGTATATTATGTTGCAAAATAATAGCAACGATGAATATTACTATTATTTAAGAACTCATAAACTAAAATAATAATTTTTTTTTGGTTAAATTTAAGTCTAGTCCCTTCAATTTTTAGATGTCTAACTTAAACTTTGAATAGTATCGAGTAGATCTACCAACTCTCAAAATTTGTGGTAAATAGATCTTTTAACTTTAAAAAGTATCTAATAAGAGTTTCTAAACTTTGGATTCTTTGTCTTATAGTCTTTTGAGTTGTTAGACATTTTTTTGAAAAATTTTAAGGAATTTGTAAGTTTAGGAACTTATTAGATACGAAATTCAACCTTTTTGTCTTATTAATTTATAAAAAAAAATAAAAAAAGTTTTAAAACTTGAGATAGGTCAATAATTTATTAAATACAAAATTCAAAATTCAAAAACCTATTTATATATTTTTAAAGGATGGGTGAGAAATTTTTTAAAGTAGCCACTCGTTGGACCCAATTGATAGAAGTAGATTGTAATTTAACTTCATTTTAAAAAGTTTGGGACCAAATCTAATTAAATTTAAATGTTATAGGTAGCTTCCGAATAGGACATGTGTTCGCCCTTTCACGAACGTGGGCCCACAGGGAACTGATTCTCAATAGGGATGTCGCCGACCAGAAGGCGTGTCTGCTCACGACAGGACAAACACCTCAAACGGTTACACCCCGTACATGTCCAAAGTTAGCGGCGCATGCTGTCGGTACAATGGGTGCATTCAATGGCCGTGGGTGACATGCTTAGGGGAAGCAGACAGCAAGGCTACTTTGCACTATCGGGGACGCGCACCTCTCTGCCCTACCGTACCACGCACGACGTCCCTACCACTTCCAACCGTCATCCTTCTTAATCAGGGCTATAAATGGAAGGGTGATCCTCCACACCAAGTAAGTAAAAAACCTGTCACTAAACCCGAACCTCTGGTGTCTTATTCCTATTTTTACTCTGATTACTAACTTGAGCGTCGGAGTATATTAGGTGGGACACCACAACGGCGTCGAGTTCTTTAATTTCAAGTCCAGTAGATCCATCTCTGAACTGCTCGTTCGGAAACCACTTGGTCCTTAACCAAAATTCGACACCAACAATATTATTTTTCAAAAAATAATATTTTAAAAAATAGTTGAGAAACAAGGTCTTATCACCACGCCGTTGAGTAGGCAGTTTTAATATAATTTTGGAGAAACAAAATATAAATAAATGGAAAGAGGCTTTTCAAAAAAGCAATCGAAATTAAAAGATTGTCAGGAAGAAAAAATTTAGTCCTGTAAAACGCAATGTTCCGTACTGATGGGACCCACCGTTGAGTGACACGACACCTGTCATACGACGTGGTGCTAAAAACACGTGTCAGATATGACTTTCTACTATTTTCCTTTTTCTTTTTCTTTTTTTTGACTTATTTGTTTTTTCGAAAAATTAATTTTTACCTATCAAGATAATTGTTACAAATTTTATCTTAAACTAGATAAAAATATATTATAATATTTATCTAAAACTTAAACAGTGCTGTTTAAAGGATCGTTCAAAAAGTTAATCTCAAGTAGAACATATATCTAGTATGAAATAAATAGGATTTAAGAGAAAATTACACTTAACCTATTTATTTTTGTTGAAATTTTGTGTTTTGGTACTATATTAGTTGATGTTAAATATTGATCAAACTTAATTTTAAGCAAGTTCATTACTAAAACTTATGTCATTTAACTTCAAAATAGATAATTTTAAATAAAAGTTACAACTAATCAGATCGTCGAATAATCTCTCATTATTTAAAATGTAATACTAAAGGAGGATTGAATAAAGAATTGGAGATAGGGAAAGACAAAATGAGAGGGAGATGGAAGAAGATAAAAAATTTTGCCCACTAAATTGTCACAATTAGTCAAGATTCTCATACTGCCTTTGTCTCCTCCTCATAATTTTTATTTTAACAAAATTTAATTAATATAGAAAATAAAAATAAAAATAAAAATAAAAAAGAAAGAAAAAAAAAAGCCTTTCCGTCCTATCATCTTCAATGATCATTTGGTTGGTCCCACTTATAAGAAAAGATCCCACTCTTAAAAAATATCCCTTTCTTTCTATGATTTTTTTTTCTTTGTTTACAACATTAATTGAATTTCTGTTTTAGAAAACTTTCAACCTTGTTTAAAATAAAATAAAAATAGTTGTGTTTGTTTTATAAAATTTTTGAACTTTTAAAGGCATGTTTTAGCTTTTGAATCCTCTACTTTATTTGGGTATAAATGTATATCGTTAAGAGTTCAAGTTGATTGCCAACTATTGGTTTTGCTCGTCTTGTAAGGGAGTAATGATTCAGGAATACCTTAACCCTTTTCCATATGTTCCATCGTTAGTTACACCCTTTTTATTGATTGTCAATAGCATATGTGTGGTTAGTTTCCCTAATGGTTTGCATAATTCTCTTAGTCTCTGAATTTTTTCGTTAATTTGTTGTTAACGATTTAATTGATGGATAAAATGATTCCAAATGTATGTCTTAACATGCTAATGTGAATTCATGTAGGTTGGTACTGATTGAGGTAAGTATTAAGTGGTAGGATAAAAACATGATCAAGAGTTAAATAAAGTTGGCCCTTGCAAACAGTTTGATGTACTATTTCAAAAGAAGTACATCATGCTAATGTGTCTTGGATGATCCACGTCTCAGGGTCAGGCGCTCAAAACCAAGTTACTATTATTTCTTTTTTTTGTCCTTTGTATTAAGTTTTTTTTTAATAAATGGTTTTTCACAAAATGATGCTTTTTAATGAGTCTGCCAATAGTGAAGATTATTGGAAAATAAAGGACAAAATTGGAACCGGGAGCTAAAATTGTTGTGTCATGGCCGGAACCACTATCTTGAAAGCAAAATTGGCACGACCTCGATGCTAAATTGTTTTACTATCGGTATGCTCCCAAGGTTAACACAACCTTTAACTCAGACGTGCATTCGTCGGAATGGGAGTTCGTGCTCAGTTTAAGGTAGTGTAGAGAAGTGGAAAAATGAAGAACGGTGTAAGAAAAATGAAGAACAGTGTAAGAGAGAGTGGAGGTGGAGTACAGGAGAGAAGTATTGAATGAATGGGATGATGAAAAATGATAAGGAATGACCCTTATTTATACTGATGGAGTGATCCAAAAATAGAACTTGATTTTTTAAAAATAAGAAATCCAAAAATTTTGTGGCCACCTACCACCTGTATCTTGACTTGCTCAACCAACTTTTCATCCGTCCACGTATATTTGAATTTCTCCAATTAAATTGGCATTTCCAACAATCCCCCACGAATGACAACATTCTAAAAAGAAGTAAGAAGAAGGATTGAATTTCTGAGCAAAGGATAAAAACATAAGCATTAATATCTTTCGATTTGAATTAATGTATAGTAAAATAGGGAACAACCTAAATAATGAAAATTAGTTACCTCTTGAACTTCCAGTATTTATAGTTGAAACCCCCACAATATGTTTGAATCCTCAATTTTGATTCCACGATAGTTATCAAGTGTTTTTAGTGGTCATGCACATACACCTTGGGTCATCGTGAAAGCTCTAGAAAAAAGCTCCACAACTCTTTCATAGAAGGCAGCCTCACCTTCATCAAGTCTATCATAGATAAACCATTCAAAACTAAGCTACGAAGACTTTGAATATTATCCATCAAGTCCATGCATGGACCACCCAAAAAGGGCTATGGATTCACATGTTCACCGTATCCATCAAGTCCATTCATAGACCATCCAAAGAAGGGCTATGGATACACATATGCTTCACTACATCCATCAAGTCCATACATGGACCACACAAAAGAAGGGCCATGGATTGAGCATCATGGCTTGAATCCCACATATCCTGAAGGCTCCAGAATTACTCTCCTTGTTTGGCATTTGGTGAGAGGATCAGTCAATTTCCTCTCAAACCTCACATACTCCAAAGATATAATTTCATTTTTCAGCAACTGCTTCATAACTCTATATCTTAGATGTACGTGGCATCTCTTGCCATTGTATACACTGTTTTTGACAATTCCTATGGCAGCTTGTGAGTCACAGTGTGTGGATACAAGTATAGATTCCTCCCACAATGACATGTCTCCAAGAATGCTTCTCAGTCATTTAGTCTCTTGACCTGCTAGTTCAAGTTCTATGAACTCAGATTCCATGGTAGAGCAAGCAATGCAGGTATGTTTTGTCGATTTCCTTGAGATAGCTCTACCGCCAAAGGTAAACACATACCCGCTAGTGTAGCTCACTTCAGCATTATCTGTAACCCAGCTTGCATCACAATATCCTTCTAGCACAGCAGGAAATTGTTAAAATGCAAACAATAGTCCATTGTACCCTTAAGATACCTTAATAACTGATGTAGAGCAGTCCAGTGATCTTTACCAGAGTTATGGGTGTATCTACTCAATCTGCTTACTGCATATGCAATATCAGATCTAGTGTAATTCATTAAAAACATGACACTACCTATGATCTTTGCATATTCTGATTGAGATACACTATCGCCCTTATTCTTTTTAAGACTCATGCCAGCATCATAAGGAGTTCTTACCGGTAATTTATCAAAGTGATCAAATTTTTTCAGCATTCTTTCAATGTAGTGTGATTGACATAAGGAATACTCATTATCATTTTTCCTTATTTTTACACCAAGTATTACATCAATCTCTCCTAAATCTTTCATTTCAAAATGTGAAGAAAGGAGCAACTTGGTCCCATTAATGATATCTAAGTTTGAACAAAAATTGAGCATGCCATCAACATACAAGCATATTATCACACAATTAGCTCCAAACAACTTTGAGTAAACACATGTATCATATCAATTTACTTTATAACCATTGTTTACCAAAGTTTCATTAAAATTTTCATATCGTTGTTTAGGAGCTTGTTTTAGGCTATAAAGAGATTTTTTGAGCTTGCATACGTTATTTTCTTGTCCGGTAGCTAAAGACCTTCAGGTTGTGTCATATAGATCTCATCTTCTAAATCACCATTAAGGAAAGTTATTTTTACGTCCATTTGGTGTATTACTAAGCTTCGAATAGCCGCCAACACTATCAAAAATCTAATTGTGTCAATCTTGGTTATAGGAGAGTACGTATCAAAGTAATCAACGTCATACTTTTGTGTGTAACCTACAACCACTAGTCTAGCTTTGTATTTTTCTATCGTACCATATGGTCTCATTTTTCTTTTAAAGATCCATTTACACCTAATAGGTTTATTTCTTACAGGTAAATCTACCAATTTCCAGGTTTGATTCATAACTATGGAGTCTAGCTCACTTTTAATAACTTCTTTACATAGGCTAGAATCTAAAGCATTTATAGCTTATTGGTAGGTTTTAGTCTATTCGTCTATCAAATACATCCAAGCACACTGATCATCTATCTTGCCAAGTTTTCTACTAGATAGGAAGTTAGGAAATCAGGGGTCTGAAGCTTCTACTAACCTTTCGCCTTTTACTTCTCCTAGGTTCATAATCTATTACATCATTGGATTTAGGTTCAAGGTCTATCATATCAACAGAAGTGGAGAGCAATCACATGCATGTAGTTTTTGAAATATCACTAGATTCACCACCAGTTCTAATCATAGGGAAGATATTTTCAAAAAATACAGCATCTCTATATTCACATATTGATTTATCATTCAAGCTTATAAACCTATATGCAAACTATTTTTAGCATAACCAATGAAAAGACAATCAAAAGTTTTAGATCCAACCATTGGTTTTTTGAATGCTGGATATGCCACCTTTTTCATGCACTCCCACACCTTCAAGTAGTTCAGGTTTGGCAAATACCTCTTCTAAAGCTCGTATTGTGTCTTATCCAACTTTTTGTGAGAGACCTTGTTAAGAATAAAACGGGTAAAATGTGCAGCTTCCCCCCACATATCATCAGATAAACCAGAACTTAATAGCATGACATTTATCATCTCTTTTAAAGTTGTATTTTTCTGTTAAGCTATTCCATTCTATTGAGGTGAATATGGAGTATTAAATTCATGTATAATCTCACTTGATTCACAAAAATCTCTAGGCGAATTATCACGATATTCACCACCCCTATCTAATCTTATCCTTTTTACCTACTAATTGGTTTTCTACTTCAGCTTTGAATTTCAAAAACATACTACTAGCTTTATCTTTAGATTTTAGGAGATATATTTTCGTATATCTAGAAAAATCATCAACAAAAGAAATATAGTAATTTTTCCACCTCTGTTAGTTGTGTTTTTGAAATCAGCTAAATTAGAATGAATCAATTCTAGGAGTTCAGTACATCTTGTAGTGACAGGTTTAAAAGGTTTTTTTTAGCAAACTTTGCTTCTACACAGATAAGACATTTTGCAGTTTCAGGCAAATTAGAAGCATTAATTAAATTTAAAGTTCTAAGCCTTTTAATCGATGCAATATTCACATGCCCTAATCTACCATACCACACATCAAGAGACTCAACGATGTAAGCAGAACTATAATTAATTTCATTTGAAGAAATAGCATTGAGAACAAACAAACCATCTACTAAACAGCGATTACCGATAAAGTCACCATTTTTTGTGATAATAACCTTGTCGGCCTCAAACACAATTCTAACTCTAGCTCGGTTCAACAGAGACACCAAATTCCTACGTAGGGAAGGAAAATACAACACATTACTTAATGATAAAATTTTGCCAGATGTGAGTTTCAAGAAAACCTTCCTTTTCCCAAGTACTCAAGTTGTGGCAAAGTTCCCAATAAAAACACATTCACCATCACCCGAGTCCTAAAATTCGTGGAAGAGGTCATGATTCAAGCAGAAATATTTGGACGCTTCTATGTCAAGCATCCAGTCGGATTTGTTATCTACCAGATTTGCTTCTACAGCTACAACGACAATGATGTCGTCCGTCTTTGCAAGGTTTGCTCTTGGAGTAGCCCTTTGATCTTTCCTATATTTCCTCTGGGTGGCACTGATAGGATTTGTGTCGGGGTTTTCTGCAGACGTAGCATACCAGTTTCAATTTCTTGATTCTTCCACAAGTATTTTTAAGTTAGAGACCTTTGTTCTTTTGAGTTATATCCTTTGCAATTTGCTTCCCTTTGTTTTTGAACTTGTCTTTGGAAGCACTAAAATATTCAACTAAATTAGCTTTAACTGAATTTAGGGATTGAGAGGAGAGATTATCCTTTAGCCTGTTGGTTGACTCCGTCTGCACGTGACTGATCAGTTCTTGCAGAATTAGGTCCTTCTTCTTATGTTTCAGGTGGTTATGATAATCACTTAGGAACGAGGAAATTTCTTGAGCAACACATTGGCTTGAAGAATCTCGCACATCTTCATGCCTTCAGACAGCACACTTGCCACTAGTTCTCGTACTCATGAACCTGACCCATCACCGATTTATCGTCCGACATTTGAAATTGCAGCCATTTACCGACGACGTACTTTCTCTTACTTGCATCGTCCCTGCTATATCTAGACTTTAACATGTCCCAAATGACCTTTGCAGGTTTTTGGACTACAAAGAGTCAAAAAGAGAGTTGTTCATATGGTTGAGCAGGTGCCCATAGACCGTTTTGTTGTGTTTCTCGAATTTGTCAATTTCGACAATAATAGCAGTAGATGTCCTGGGATTAGCAGCGACAGCTGAAACGGTGGCAGCGGCAACGGTGAGCGAATCAGTGACGACTGCAATACGGAAGCGGTAGCAGCGACAGTGGTAATGGCTGCAGCGGTGGTAGTGGCGGCGGGCTGAGTAGAAATGAGGATGTAGTTGAACTCCAATTGCTCAAAGAAAATCAGTAACTTCTGTGACCATCAACGATAGTTGGATCCATCGAATGATTCCAATTCTGACAAATTCGACAAGACCTACCCATATCGAATAGCAGCCATGGGTAGATGTTTTGCTTTTAAATTCTTGGAAAATAAAGGACAAATTTGGAACTAGGAGCTACGATTGTAGTGACGTTGGCGGAACCACTTCCTTGAAAGCAAAGTCGGAATGAGATTATAATCAATCTCGTGGTCAGTTTAAGGTAGTGGAGAGAAGTGGAAAAATGAAGAATAGTGTAAAGGGGAGTGGAGGTGGAGTACAAGAGAGAAGTATTGAATGAATCAGATGATGAAAAATGGTAGGGAATGACTCTTATTTATACTGATGGAGTGACCCAAAAATAGAACTTGATTTTTTAAAAATAAAAAATCAAAAAAAAATTTGGCCTCTCAGTATCCTTGAATGGCCACTTCCTTCCCTACACCTACCCCCTGTATCTTGACTTCTTCAAGCCAACTTTTCATCTATCCTTGAATTTCTCCAATTCAATTGTCATTCCCAACAAAGATAAATCAAAGAAAAACAAGATTAACTGAGAATATTCAAATAGGCATAAGTACGTTAAACGATATTCTCGTAGCTATTGGGGTTATGAATTTTCAGTTTATAATGGGGATAATGTGTGGATGGCAAGAAAGTCTATATTTTTATGTTTCAGCGTGACTCCTTGCAAGCATTGTTTCCCCTCACATGCGAATTATATGCTTAGATTTATTGGATTTGTTCTTAAAATATGGTATTAAATCCGAAACTCTTGGCGTATGGTCAGTAACCCAACGAAATGAAAAATTTGGTTACATTTTTTAAGCTCATAGATTAAAATAGGCATTTCGAAAGTTTAGAGACGACTTTTTTTCATTCATAGATTACCACTAATATTTTAAAAGTCTAGTGATTAAAATAAAATAAACTTAGGGTTGATCAAAATAGAATTTAAACTATATTTAAAATGATGTAATGGAATTTGACAGATTTTGTACTTTACGTAGCTTCTTTTTTTTTTAATTTTTTTTATATCTTATGTAGCTTATTTTACAAAATATTAAAAGTAAAAAAAGGTAAATAAAAGGTTAGAATTCTTATCTTTAAAAGAAATTTACTTTTTTGTCTTTAAGTTATTGGGAGCTAGCGCTTTTTGTGTTTGGCTGTTAGTTTTTTAAAAATCATGCTTCTTTATTACTAAATTTCTCTGTCTTATAATTTACCTTTAATAACATCTTTATTAGCTAAGTTTTAAAAAGTAAATAAAAACAATAATAATTAAAAAAAAGTTTTTTACACAAAAAAAGAAAAAGAAAAAGTAGTTTATAATTTTCTAAAAGAATTAAACTTTCGAACTTATTTTGTTTGTCCTCTAACTTTTTAAATGTTTTATTTTAGACTCTAAATTAAAGATTGAAAAAATATATATCTTTTATAGTCCTTTCAATTCTTTTTCTTTAGAAAAAAAAATAATTTTTACTTCTCAGCTTGTTAAGTTGTATCAATTTTTACTATAAATTTTCAATCTCATTATATTTGAACCCTAGATTTAGTTAAGTGTGGCAAATTTTACCATTGGTTTAATTTATACTTATTCACCAATTAATTCTAACGAAAAGTAATATGGAAATCTTCAATATGTCACTAATTTCAACGGAATCATGTTTTGCACAAAATTAATTTGATCTAGGTACAAAATCAACCATTAAATAATTTTGTAAAAAGCTCACAAAGTTCAATTTGAAAAAAAAAACTCAAATGTCGCTTTTTTTCTCCTGAAATTCTACCCATATTTCTTACTAGGCATATGTTTTATAATTCGTGATTGAGTACACGTGATAATATTTTTTTTAATAATTTTTCAAACGGGGACTTATCAGATAGTAAAAATTACAACAGTTCTGTAAATTTTAACGAAAGAGTGCAACACTTGTTAAAATTTGAAATGCAATCCAACGAAATTGAGAGTTTAGAATTATAGAAAGTTTAGAATAAATATTGATAGTTTATAGGAAATTATAATTTCCCCATTTTCATTAAATCATTTAATAGAAACATGCATGACATGTCCCAATACATAATATTTATGCAGGCAAGTATTTAAAACTAAATGTAATTACTTTTTTTTAGTTGAATGAGCAATGAAAAATTAACATCAATAATTAAAATGAAATTATCTAAAATTTAGAAACTTAAATATAATATTTAAGAGATTAAAAACTAAAATGAAATAAATTTCAAAATTTAAGAACAAAATAGAATTAAACTTTATTATTTTAATTTAACTAACACCATAAAAAAAATATTAAGGAGGTCAAAAAAACGCATCAGCCAAAAAACATGAAATAATCGTTTTAATAAAATCTTTTATAAATTTATTATTGATTGACAATTAAAGCTACAAGAAAATGAAATTTACTTAAATTACACGAAATTGTTTTGTTCTTTTCTTTTCTTTTCCCTTCATTTTGCGGCCCTCAATTCACATTCATTTATCCAATTTATAATCACCAAATTTCTTTCAGAAAATATATTATTTAATTCAAAGATGACTAAACCAACTTCTCATAGCCATGGCATAAAAATTTGCCCCCAACCCAACCTAAAATTTGAGAAAGATAAAATTTAAGGTATTTAGAAAGGCATGGATTTGAACTTAGTCCAAGTGATCGGATATTAATACTTTTCTTAATGAATTATAGATCTAAATAAATCATTAGATTTTTTCCTGAGTTCAACCAATTGCCATTCTTAAGAAAAGTTACAGATATCTTATCCATTAAGTTATGTCTAGATTAACTAATAATGATAAGACATTAGTCTCCTTTAACAGACTAAAGATTCAGATCTCGTCTCTTTATCGATAATGTAAAGTTTTAAACAAGTGTGAAAATTAGGATGTTGACTAAAATGAATGACGTTCAACCGTTCAACTTCTGAATATAATATGCCTATGGATAAACTCAAACGAAACAAGTGAGAAATTGACTTTTGGCAATCTTGTGGGGTCAAATCTAAAAATTTTGGGCATTGTTTTTGTAATTAGTGAGGTTTTGGGGGCAAATGGCAAAATGGGGTGTGAGAAAATTAATCATATTGGTGGCCAAGACAAGTGAATCAATGGTGGACCCATCATATATTGTTGATGAAGAAGATTGGTGATCCTCTAGAATTTCAACTACTTTTTACACATGTATGATTGCTTTTTTCCAACCTTTTTTTTTTCTTTCCATTATAAGCTTCATTTACCATTTAGTCAAAGGTTTGAGCTATAAGAAATCCAAAAAAGAAAATAATAATAATAAGTTTCTTGCCCTACCAATGTTTAATTTATCAATATTGTTCACATAATATATATTTTTTATTATATGATATCATATGATTTTGAAATGTTAGATGAAACTCCTCCTCTCCCACTTTGGCTTTTTGAAACTTTTGTAGGCTACATTTATACTTTTGGCTTATAACTTGACTTTAAACAAGCATTTATGGCTTTTAAAGTATCTCCCATAAGATTGTCTCCCAATGGTTAGAATCCCTTTTTGTTGAAATAGTTCAAAAGGTAGCTAATAATTCATCATTATTGTCTAAATATTTTAAGGTTCATAGCGTTAAATTTATGATGTTCTAGAAGAGTGATTATTAGAATTCAATATAATAGATTTTAAGTTACTTAAAATTAGATATGCATCATGTCGCTTTTGTGTCTCCTAATGCCTTTTAAAATGGTTTATTTATATGATTTTTCTGTCTATTTATTCCTGAAAAATATCATGTAAAAAATTGAATGAAGAATTTGTCTGACTACTACGATTAGCCTATTGCCGTACCTAGGGAGACAAAGTCTAGCAATCTTTTGAATTTGTGTGTCGATTTGCGTTATGAGGACACAACACATTATAAGTTTAAGGGTGCATATGTCCCCTTTTACGTGAGCCTATTTAATTTTGCTAATGATGGTAGAATGTTAAAAGTTGAAGGATAAATTTTTTGTAACACCTCAAAACAAAAAAAGAAGGGAAAGATATGCTAATAGTTCAAGTTCTTTAAAATTGCATTCTATATAGTATTTGAATGTATGTTCTTAATTATAAATTCTTATATTCTTCTACTTGGAAATTGAGTTATATACATTACATAATGCTCATTCTAGAACTATGCTAATGTAAACAAAATTATATTAAATTAGAATTAGTACCTAAATAACGATTCTAATCTTATGATATAACTCCTCTTGTTGTTTTCTTTTTGTCAAATCAATCAAATAAAGTTAACTAAGCTTAACACTAAGAGATTTACAATTAGTGAAAAGATAATATTAAATTTAAGGTTACTAATAAAAGTTAATTAATGATAACTATGTATATAGAGATATACCATATTACCTTGTAAGAAAAATACAAGAGTGTGAAAATGAGGTTTTGAGAGACCTTTTAAGGAGAGTTTAAATGAGTGGAAAGATGAAGATAGGTGTAAGATTACTAATGGAAGTTAATAAGAAGTATATATATATATAGAGTGCCCTTTAACATGAAAGACCCAAAAAAAAAAAAAAGAATTAATTAGTTCGAGGTTTTTGTTTTTTTAATACAACAATATGTGAGGTTGTAGATTCAAACTCACAATCTTTTGGTCGGATATAGGTATCTTAATTAATTGAGTTAATCTTAGGTTAGCAATTAGTTCGAGATTTTTTCAGGTGAAATAAAAACCAAAATATTATTAAGACTTAGGTTTAAGTATACGTTGATACTCGTTTTAACGTCCATAATTACTAATGTTGTTGTATTTGAATATTCGATTGTCAACCTTGTTAAAGTTGATTATCCAATCAAAGGAGCCCTCTCATTTATTAAATCTATTTAGTAGCATATCTCTAAGAAACTACAATCTTGATTCATTGCACATAATTACTTGTATCATTGGAACATTATATACAATATTACATATACAAGTATGTAATTATATATGGTTATTTTCACTTGTAATAGCGCTATCCATTTAACTTTTGAAAATGACATAGAATATGATTGTAGCACTTACAAATTATCTTTGAACATTAAACCACGTGACTATAATCAGAAGTGTAATTTAAATCATCCTCTTATCTAATCTTTTGAAATGATACTTCTTTACTTACTTATATAAATCAATCGCAAATGACAAACTAAAGTAATAGAACCCTATAAAATTAAGTAAATGAGATATAATAGCAAAGCGTATAGAACTCAACAAAATCAATATAGTATCTGTCGGAGACATTTCGATGCTTGAGTTAAAGAAGTGAGAGATAAATTTGATATATATATGTTGTACAGATGTACTCGGCTCCTATTGAGGAAGTGATATATATGTGAGGAGTAACGTTTACGACGTGTAGGAAGTGTTGTGAAAATAGCTTGATATTGTGTTATTCCTTCTCAGTTTTCTAGATGAGGAGACTTGTAAGTAGGACTGTTGGGCAATAATGTTGGAAGCAACTATTGAGAGGAAGATGTTTGGCCCTGGATCATACTTGACGTATCACATCCGTCACCCCCACCCCAACTCTATCTTCCTTATTAGTGAATCAGAAATAGTGCATAGAGACTCTTCAATGCTGTGGGGACGACGTGACATACTATTATCACGTACAGAAGTGCTATCCTTCGACTCGACAAAATGTGTTAAACGAAACCTTCTTCAAAAATGTCTCTAAAGGTAGATAATACATACATACATACATACATACATACATACATACATACATATACATACATACATACATACATACATACATACATACATACATACATACACACACATATGAAGATGGAGGGGAGGGTAGGTTGTTTTCTACTCTATCAAAATGTCTATCAAAATGTTATTGTTGGAGGTGGTTTATTAAGTCTCACGTGTCAATTAGATTGAACCCTAAACTTAGACAAGTACTGTAATTTTTTAGCCTTTATTAATTTTCTCTAATTCACCCACTAATTCTAACCAATAAAAAGTTGTAAAAAACTCCAAAGTTAATGAAAATCAAGCACAATCACAAAATTAAAATTAATCATTAAATAACTTCACTAAAACTTACCATCTTTAACAACAACCAAGAAAAAAAAAACTAATATATGTTTTATAACTCATTTGCCATACATGATAATACTATTTTTCAACCATTTTTCAAATGAAAATAATTTAGAGAGTTAAAATTGTAATAATCTTTAAAATTAGAACCGAAGATTTATCGAAGTTTAAGTTAAACTTTGGTTGAAACTTAAAAGGTTAAGATAAAAATGGATGTATCCCAGTAAGTTGATTGATTAAAATTGATATCTTCTCTTAATATTCTTTGTTAACGTTCCTTACCAACGAGATGAAATATATAATTCAAAAGAAGAAGAATTAATAAATTAAATTACAAGAAAAAGTTCAAAACTTTTGAAAATAAAAGATAAAATTAACATAAACATAAAATTACATCGACTAAATTTTGGAAATACAAGATACAATTTTTTTATTATTTATTATTTTATTAAAATACAAAATACAATTAACATAAACATAAAAACTTTTAAATTTTGTGAAGAAAAAAATTGTCAAGAGTTTGTGAAATAAACCTAATATAAATGTCAATCCAAATATAAAAGGCTCTTAATATATATTAGAAATATTATATTCTAAGCTATAATAATCTACCTAGTACATATTTATTGTTATTGTTTTTTTTTCAGGTTATTAATATTATTATTATTGCATATATATATATATTTATTTTTGTTATTTATTTTAGATTGAAATGATTTAGATTCTTTCTCATGCACCTCCCTAAGTTGTTCTGATGGAGTAAATTATACTCTTTTATGATTAAAATAGGTATGATTGCATAGGGAAGCAAAAAAATAAATCAAGAGGTCCATACATAAATATTAATATCATTCTTATCATGACATATTTACTTATATATTCATCAGCTTCTGTTCATCAAAATCCTTTTTACCCATTTCCCCACAAGAATCACTAACACCATTAAGAGAGGAAAAAAAAATATCTTTAAACATGGGTTACCATCCACTTTCAAATTTTTAATTTCAAACAATTATACCTAAAATTACTATAATTAAACATTATCATTATTACTCCTCCCAAAATTACATTATTTAAGTCGAGTTTGAAATGGCCGACAATAGACACCCACCACTTTTCATCAAGAGCACAGATAAACTACTAGTGATAGTGAAGAAGATTTAACTAATGCTGATCCAACCTTTCTATTGCAAGGTCAATTGTGTGATTTTTTTTCTTCCTTCAGCTTAACAAAATGTGGGGATGATAGATCGAACCTTAACTTAAAGACATTTTTTTAGTTCAATAATGGTAAGAATATAACATCAAACCATCGCCTTTTAGTATAGAAATGGAAAGTCACGATGCAATCATATTATCAAACTTATGAAATTATTGTATTTACACCATCCTTAATAATATTGTGATTAAAAAAATCCATCATTTACAAGTTACAAAATTACAGTAATATAATTTAATTATAATAATTCTTCTTTTTTTTATTTTTTATTTTTTGCAGTTTTTGAAAAAGGTAACAAGAGAATCACTCTCCCATGTGTCTCCAACTACTGCTGAGTCCTGCTTTTTATGCCCCTTTATCTGCTACTTCCAATTAGAAAATAAAAATAATTAAATTAAATTAAATTAAGTTAAACTGACCGGTCAGTCACTCACCAACCCAATAAAAAACAATCAGTGCAATTCTGACCGGTGTTTTTGGAGTTTGCGAATCCCTTACACGCCATCCCAGCCGTTGATTTTCAACGTAAACGTACCAATCAACGGTCCAAAACTCACCTTCACTTTTCACTTTTCACCTGCGTGCCGAGTTAATTAAACAAATGCTGAGTTGGCAGAGGGGATTTTTTGGGTAATTCAAATTCTTTTCAAACTAAAATAAAATCTGAACATATTCGAAAAATTAGGGTTAAGATTTCGAGAACTTTCTTTAATTATTATTATTATTAATCGATTAATAAGAATTAATTAAAATTGATAATAATTATTATTCAATTCGTAAATAATTAAAGGGGAACAGCACCCTGACAATGTCAGTTTAGAGTCAAGAATCCATTTCACGTATAATATTATTATTATTATTATTAAGTTTAAAAATATGAAATTGAAATGTAAATAATTGTTGTTTTTCTCCACTAGATTTCATAAACCACTTCCATGCTTTTTTTTTGTTCTTTTTGTCACATTTTTATGTCAAATTATTATGTTTAGCTGGTTTGAATTTGATTTCGATTCGATCCTTATAGCTGTTATAATTTCATGGTCTAAAGTTTACGAAATATCATTGAATTTGGCCCAATAGAATGACCAAATTAGCACTACTCTTCTTCAATAAAGGGATTTGTCCATATGAAAAAATATATTACACACCAAAATGATTTTAGCCATACACACTCCAAGGGTTTAACTCACAATTGAATTTATATGAAGCATAGTACGAGAATTAGGATTTTGTAGTGTCTCTTGCTCATGAGATCTTTTTCTCTGTAGAATGGAAAAACCTCAAGTTCTTCAATCATCTTATTCTTTTGAATTACTTAGATTTGAGGATTTTGAATTTGACGTCCCAATTAGTTAATAACCAAGGAAATCATCGAGTTCAAATGGGTGTCGGATTGGCTGGCCCAAGGGTGGGTCAGGTCTAAGCCAACCAACCGGGCTAGGGGTGCTAGCCCTCAGGCTAGTCGACCCTAATTAAGTCAATCCGCCTATGGGCCTCAGCGTCTGGGGCACTGCCCAAGGGTTGGTCAACCTAAAAGGCCTTGATCATCGTTTACGAAACTCAACTCTTGAATGCTCGATCCATTAATATGCATCCTCATCTTATTCTGATTTCAAGTATTTTGAATTTGACGTCTCAATCAGTCAATAACCAAAGAAATCATCAAGTTCAAATGAGTGTCGACTTTAATTAGGTCGCAGCCCAAGGGTTGGTCGGCCCAAGGATGGGTTATCTCTAGGCCAACTAGCCGGGTTGGGGATGCCAGCCTTCAAGCTAGTCGACCCTCAGGTCAAGCCGCCTATGAACTTTAGCGTTTGGGGCACTGCCCAATGGTTGGTCAACCTAAAAAGGCTAGGTCATTGTTTACGAAACTCAACTTTTGGAGACTCAACCCATAATATGCATCCTTATCTTAACCTGTGTGACTCATGAACATGACTTGTAGACTTATGCGTGAGGCTCGACCCTTCGGACAATGTTTTAAATTTATGAGCTTTATTTGGTTTATGCTGACTTATCGAGCTTACCCACAATTTGTTCGTAAATTGGGACTTTATTTTATCCATAATCGTTACCATTAGATTTTAACATTTTTCTTATTCCTTAGAGAATGCAGATTTTTTTAATAATTTTTTTTTAGTTTGACAAATGAGAGGGGATTTTAATCCTTATAATGGTTTGATATTGAAATTAACAAACATTTTTTTTTGTTTACTCAATATATGGCTCAACTTTATAATCTTAAATTGTACCAATCTAATTCATAAATCAAATATCCTTGTCACTGAATTGAGACTCATTGCTATTTGATGGGAGGTTAGATCTTCTATCTCACAATTTTTTAACTATAAAAGAATTGGTACAATACCAATTAAATGAATTTTTTATGTGATATAATTTGGTTTGTTTTTCTCTAAATAATTAAATTAGTCAATTCAAATGATTTAGTAAAAGTTTAATCACGTCAAATCAAACCCTTAATGAGCCAATTAAATAAATTCTTAAAAGAAAAAGGAAAATAAATAGTCAAATAATCATTCAATTTATAGTTTCACTTTCATTGAATATGTGCCACATTATTTTTAGGCTCTACAATTTTTTTTTTTCTGTTTCTAATGTATATTAAACTTCTATCCAATTACTTGACATGACAATAAAATTAGTCGGTATCACACAAAATTATGTGAGAAAGCTATCTTCACAACAACAAGATTTTAAACATGAATATCGATTCGACAACTTCAGTCAATTTTTATTCAAAATTTTTAATTTCAAAAAAATATACTTTATATTTAAATAATTCTTGCAATTTTTAACCTAGGCTACCTCCACTCCTTAATTTCAATAAGATTAACGCAAAAATGTTCTAAAACCTATTAATTTCAAAGAAAAATCAAATTCTAACAAATGACACACAAAATTGAGCCTTAACAAATTAATATATCAGTTTTTCAAAATCTCATCAATAAATCTCTTTTTATAATTTGAACACATGAGAATATTTTTCAAAAATGCATCGAACAAAAACCTACCTAAGAGTATATATTACAAACTTTTATTCAAGTATAAAGTCTAATTTCATAAAATTAAAAGTTTGAAATAAAAATGAATTCAGTTTAGGAATATATATTAAAAAATATAAAATTCAACCCAAGAAAATGCAAACAGCATCCGAGCTTATTTTCTAGAGACCTAAATAAATGAAAAGTTGCGATATTTTTTAAATACATATTGATTTTATATAATTTAGTGGAACTTTTTTCTTTTATTTTCTTATTAAGAAAAAAAAAAGTAATTTTCAGATTTTTAAGGATTTTCTTTAGGCTTCGTTTTCAACGGAATTGGTTTCAGTCCGTTATTGGACATGTCAGACAAGGAACTAGGTTTTCTTTATTAACGAAAATGACTTCGCAACAGAAGAATTTAATTAAATTTTTATTTTTATTTTCTTGTGGCTCCAAATTATCCATTTAAATAATTACAGACTTAGTTTATTTTAGTTCAATTTTGCTCCTATACTTTTATAACATAAATTTTAATTTCTTTTATTTTTAAAAGATAACCATCTGAGTCAATTTTCTTTCATTTTTATCTTATTTATTTCGATCATAATTTTAACACTAACACTTCACACACTAAATTTCTTGAAACGCAGTAATAATATTGTATTAAAAGGTTTTTTTTTATTGTAGCCAACCAAAACACAACCAGTCTTAAGACACATATATCCAACCATGAGGTTGAGAATTCGAATACCCAACCTCACATATTATACTAAATTTTTTTAAACCAAAACAGACATTTTGCAAATATAAATATTATAATAAACAAAAGTTGAAAGTACAGTGACCAAAATGAATCAAAATAATATTTGTATGTACTTAAATATAGCAGGGCTTGACTTCTAGTATTTTGTTTGTTAAAATGTTTTTCTTTGATTTTATTAATTGGTTCTTAAATAATTTTCTTAATTGAGTTTTAAATAAGAAATTTAAAATGAAAAAGTAGGAGAATAATAATAATAATAATAATAAACCGTGGGTTCACGAAATTGAATGCCTATGGGCTATGAGATACCCTCCACGTTCTTTTAAGAAAAATGTTTGTTTTTATTTATTTATCGTAATAAGAAATTGATGATTTCGAAATAAAAAAATGATTGTGACCTAAAAAAAATAAAAATAAATAAGAAGTACAAGGAATGTGTTATTAAAAAAATGTATGAAAAATATAAAATATATGAAAAGAAGGGATAGCTAAGATTAGGGTAAAATATATAGGTGCAACATGCACATACTTGATTACATTCTAGGGACACAATTTTTTAGAGAGAGAAGAATCCAAAAAGATTTATTTATTTGAAATGTCTTTTTCTTGATTGATTTTCTTTTGTTTTATATCTAACTTTTATGTATTTACCTTGTTTGAATTTAATCCTGTATTTTAACAATTTTTTATCTAGACATTTATGGTACGTGCAAGTTAATTTAACTGATGATAAACTTATATGAATATAACATTTAGTGAATCCGCTGAAGTTTAGAGGAGGAAAAAAGTCATTTAAGGAAATAAAGTTTTTAATGCCTTGCAAATTTTTAAGAAATTGGTAGAAATTTTGAGTTTTCTATTTTTGAGGCTATTTCTTCTTCCATAAATTTTCACAAATTCATTAAGTAATTATTTCATATAAATTTTCACAAATTCACTAAGTAATTATGTCATATAAGTTCACGCTCAGTCAATTTTAACATTCACCCATTGATTAATGAATAAATTGGAAAATGTCAAAACATAAAGGACTAAATTAAATTTGTAAATAAAAAATAAATTGAAAAGTTTCTCGTTTAGTTTTATTTATGTGATGAATATATATCTACATATCAAACCAGTAGTATTTAAAGTCGTTGTACTAAAAAAAGTACACTTTGAAATCATGTATATGAGGTCAAGTATCGAGTTTCTATACGCGTATTGTGATTCTTGTTCAATGGTTCATGCAAAATTGACGGTAAATTTATTTAGAAAATAAGGTCACATAAATTTTGCCGTCGCATTTTCCACTAATCCCTTTACAACTCAATAACAGCCGTCAATTTCCATCACATATTAAAACTAAGCTCAAAATTTATGGCTATTTTAAATCATTTAACCTAAAAATATTTAATAATTTCTAATTTTTTTTATATCGCATTACAAATTTATAAAAGAGGATTCAAATCTATATGTTGGAGTCAACTAGTAAATTTTAAATAAAAAGATAGGTATGACAACAAATATTTAATAGTTGAAAAACTAAATTGAACTAACCTCAAAAGTATGAAAATTAAAAATACAATTTAAACTTTTTTGTTAGGTAAATCCAATTATGCTATGCTAAGAAACCCAAAGAAAAAAGGAAAAAAAAAAAAACATTCATTCACTTTATGGGGAGAGGAGTGGGATTTATGGGCTCAAAACAAAGGCATGCCTATATTGCTTAGACACCTCATAGCCATAAAATAAAAAAGTAATAATAATAAGTGGTAGATTATTTTTATTTACCTATTTCAATCTTTAACTATTTTTCACTATATATTCATTCATTGAACCCGAGCTGTTTTGCTAATAATTTCCTCTTTTTTTTTGNGGTTCTTGGTTAGTTTTATTTTATTTTATTTTTTTTTGTCAAGAAATATTTTTTCTACCAATTTAGAAGGTTTTGAATTCTTAACCAAAATTAAAAATTGAGGTTTGATTTGATAACTAATTTCATTTTCAATTTCCTTTTCTAGTTTTTAAAAATATTTTTTTTTCGAATCAATTTCAATTATTTTAAAAGTATTGCATCGGTATATGTGGATAGAACAACAAAAATTTAGGTCCCCTTCAATAAGCATTTTCATTTTCTACTTTTGAAATTTAAGCTCGGTAAAAATAGTTTTATCCATGTATTTCTTTATTTAAAAACATTTTCAAAAGTCTAAACCAAATTTTTAAAACTAAAAAAAATTGTTTTCAAAATTTTATTTTTGTTTCTAAAATTTGGCTAACAGGTCAAATATGGCTTTAAAAATGTTGAAAACATATCAAAATAAATTGTGAAAATAGAAAATTAAAAATAAAATTGTCATCAAACGGGACCTTAGATAATCAACAAGCATTCCACGTCAACACTCTATTATATAAATTTGAAGAACGTAGCCAAAAATTTTTAAAGTTGGGAGGCATGTTTATAATTTAACCAAAAAATATGATTAAGAAACTACAAATTTAAATAAGTTAATTTATTAGATAAATTGTGAAGGCATAAAAATGCTTTTAAAATGAGTAAATAAAAATTGAAGATAATCCATTATCAAATCCAATCCAACCAATTGTATTTATTTGAATTAATTAATTGACGTTAGTTATTTTAAAAAGATAATTAGAAAAAAGTTTTAATACGGCAAAGGTACAAACATCCAATAATCGAGAAAGTGAATGTACTTTGAACTTGCTAGAATATACCCACACCATTATTGCTATAAAGTTTTCTATTTTTTATTTTTAATTATTAGGTATTTACTTTTTATTTCATAAATTAATTCTGATTTATCGTACATCTTCAAAATGAAGGAAAAGGTAAGAGAAAATAGACTTTTTTTTTCTAATATTATTTTGTTCTCAATACTTTTATTTTTTATTTTGGTCTCAATACTTTTATTTTTTAAAATATTTATTTTAATCTTTGTATTTTCAATTTTCATTCATAGTTATTTTCAAAACGCCTATTTAGACTTGTATATTTTTAAAAGGTAACAAATTTGATTCCAGTTTACAAAATTTTTAAACAATAATAATTCTTTAATACTGAAATTTAGTGAGTGTAATTATCCTGATAAAATTATGATTGGATTAAATGAGATAAAAATGAAAATAAATGGATGAAAATTGTCACTTTTTAAAAGTATGTGACCAAAATGGATGTTTGAAAGTTCATGGACTAAATAAACAAAAGTTGAGAGTACAGAAACTAAAATTCTCGTTTTAAAAGTATGTGAACTAAAATGAACTAAGGTTGAAAGTAAATGACCAAATTAGTATTTAAAAATATAAAATTACAAATAATTTAAATACGTAGGAATAGTTATTAATTCTTTACCAGTCGAGTTAGGTTCAGAAAAAGATAAGACGTATTTTATTTTTTTTTCTCCTTTTTAATATTACATGATTGATTATAAAAAAAATCGGTAAAGAACCAAAGTTCCAAATTGAATATGAAACGATTTAGTATTTCTTTATTGATTCTTATCTAATCAAAAAAAGGAATTTTTTTCTTTCCGATCCAGGGGTTGATTCCTTTTTCTTGAGATTTAATCTCATTTTGGTTCTTTCAACCTTTTTATTACGTTTTGGTTCCTTGAGCTATCAAAATGTTTATTTTATCGCTAAAGTGAGCATAGCTCAGCAGTAATTGACATATATTTTCAACTAAGAGGTTGTGAGTTCGATCTTCTAGTATTTGTCCACCCCCAATCCCTGTAATTGTGTCAACCAATCAACATTTATCTGGTGTTCACACCTAATACACATACTCGAGATTTATATTATTAATTTGTGAAGTAATTGACGCAAAATAATGACTATTTTCTTTTAGAAATTTGATATTGAAATAAAAATTTTAAAAGTTTAAGAATCCAAATGACATTTTGAAAAGTTTAGGATTAAAATAAAATATACCAGAAGTTCAAGGACTAGGAGTTTAAAAATCTCATTTTTTTCTCTCTCCTCCTCTAATACATATTTATAATATGCGGAGAAGTTGAATGTTTTATAAATATCTCAATTATCTAAAAACAATGAACACATTTGTTATTTACCCTCTTAATGTATTATTTGAATTGTGTTTAAAACGTTTCTTAGGACGTTATTTTTTCTTTCTCAAAATGTAAAATGATGTGAATCCATCTAATAAAATGACTTTATGAACAAGGTCAAACTTTTCATCGATGATAAATTGATTTTATGAACCTTACCCTATAGATAACTAATATGTACATAACTTTATAAAGTCCAAGATCTTGAACTTTGATGTTAAAAAAAAAAAAAATCGTGAACTTTGCTTTGATTTGTTAAAATTATATATTCTTAATATTTCCATATTTGGAGATTGTTTTTTAACTAGTTTTTTCAAATATATTATTATCACCATCTTGACTTTAAAATGTTGAAAATGTATTTAGATGGAAAATATAATAATATTCTTCCTTTGGTTTTCTATGATCTTCTCCTTCTTTTATGTTTAGATTTAAGCACGATTTTGGTTTCTCCGTCCTTTTTCTTTTCTTTTTTTCATTTTGATCCTTATATTTTTAATGGTTTATTTTAATTATATACTTTCAACTTTTGCTTAGTGACCCTACTTTCAAATGTCCATAATGTTTTTGTAATTTAAAAAAAAATTGACCAATTTGATTCCTATTTACAAAATTTTACAAAGCATACCCATAATGGAAACCCTTGGATACAAATTTATGGCTACTTTTGAAGAAATTTAATGAGTGAAGTGTTATACTAAAATTATGATGGAAAAAATGAGATAAAAATGAAAATAAAAGATCATAATAGTCAATTTTTAAAATTGTAGGAATAAAAATAATAATAAAAAATAAAAAAGTAGTAAATTATATATAAAAAAAAACAGACGTTTTGAAAGGAAAAGTAAAAATATAAATATTTTAAAAATACATAAACAAACAAAAGCTAAAAATACAAAAACTAAAATAACATTTATACGAACCTTATCTAGAGAAAGTCATCGGTGAAATAAAGATACCAAAAAAAATATAATAATAATAATAAATAAAAGGACTTAAAGGATAAGAATAGAATAACATATAAGCTATTTATACTGAATCCAAGTGTCACATATTACAAATGTATTATTAAAATATTAAAATTATGAATAAAATGTGGTTAAGTTAAATAGCAAATGGAGTTGATTTTAAAATTTCAAATTCTACCCTTTGAAAAGTTAATACTTTTTTGTTAAAATGCTAGACAAAATCAATAAATTTGGATGGTATTAAAATTTGGAACTTTCAAAATCTTAGAAATAAAATCAAAACCAACAATCATGCATCACGTCAGAGCTCAAATCTAAATCCCTCAATTTTGAAAAACATTTAATTAGTAATATATGATATATATTGCATCATGAAAATCGTTTAATGGTTCAATGATAAATTTTTTTTTTGCTTTGTTTACTAGTTTCTTAGTTCTATATCTACCTCTGGTCTCATGCACGAGTAGATTACTCTACAACAATCACCTATCTAGATATTAAAATTTAACAAATTTCTGACCACGTATGTATTAGAAAAAGTGCGATTCATCTATAAAGATTAAATAAATGAAATTTAAGAGTATTTTAAAAGATTGCACAAAAAAAGAAAATGGTAGGTGACACGTGCCTTTTATTATTATTATGTTTTTTAATTAATTTTTGGTTGCCCCGTTTTCTTTCTTTATCGAAAGTAATAAAGTAAACAAAGTGAGGTTGCATGATAATTAGAAAAAAAGGAAAAAAAAAGAAAATAGTATTTGAAGGACAGGAATTATTTAATTTTTAATTTTATGGGGCAGGGGTGTGAAGGGACATAAAGGGTAATTAAACTGAAAAGGTAAGGGCAATCTAGTATCTTACGTCACCGCGACAGCAACCCGCACTACATCACAGACCAACCAAACCCCACCACCTGTCCTCACTTCTGAAACTCCAGCGCCCTCCCCAATTACCCCTCCACTCTCCAAAACCGACAAAACTATACATTTTTATATGAATATATATAGAAAAGTTAATTTACGAATTTAGTCCCTTCCATACGGTTGTGTTTATTTAGCTGGTACGGCATAATCCATTTAGGTCCTGAAATTTGATTTGTAATGATTTAATTTTTGTATTTTTAAATCTGTAATAATTTGGTTCTCAAACTATAGTATGTAATAATTAACTGACAATAGTTTTAAATTTGTAACATTTAGTCCCTATCATATAATTTTTTGTTAAATTTCTTATGTATTTAGATGGATAAACTGATCAAAGACCAAATATGTTTATAAATTATAAAGACTAGATCGTTATTAGATAAAAATCAATACTTAATTTTGACAAAAATTTTTACAGTAGGATTTAGATTGTTACAAATTTTAAACTATAAAAATAAAATTGTTACGTACTAAAGTGTAGGGACTAAATTATTACAAATTAAAAATCAGAAACCAAGTCATTACTTTAACAAAATACAAGAATCAAATATAGTTTTTTTAACCTGAGATAATCTCCTGGTTAACATTATCATACTTTTGACTAATAAGACAGAGAAATAAAAACAATGGTAGAGATTTTTTTATTTATAATTTTTTTTTTCAAAAAGATAAATAGCTGTCAAATTTGGATATCAATGAGAAGATTCTCACTTACCGGTAAAAGAAATAACTAACAACGGATGATTTTGACATGACATCTATAAGTGTAGAAAATAAGGATAGAGAGACAAGGTAGAAACTAAAATTTTTTTGGCTCGCCTGTTATTTGGTTGATGAACTACTCTCTCGAACAATTTCGTTCTAAATTATTAGCATTTAATTAAATCAGTATCTTCAAATTTGAATATAACTCAATCAATGAATCTCTAGTTAAAAAAAATAAAGGAAATATATATATATATAGAAAGAAGCCGCAGTGGTAGTTTTTGTAAATACTTTGAAAGCGGAGGCTGTATTGGTAAACTCACCTTTTCTCCTTCAGTTCTTTTTATGGCGGACTTCACCGGACCTGCTGCGCTTTTCTCACAGAGTGATTACGAGAGAAATTTTTTGCAGAGCCGAAGTGAAAGAGAAAGAAAGGGAAGAACCAAAAACAAAGAAACCCATTTTCAATCTCATCTCAGTGAACAAACCTCCGATTCAGAAACCAGCTCCACTTCCGTCGTCTTCTCGGAGTTTGATTTCTGTTTTTTCCCCTTCTGAGGCTCAGAAATGGAGCAGATCATGGCTGTGTACAAGATTCAGACCTGTGGGATAGTGTAGGTGTTTTGGGGTTGAGCGATTTTTCGCTGTTCCTGCTCCGCTAAACACTACTCCCACTTCTTCCCCCTTTCGTTTCTTTTTTCAGCTTTCGGCTCGCCGGAGCATGGCTTGCCGGAGAAAAATCGTCGGAAATCTTGACCCACAGAGGAAGAGGAGCGGTGGTTTGAGAACGAAGCAGGCGGGGAGAGGATCGTGCCGCGGAAGTTAGAAATTGGAATGGAGAAATCCGAAAAAGCTTGGGAAATGTACTGTCTCTCCGGCGCTTGAGCATTTTCCAATTCTTGTTCTCTACTGTATCCTGTCGGATTTGGAAAAGTATTCTCGTTTCAGAAACAAAAGAAAAACATTGGGTTCGAGCTCTCCAGCCATGGGTTTTTTGCTAAAAGAGATTCTCAAGGCTCTGTGCGGTTCGAATCAGTGGTCTTATGCTGTGTTCTGGAAGATCGGCTGCCAAAATTCCAAGTAAGATTTTATTCTTCACCAACCCCATGAAATCTAAACTTTCTTATTTTCTTCCCACTTGCTTCGTTTTTGGGGTCATTAATCACAGTCCAGACTGAAGCAGTGGAATATCCCTTCAGAGAATAAAGCAATAAATGGGATCTGGGTTCATTGAATCGTTGGTTTAGTTCAAACTAGAAAGGAGAAGAAAAAAACTGAAAAAGTACCCAAGGGAGCATTAGATTTTCAGGATATTTTGTTAATTTTAGAATCCTGAAAAGTGGGAAGTTCATTAATTAGTTTTGGACTTATATCTTCCTTAAGTTGTGAAGTTTTGAAGTAGAACAGATATTATGTAGCTACGATCCATATGATTGGCTGAAGCAGAGTGTTAGATATATGTCCTTGTTCGGTTGTCACTGACTGCAACATCATTTTCTCTTTATTGGCAACCTTTTATGTCTTTATTTCTTTTTTTAGCTGATTTTTTCTTTTGGATGGATTCTACTTTGGTTCCGAAGAATCTCTGGGGAAGTAGATTTTCAAAATTTCATTTTCAAAATTTCAAAATTTCAAAATTTTCTTTGGAGATTAGGGGTCTTTGGCTTTAACTTTCTTGTTTGCTTTTTCTTGTTTATTTGTTTTTTTTTTCTACTTTCTTTCTAATTTCTTGGCTTCGTGGATTTGGAGTGAACTTTTGCTTTTTTTGGCCAGGGAGAGTCTTTGAGTAATGACTTGGTTTCAGCATTCAGAATTTGCTGCTGACAGAATAGAGTTGAAAGTTGATATATTCTTAGATCCATTTGACTCGTTTGTTTTCTTTTGGGAAAATGGAAAATTTCTCTTAAGTTGCTTGCTAAGTAGGATTTTCTTTTTTATTTCTCAGGCAACATGTAGGGTTTAATTTTTTTTTCCCTTCTTCTTTTAATGCTCTCATTCTTGCTCGCTTTTTGTTAGAATTTTGGGAAGTAAGTTTAAAGAAATAATTGGTTTCTTTGGAAACTAACGTGAGACATTTTTTTGGACTTTTGCAGGCTCCTGATTTGGGAAGAATACCATTGCCAACTCTTGCCCAGCTTCGAGTTTTCTGGAAGTGGGAGTTCCAAATTACCCCTTGGGGAGTTCGAAGGATGTTGGGGGTATTCCCAAAATTCCTCCACGAAGCAGGCGAATCATATGGAGGACAAACTTTATTCGCTAATTAACAGAATGATGTTGAATAAACAGATTAGTCTAGTAGGTGAAGGGTAAGCATCTTCCAGATCTCAATTATCTCCTGTTACTCTTCATTTTCAGTGCTTGTTTTTAACTGAACATGATATGCACGATTGTCGTTTCAGGATTGTTGGGCGAGCTGCATTTACAGGAAACCATCATTGGATTCTGTCAACCAATTACTCCAGGGATGCCTATCCAACAGAGGTATGTGTCCAATGTTTTTTGCTCCATCATTTTCTGTTTATGGAGTTGTTGGAATAGTGAGTATCCTCAATAATTCGGGACAAAACGTCATGTTTATCACAACAATTTGAAAATCCAAGTTTTTAATGGTTCCATCTTTTGAAACCAACTCTCCTGTCTTGTAGTCCTTTGATATTATACAACTGGTAAACATGCTTTTATGATGTTTCTCACATCTCCATAAATTTCCATGGTTGATGGGAAAGGTTCATGAGGAAAACAGAGGAAGATGTTAGTAATTCCATTGACCGAATTTTTTTCTTTGGTATGTGCTTTCAGGTTCTTAATGAGTTGCATCAACAATTTTTTGCTGGCATGCAGGTTTGATAGTTTTTCCTTTATCCATCCCCTGAAAATTATTGTTTTCTTTAGCAGTTCGATGAACAGATTTTGTATATCATTTGCAGACTGTTGCAGTTATTCCTGTTCTTCCTCATGGAGTTGTACAACTAGGCTCATCCTTTCCTGTGAGTACCTTTACTACCCGTTGAGTTATAATTCTGATTTCTGAGTAAACCTGTAGCACTTAACTAAGTGTCTTTTAAGATATATCTGGAGGATGGCACCGTTAGCTACCCTGTATTGATTCTTCTTGTATGTGGTTCTTTTTATTTTGTTTTGATTTGTTTTTTTCTAGTAGATCATTGGCAATGGCCAACCGGCTTTTATTTATACAAGGGTGTAAATGGTTCAGATATTCTGAGAATTGTGATAGTCTTTTTATAACATCTAGTATTAGCTTAATGACTTTTCTGTCTAATCTCATCATGCTGTCAAGTTTGTTTACCGATGTTCTCTAATTTATTCTTCAGATCATGGAAAACTTGATGTTCGTGAACAATGTAAGGAGTTTGATACTGCAGTTAGGGTCTGTACCTGGTGCTCTTCTATCTGAGAATTATGATGGAAAAGACCCAGTTGAGAAAATAGGCGTGCCTGTGGCTTTGGGAATGGCTGGACTTACAGACCCTTATCGAAATTGCAACATGATAAAACCGTCATTGATGGATGACAATTGCAACCGGCAAGAAAATTCATTGCTAGCTTCTAGGCCTGGTCAGCAATCTAATTATGGGTTCAGAGAGGTTCAGTTGAATCATCTTGCTGCGTCTTCAACATCTCAAAATTCGCAATTGACCCAAGCTTCGGTGATGCCTTGTAATAGTCTTGGTCAACCAAAAGTTACTCAACTGATGAAGCCAAATCTCCCTCCAAGAGACAATTTGGAGTATGGACGCGTTAGAGCAGAAGTGATTCTCCCAAATTCCGAGGCACGGTTTCATCAGCAGTCTTCTAGTTCTTTTTACAACTCCCAATCTGGCGTCTTTCCATCAAGTGCTGTTCATGGCAGCCTGAAATTAGTTGGAAATCAGAATTTTGCTGCTGCTAGTGCTCAGCAAGATGCTTATAACTGTTTAAATCCATCAAATAGTTGTAACCTGTCTCAATTGGTGGCACATGGTGTAAGAACCATCGATATTGAAAAGAGTTCTATGACCACTCCATTAGTTGAAAGTAGACAATCAAAGGAAAGGAAAAGTAGCAGTTTAAAACCATTTTCTGTTCCGGTCTCTCTTTCTAATGACTGCATAGCAACTGACAAAAGTGTTTACGGAGGCGAGCAGGGTGGAATGGAGGTACAAAACGTGCTCGAGTCCAAGGCAGAAGAGAGTTCTTTATCTGGTGGGGTAGATTGCTCGGTTACAACAGGTCAACTGATACTAGAGAACTCCAGTGGAAAAGAAAGTTTGGCAGCCATGAAGTGTCCTCAAATGAAGCTAGCTCCATCAGTTTCAGAGTCAAATCGAGATAATGATTTATTTGAAGCCCTTAATACTACCTGGACTCAACTGGAGAGTGCCATGTCCTTGAATGACTACATGCCTGGTCTTGCCAATGATTACCTGAACCATTTTTGTGGATTTGAGAGCCCGAAACTACCACACATAAAAAATGAACCAACACGTGCTCTACCTTCTACGGGGGATGACTTGTTTGATATTCTAGGTGTGGAGTACAAAAATAAACTACTCACTCGCAACTGGAATAGTTTATCTGAGAATGCACAAACTGAAGACAGGCAGAATTCTGGTGTATCTCAGATAATGAACAAGCTCGAGGCTGGATTGAGCTCGAATATCTCTTCCACATGTAGGAAGGTATCAGAATCTGGAATCAATTCCATGACAGCCTCTGACCAACTTTTAGATGCTGTAGTTTCCAGAGGTCACTCTGCCATCAAGCAGAGTTCAGATGATAGCACATCTTGTAGGACAACATTGACTAAAATCAGTAGCTCCTCTGGACCGATTAGCTCGATTTATCGACAGCCCAGTGCATCCAATCACTTGCAGAGGGGAGTTTTTAGCATCCCCAAGTCGATGGGTGAAGTAGGGACACCAGATAATAGTTCTTTCATATCTGGATGTAGACGAAACGATATGGCAAATTGTTCTCAAAGTTCTTCAGTATATGGATCTCAAATCAGTTCATGGGTTGAACAGGGAGATAACTTGAAGCGTGACAGTAGCGTGTCGACTGCCTATTCTAAGAGGCCTGATGAAGTGAATAAATCGAGTCGCAAAAGGCTTAAACCGGGAGAGAATCCTAGACCAAGGCCGAAAGATCGCCAGATGATACAAGATCGTGTTAAGGAGTTGCGGGAGATTGTCCCAAATGGGGCAAAAGTAATTTCTTCTGCATCTTAGACATCTAACTTTCCTCCCCTTGCTCATCTCATGATTCTAAGGAACTGATACAAATTTTGTCAATTTCTCTTAACAGTGTAGCATAGATGCATTACTTGAAAGAACCATCAAACATATGCTTTTCCTACAAAGTGTCACAAAGCATGCTGACAAGTTAAAACAGACTGGAGAGTCTAAGGTAGGGACTATTTACTTATATTTATCTTCTGTATTATTTTGGGTTTTCTCTTTGGATTTATTCCCATTTTCTTGATACCTATAAATGTTTTGACATATCTTCAGTGAAGAGTGTTGAGAGCTCTGTTTCCTTGGCTTATTTGCAGATCATTAGCAAAGAAGGTGGACTTTTTTTAAAAGACAACTTTGAGGGCGGGGCGACGTGGGCGTTTGAGGTTGGTTCACAAACTATGGTCTGCCCTATCGTAGTCGAGGATTTGAATCCGCCACGTCAGATGCTTGTGGAGGTAGGCCTTGCCAGAAACTCTCAACCTTTTGTACAATGTTTATCTCAGCATTTCATTTTACTTTTATGTTGTGATAGACATTCTACTTTTAGTTTATATGGATGCACTTTTTGTGGCAGATGCTTTGTGAAGAGAGGGGTTTCTTTTTGGAAATTGCTGATTTGATCCGTGGAATGGGCTTGACCATACTGAAAGGAGTAATGGAGGCACGGGACGACAAGATATGGGCGCGGTTTGCTGTTGAGGTAAGTCATGAACTCAGTCTTGGTGTACTCGTAGCAGTAGGCTCTCAGCTGTAATGCCTGTAATTCCTCAACTTGCTTATTACAGGCTAACCGGGATGTGACTCGGATGGAGATCTTCATGTCGCTCGTTCACCTGTTGGAGCAGACACTGAAAGGCAACAACGTATCGATGGCAAACGCGATAGATAACAGCCATATGATCGTTCACAACTCCTTCCCTCAGCCAACCCCGATCCCTGCAACCGGCAGGCCCAGTAGCTTGCAGTGAAGCAGCTGCCTACTATACAACTTCTCATGGGGATGTTGAGAGCGAGCCTCGGTATCGATATTGCTTGCTATGACTAACATGTTTCCAGTCCCAAGATCTCTGGTTGTTCTAACTCTTTATTTCTCAGCAGTTTATTATAAAACTAGAGATGTAATTTGCAACAAGTCAGTATTAGAGGGGGAAGATTTGTTTAGTGTATTTTAGGAGTGTGTTATTCTCTATGAATGTATAACTGTTTTGATGAAATTGAGGCTGCTGCTGTTCTCTCTATTTCAAGCCATTCAGCCATTTGAAACATATTCACTGTATAAGATCATAAATTATGTTTTCGTTTCAGGGTATTAGTTTTTCTTTGAGGTGCCGACATATTTGTGTCCATGACAACGATATCGACATTTCTATCGTGTTACAATATGAAAAATATCAATACTTTTTACTATTTTTTTATTTTTATAATATTTTTAGAGATATTAATCAACATTAACATTTTATAGATATTTTTATGAAATTGAGACATGAAATCCACCTTTGTAATCATTTAAACCAAACCAAAATTTAAAACTTTGGTTTGGACAAAATTCAATACTTCTCACAATTTGCTCCCTCTGGAATCAATAAGATGAAGCTCATTCTATGATTTTGATCGACTTTCCTTGAAAAAAATATATAAAAGTCCATTTCGTTTCTTATGTTTCATCATTTTAGTAAAGAAATATAAAGGTCCATTCTTAACATTTTCGTTTCTTATATTTCATCTTTTTAATAAAGAAAAATAGAATTACATAGCTACCACCCCAAAGATTTAAGAATGATAAACAAGATTTTTATTTATGTTGGAATAAATCGGGTACAGGAACAAAATTCCTATATAATTTTAAGAATCTATAGTATATATAAAAGGTGGGATGAGGAGAAACTTCTATATACAATTTTTGTCCTCTCATTATAACTCTTTTCATTTTTCTTTTGATGACAATTGTGTCATTTAAATACAAACTTTCTCTCTCAATTTATCTTTTCTCTCCATCACTATCCCATCCCTCTAAATTCCCCTATTTTCTCTTACTAATCTTCTCTCTCTTAATTATTCTTTCATTAACTTTATCTTTCTCATTCATTTTTTTTAACTCCTCTCATCTACCACATACCCTCCCCCAATCCTTTCATCTTCCTAACCCCCTTCCAATTATCACACACCTTCTCCCAATCCTTTCATCTTCCTAATCCCCTTCCAATCCATATATAAATACGTGTCCATTCTTTCTCATGCCAACCAAAAATCAAGAGGTGGTGGATGGAACAAAGTGGAAAATTTTCCAAGTGGTGTGAAGGTATGAAAATTACTCTCTTGCTTTAGCAACGACAACAACAATGCACATATGGGTGATCGAGAGGAGAATTGATAGTGAAGAGAAACCAAATTAAAGCTGAGTTGATGKCATCGGTTCACTTTCCMCAAATTTATCATTGTTCAGATTGAAAGAAATTCTAGAGTACGATGTGTCGAGATGGTGRTYGAYGGAATCGAGATAAARCAAAATTCRATTATTCTCATAATTTGGATAATAAGAATGCTTATGAGTTTGATTTTTATTTATTTATTTTTTAAACTGATGCTTTTGATTTATATATGTGAAATGTTGTAATTATTTTTACAAAGTTAGGGCAAACAAACAATTTCTTTCCCTTTCAATGTCATCAGGTTGGACCTTTTAGGGTTTACTCTTTCTCTCACTCTTACCTTTCTTTTTCATTCTAGAATGAACAAACTCAATGATTTAACTTCACACAATTTAACAAAGATAAAATGTAATATAATAATTTATAATCAAGAAAATTAGAGGTAAATTAAGAACGTTTATTCATTAAAAAAAAAAACTTTGCACGTTGGTGCTTTTTCATCTTTCTTACACTTCAAATTTGTACTTACTTTCCATGCTAATATTTCATCATCTTCTTTTATTACAACAATATC
>NW_019104507.1:1964949-1978813 GCF_001995035.1 Momordica charantia
TGAAAAAGAATTTTGAGGTGAACATGATTCAAAATATATTTGTTAGAGAAAATAAATAAATAGAAAGAAAAATAAAAGTTATAGTAAAGAAAATTAAAAGAAAAAAAAAAGAATAATTGTCAGAAGAAAAATAGATTGGGAAAGAAATAAAAGTTATAAAAAACAAAAGTTTAGAGAGATAAAAGTACGGGAAAATATTAAATTTTTAGAGGGAGAAATTAGAATGATGAACAAAAATAAAAGTATATTAAAAGAACAGGAAATTAGGTTGGTTATCCAATCAAACACTCTTGTGTGGGGTTAATATTCAAACTCTCAACCTCAAGATTAAATACATGTGCTTCAATTATTTTAAAGCTTTAACCATTTAATTTGATCCAAAATTTGCTTGTATCTAAAATAAAAGCTTTTCGTCTCATGGGGGAGATTAATAATTTTTTTTTGCTTCTTTTTTTTTTATCCACTCAAAGTGAGTAGTTTATCAAAGTTGCTGTGATTATACAGTAACATTATTTGTTTGTGGAGTATACCTATCATTGAAATTATTGATTTCAATTTAATCATTCAAGTCGGTTAAATTTACTGTCAACTTAAGTATAATTCAACTAGGTAAAATATAAGGACAACTGCGTTTTAAAAAATGACAAAACATATTAGATATTTGAACAAATGGCTAAATCAAGTTTTTTTTTTGAATCCTGAATAATATTTTAGAAAAATATACTCCTGTAATAGATTAGGTATGTATGCTTTATTTTAGGGATTTATTTGTATAACGAATAACAAAAGCAATATACCTTAATTGTAGGAAATCATCCGTAACAAATCAAAAAATGAAAAATAAAGTTTAAACAGCTAAAATCTAATTTTAAAATTGATTCTCTATATTTTGAAATCAAAGTTTGAAAGTAGATAAATAAAGAATTGTTAAAATTTTGTTTTGGTAGGTTTTGAAATTTAATAGTTTTAACTTAAATATAAAATCTAAACTTTAAAATTCTTAGGTGGGAGGGGTAAAAATTTGAAAGTAGATCAATGGTGGTGGCCACTTCGCCACCCATGGCCATTGAAGATGAGCACAAAAGAGAGTGGATTGATGCAATGAAAGATGTAATTAAGTCGTTGCATGAAAACCAAACTTTTGACCTTGTCAAGTTGTCTAAAGGAAAAATTGTACTAAGTGGGTTTATTGAGTGAAATAAGAACACACCCCACGACCGCTTTACAAAGCAAGACTGGTTGTCAAAGGGTTCGATCAGAACAAAGGTGTTGACTTTGATGAAATTTTGCTCATGCTGTTAAGTGTCTTCTATACGTGTAGTTACGGGTTTGTCAGCAAGCCTTGACTCGAAGATCGAGTAGATGTAAGTCAAAACTAAATTTTTGCATAGTGATTTAGATAAAGAAATTTATATGGAACAACCAGAGGCAAGGAGAATCTTGTGTGCAAAGAAAAGTTTTATGAGTTTAAACAAGCACGAGGCAGTGGTACAAGCAGATTGAGTAAGTTATGAGGGAGCAAGACTTCAAAAAGACTACTTCTGATCATTGCATATTTGTGCAAAAGTTTTCTGATTATGACTTTATTATACCGTTGTTTTATGTTAATGATATTTTAATTATCGATAGAAATATTTAAAAAATTGACATGTTGAAGAAACAGTTGAGCAAATTCTTTACCATAAAGGATTTGGGGCCAGCGAAGAAGATTTTTGGAATTCGTATAGTACGAGACAGAGCATCCAAGAAATAGTATATGTTTTAGGAGCATTACATAGAGAAGCTAGTTGAAAGACAACATGAAGAAAGCCAAAGTAGTAAGTAAGTTCTACTCTATCAAATCACTTAAACTAAGTAGCAAGCAAAGTCCTTCTACAGATAAAGAGAAAGAAGAGATGAGCAGAGTTCTATATGCTTCATCAGTTGGGAGTTTGATGTAAGTCATGGTATGGACTAAACCAGATATTACCCATGTTGCTGGTGTTGTTAGTCGTTTTATGTCCAATTCGAGAAAACAACATTGAGAGGTAGTTGATCATAACTCTAAAAAGGAGAGTTACTATAGTCCTTATTGGAGAACTTTTGTGCAATTTATTGTTAATATGTGTCTATCTTAGCTCGAGAAATGATAAATAATATAGGAATTGAATTATGTGCTGAAGTCCCGTGCAATGAATGCTTTGGTTTAGGTTAGTGCCGAATTCTTCCTATTATTGGCTCTTTTGCATAGGGTTGAAAGCTAAGAACCAGAGTATGAGATGAGCACTGAGCCCAGAAAGTTGTTGACAAAGCATAGTCAAGTTTGAGCATGAGGAAGTTGGAGCAATTAAGTGCTAGAGTATGGATTCACAGTGCAGTAATTATCCCCCTAAAATTTGGACTGGATATAAAAGGGACAGAATGACCTAGCTGACATACACAGATTCCAATAGAGAACATTCTTCTGTGTTGGAAAAGACAAGGGATAGGAATCTCACCATTTTCAAAAGGAAAGCTGACGACAAAAAGGAGCTACTGCTGCCGTTGTGTGCTGGTGTCTCCATCTGCGTTTTCTTTATCTCTTTTTCTAAAAGGGTTGTATCTTTCCCTTGTCCATTATGTTTTCTTCTTCTTCCATGAGCTAAATCCCATTTTGGGGAAGATTTACATACTATAACTATTGAATAACCATTACTCTAGCCCTTATTATTTTGCTATTTAACAGAGCTGTGCGTATTTTTTTTAATCTTGCTGAGCATTGTTGGCTACCTTGTTTAGTTTGCTAGCTTCTGTATGATTTGAAAGGATATATAATCAGTTGATCTGTTTGTGATTAGTCGGTTTTCTTTATTGGGTTGAAGGATACTTAGGGATGAGGTCCCCTAATCAGGCTTAGAACTTCTTTTTAATGCTTAGGTATCTAGCAACCGGAGTTGTGAGTATCTTTTGTTTGGGTGTCTCAGAAGGGAACCATGTAGAGCTGAGCAATAGTGAGTGATTTCACGCTAGAGCTGAGGTTGGGATTTAGTTAAATCTTCCCCGCTTTTCCATATCTGTTAACCCTCTTTCTCTATTGTTCTGTGCTAGAGATTTTTCTTGTCCCCAACATTTATAAGTCTGTTCGCTGTTGGAGTCATTTACTACTTTTATTTATGATATTTCAGTTATACACATATTTTTATTTTTTATGGAACTTTAGACATGCATAACGGAAGCTAAAAATCATAATACACTTAATGAAGCAATTTAACTAAAATAAGCATGCCGAAAAATATGATGAAAAAGGTAAAGAGGAATTGATTAACTTTATACCTTTGAAGACCTCCACTATAACTTCTTATCCTAACTCAATAGGCTACCAATGACAAATCCGTGCTATCCACGGGTTGATGAACACAGTTGTTGGATCGAATTATGAGTGAAAGCAAAGAGAAAGCACTCATGACTAGGAGAAAACAATAGAAATTTGAGTGGAAAATTTATGCACTTATGCAAGGAAGCATTAGCCTTCTTCAAGTCATCTTCATCACCTATATAAAGACCAAAGCCTTGCATGCCTTCCACTTCAAAGCCCACTAGCATGTAAAAGATAGGTGTCATTGCCTTGAAGAAACACTTCAAAAACCACTAGTTATTGGGAAAATCCAACTTTGAAGTTAGATTTTTCCACTAACTTGATTTTTTAAATAAAACTTTTATAAAACTAATTTTTTATAAAAACAAAAATTGAAATATCAAATTTCTATTAAAACAAAAACCAAGCCAAATTAATATCTCATATTAATTGGTCTTGGACACCTAAGCTTGATTAATCATATTAATCAAATTATAACTTTTTTTTCATGCTTTAAACTTATTTAAAACTAATTTAAATAATTCATACTCTCCAATATAATTAATTCTAAATTATGTATTATATCTCATATAAAATACAATATTCCCTAAAAACCGAATTTGAACACTTCAAATTCTTGCTTTATCTAATTCATCAATTTTATCCTTTATGAGCTAGCATGAAGACCCAATGGACCTACAGATCATGGGCTCCACTGATTCGAGACTAACCGGTCAAACTCTTTAACTTCGTTAATCAATATTCTTTAACTAACAAGACTGTCCACTATAGCCTGTAGATGCACTCCCCTCACTGTAGATATATTTGTGTCCATTCGATATAACCGTCATTGGTAAGTTGATCCTTCACAGGCTATTCGTAACCTCAGCTAGGTCAAAAAACCGTTTTACCCCTGAGTTATATATTTTCTCCTTAAGTACCACTATCCCTCTAATGAACAATTGATTTAGGATGAAATCACTAAATCCAATTCCTATGGGGCCAGTGACAGGATGAGGCCCCTTATTCAAGAATTGAGATCAGCCCTGAAGGGAACAACCTCTTTACTATCCCTAAATCGGGTAGGAGTGAATTTCGTCTTACTAATTTTATGTTCCCAGCTATCTACCCAGTCTTCTCTCTGAAATGAGAGGCATATTGAGTAGCACTGATGAGCTTACTCTCACCTATGCAGATCAAGGGAGAATCCTGAATAAATAGGAGTTCATAGACGGCTCAGGATTTAGATCAAGTTATCTAGGTCATCGATAAACAAAATTAATCAAAGTTATTCGTAANTTAAATCAAATTTAAAACTTTTCCATATGAGTAGGATTTTGTTTTATTTTATTGAAAAGATTTTATTTTGAGAAAACATGGAAATTCACATTTAATAAAAGAAATATTTATGATTTTGTTATTTTTTTTATTTTATTAAAAATGATTTGATTCTAAAAATAATAAGGAAATCGATATTTAAACCAAATAATTTTATTTTTCTATTTTATTTTTTGATAAAACAAACAAAAAAGAAAGAAAATATTTCCCACAAAATATAAAAAGAAAATTACTATAAATTAAGTAAAAAAGAATGATGAAATGGAATACCGGACAAATTTAGTGGTCTACACCAAGCACACATAAACTAAGCTATTACATTAATAAGCTTGAAGTAGCCTCGAACCACACTCAAACTGTCTTCCAAGGGGCTCGAATCGGCCTCCAAAAAGTGAAAAAAAGTGCTGGAAATTCAAAAAATAGCAGCAGTAACGAAAAAGACAGCATGCTTTTGAGCTTGAACCGGCTTCGTTAACAACCTTTGATTAACTCTAAATGACTCAAGTAAATTACAGACTCGATCAAGCACAACGAGACCTTAATTACAATAATTAAATAACCAAAAGCAAGCTAAAAGAAGAGATGCCAAAAATAGAAACCATTTTAGTACATGCAACAATTCATCTTATGAATTTAACCCTACCAAGCTAAATAAGTGTAAAAGGCATGCTCTGATACCACATGATGGAACTTTAGACTTGCACAACAGAAGCTAAGGATCATAATATACTTAATGAAGTAATTTAACTAAAATAAACATGTTGGAAAATATGATGAAAAAGGTAAAGAGGAAGTGATTAACTTTATACCTTTAAAGACTTCCACTATAACTTCTTCTCCTAACTCAATGGGACCACCAATGGCAAATCCGTACTATCCTTGGGTTGACCGAATTATGAGTGAAAGCAAAGGGAAAATACTAATGGCTAGGAGAAAACAGTAGAAATTTGAGTGGAAAAATTATGCAAATTTGAGTGGAAAAATTATGCACTTATGCAAGGAAGCATTAGCCTTCTCCAAGTGATCTTCATAATCTATATAAAGACCAAATGCATGCAAGGACGTCCTTGCATGCCTTCCACTTCAAACCCCACTAGCATGTAAAAGATAGGTGTCATTGTCTTGAAGAAACACTTCAAAAACAACTGGTTAGTGGGAAAATCAAACTTGATTTTTCCACTAACTTGATTTTTTAAATAAAACTTTTATAAAACTAATTTTTTATACAAACAAAAATTGAAATATCAATTTTCTATTAAAATAAAAACCAAGCCAAATTAATATCTCATATTAATTGGCCTTTGACACCTAAGCTTGATTAATCACATTAATATTACAACTCTTTTTCATGCTTTAAACTTATTTAAAACTAATTTAAATAAGTCATACTCTCTAATATAATTAATTCTCAATTAATTATTAAATTATATATTATATCTCATATAAAATACCTGAAAATTCGAATTTGAACATTTTAAATTCTTGCTTCACCTAGTTCATCAATTTTATTCTTTATGAGCTAGCATGGAGACCCGATGGACCTACAGATCACGGGCTCCAACGATTCAAGACTAACCGGTCAAACTCTTTAACTTAGTTAATCAACATTCGTTAACTGACAAAACTGTCCACTATAGCTTGTAGATGCACTCCCTCAACTGTAGATATATTTGTGTCCATTCGATATAGCTGTCATCGGTAAGTTGATCCTTCACAGGCCGTTCATAACCTCAACTAGGTCAAAAAACCGTTTTACCCCTGAGTTACATCTTTTCTCCTTAAGTACCAATATCCCTCTAATGAACAATTGATTTAGGATGAAATCATTAAATCCAATTCCTCTCGGGCTAGTGCGAGGATTGGACCCCTTGTTCAAGACCCAGGATCAACCCTTAAGGGAACAACCTCGCTACTATCCCTAAATCGGGTAGGAGTGAATTCCGTCTTGCTAATTCTATGTTCCCAGCTATCTACCCAGTCTTATCCCTGAAATGGGAGGCATATTGAGCAGCGCTGATGAGCTTACTCTCACCTATGCAAATCAAGGCAGAATCCTGAATAAATAGGAGTTCATAGACGGCTCAGGATTTAGATCAAGTTATCTAGGTCATCGATAAACAAAATTAATCAAAGTTATTCGTAAACGGTGTTAATACATAATAATGATTATTTCAGGGTCAGTCTTACACAATCTCATTGTGTAGAACACCCCAGCTCACATGTTTCTACATGAATGAATCAGGATCACTTCGTTTATGACACCTTACAACATTTGTAAGAATCATAAAGTGGGCCGTATTCAATAACGTCTCCAGTAAAAAGTACCCAACTTGATCCATGTACTATGGACTGTTTAGGCTATTTATTTGAACTTGATCCAGTTTATGTCTCTACATAAAGTCAAGGTACTCATTATAATAGCCAAGGGTTCGTAGTTTATTGGATTTAGAGTTATTAAAAAACAAATTCACTTCCATTTAACAACACTTGTCTGAATAAACTAGGGCATCTCATACCCAATTTCTGTCACTTGCCCTATTTATTCTAATCGTAGTCCTCAATTCTTTAGGTGACTCTAAAAAATACTAGTCGGGAGGACCTTCGTAAATGGATCAACAATGTTGTGCTCAGACACTATTTGTCTTACATTAACGTCTCCTTTCTACACAATTTCTCTGATGAGATGGTATTTGTGCTCAATATGCTTTCCGTGCTTATGGCTTCTCGGTTCTTTGGAGTTCGCCACTGCCCCATTGTTATCGCAATACAAAGTTATGAGCAAATGTATGTCTGGAACAACTTCCAAATCATTTAGGAACTTCCTAAGCCATACTGCTTCCTTGGCTGCTTCGCATGCAGCAACATATTCTGCTTCCATTGTGGAGTCGGCAATGTAGCTCTGCTTTATACTTCTCCACACTATTGCTCTTCCATTAAGAGTGAACACCGATCCCAAAGTAGATCTCCTTGAGTCTATATCAGTCTGAAAATCGGAGTCAGTGTATCCAGTAAGGATCAGGTCCTTATTTCCATACACGAGCACATAGTTCCTTGTTCTCCTAAGATACTTAAGGATATACTTAATGGCAGTCCAATGTGCATAACCGGGATTGGACTGATACCTACTGACTATCCCACTGCAAAGCATATGTCTGGTCAGGTACATAGCATTGCATACATCAAACTCCCGATTGTTGATGCGTAGGGAACATGTCTCATATCCTCAATTTCTTGAGGTATCTTAGGACATTGTTCCTTCGACAGATGTATTCCACATCTGAAAGGTAGAAGACCTCTCTTGGAATCCTGCATCTTATACTTAGACAACACTTTGTCTATATAAGATGTTTGAGACATAGCTAGAGTTCTGTTTTTTCGGTTTCGAACTATTTGGATACTTAGAACATACTGTGCCTCTCCAAGATCTTTCATTTGAAATTGAGTTGCTAGCCAATTTTTTAAGTCAGTTAAATATCCTACATTATTCCCAATAAGTAAGATGTCATCTACATACAGAACAAGAAGAGTTGATGATCGATCCTTTTGTAAACATAAGGTTCATCAATATTTTGTTAAAGACCATAAGATTTGATCGCAGCGTCAAATCTCATGTTCCAGGATCTGGATGCTTGTTTTAATCCATAAATGGATTTTTTAAGTTTGCAAACTTTTTGCTCCTGACCCTGTTCTACGGATCCTTCTGGTTGGACCATATAGATACTTTCATCAAGATTACCATTCAGAAAGGCAGTTTTGATATCCATTTGCCAAATTTCATAATCATAAAAAGTGGCAATGGATAAAAGTATCCTAATAGATTTAATCATAGCATAAGGTGAAAAGGTTTCTTTATAGTCTATCCCCTCGACCTGGGTGTAACCCTTTGCTACTAATCGGACTTTATAGGTTTGTACCTTTCCCAAATTGTCTCTTTTACGCTTATAGATCCATTTGTAACCGATAGGTCTTACCTCATCTGGTTTGTCTACAAGCTCCCAAACCAAATTGAAGTACATAGACTCCATTTCGAGGTCCATGGCTTTGATCCACTGATCTCGATCAACATCATACATTGCCCTTTTATAGGTCAATAGATCCTTTAAGCCATCATTAGGTATGGTGACTTCCGTTTCAATTAAACCCATATAGCGGTCAGGTTGTCTCACAACTCTACCATTACGTCGAGGCTCTCTCATTTCTTGAGAAGGATGTGACGGACCAGATGTGCTTGGTCTATTATTAGCTTTTGTTGATGGACCAGCTTGATCAACAACTCTTGTTGATTTATCTGTAACATATTTTGAAATCTCTTCTAATACTAGTTTGCTGTAGGTTTTATAATCTCGTATCTGGTCTTCCTCTAGGAATGTAGCGTTTGTCGATACAACTACCTTTTCATCCCGAGGATCATAAAACAGACCACCTCTTGTTCCTTTAGGGTACTCCCCACCTTGATCTGATCGAAGTGTCTTAATTGTTTTACCTAATTGGTTCTCAACCTCGATCTTAAACTCCTTGAACTTTTCACGGGCTTCAGACTTGTGATGTATAAGGTAAATGTATCTGTACCTAGAATAATCATCAATAAAGCTGATGAAATATTCATACTCTCCCCGAGCTCTAACATTCATTGGTCTACAAAGGACTGACTGTAGAAGTTCTAAGGGTTCTTTGGCTCGATGACCTTTTCCAGTAAAAGATCTCTTTGTCATTTTTCCCTCAAGACATGACTCACATGGCGGCAAAAAAACATCTTATAACTTGCTTAGAAGCCCACTCTTAACCAATCTCTCAATCCTATTGAGATTAATGTGTCTAAGTATTAAGTGCCAAAGATAGATACTTTGAGAAACACGTTGCCTTTTAATTTGAGTTTCAACTGTTTTAAACATTCCAGTATTATAGACAGCTTCAACTTTGGTTGGTTTTAACTTATATAAGTTGTTTTCTAGGTATGCAGAACATATTTGTACGTCTCTTTTCAAAATGAATGCTTCATTATGATTGAAATTTACGATGTACAAATTTTCTAGCAAACATGAAATAGATATCAAGTTCCTTTTACAGGAAGATATATAAAAGAACATTTTCCAAATACAGATATCTATTTCCAAAAATCAACTTAAATCCTCCCACTGCTTTTGCTGAGATGAGCTCCCCAGATCCAACTCGGAGAGTGACCTCACCTTCTTCAAGCTGTCTCCAGGAACTAGTTTCCTGAAAAGAAGAACAAATATGATTAGTGGCTCCTGAATCCAGTATCCAGGTAGAATCATCATTCTCCACTATTCATGTTTCAATGACTAGTAAATAAAATTTACCTTGCTTTTCCTTCTCAGCTCTTTCCTCGGCGAGGTATTTGGGACAATTTCTTTTCCAGTGCCCATTTTCATTCCAATGAAAACATTTTCCTTTTGCAATTTTTTCCTTGCCTTTTGCCGATGCCGGAGCCTTCCCTTTCCCATTATCCTTCTTCTTCTTCTGAATTCCTTTCTTTTGATAAGAAGGTCCAGATTTACTCCTAGAGGAAGATCCCTTGTGAAATTTCCTCTTTGAGGTAGTAGCAACATTTGCCTCAGCCTCAGAACATTTTTCAACAAAGATTCGTAAATTTGGAGTTCATTAAGAAGGGTTGTCAGATTGTATTCAATCTTATTCATAATAGCATTCGTTTTGAATTGAAAATAACTCGTCGAAAGAGATTGCATGATGAATCCAACCTGACTTATTTAGTTCATGACTGCGTCATTCACTTCTGCAACATTGAAGTGAACCATCATGTTAAAAACATGCTCCCTTACGAAAAATCCTTCCTTCATTCTATAGTTGTAAACATACTTAATCGCATTATGCATGATAGATGTTGATGGTTGTCCAAACAAGGATTGTAGAGAGTCCATGATCTCTCTTGCAGTAGCTAATCTCTCGTGTATTTTAGACAATACATCTGATATATTTGCTAAAATGTAGACACGAGCTTTTTCATTAGCTTTAACCCATCTATCATATGCATTCCGAACTGTTTCGGTTTGCATTAGGAGCAGGGGCTGGGGGACACTCCTCCATTAAAACGAACCTCAGATCGTCAATTACTAGTATTGTGTTTAAATTCGATTTCCATATTCCAGAATTGTCTCCGTTAAGTTTATCCGAAGCTAGCAGTTGTATAATTGAAGTAGATATTGTTGAAAAATGAACAGAACTATTAGTGAATTGTATAAATCTTAATTATTTTAACCAATTTTATTTAGCAAGAAATAATGTACCCATTCATTATTACTTTTGCAACGATACTTCAGTGAGTCAGAATAGCCCCCATCAAATGGTAGTCGACTACTTCTCCACTGAATCAAGACATTCTTTGCTAAATACTAACTCTAGAATAACTCTCATCCCTATAATACTTAGTTATCGTTAATTTGGTCAAGAACTTATTAATACTTAGTAAGTCTTGTAAGTGTAGACCCGCCATTTTCGAATTACAGATATCAGAATCAAACAAGCCCTCGAAGGAGAGACAATTGCTGAAAACGAACCTAAGTAACCGTATCCATTTTTGGATTTCAAGATGTTCCGAATCCTATGTTACAACCCTCCAAAGGGATAGACGCTTATAAATGCCAAGCATGTGCAACATAAGAATCTCACGGTGTGACCTAATGGAAGAGACCGTAGGACGTGTTGACACATACACCCTTCACTCACTTACTATGAACTACTTCCCCTATTCACCTTGTTATTGACTCATGCAAATACTTTCCGAAGGGAGGTTGCCCAAATAGCAACTCGAAGCTGAGCATGAATCTCACGGTGTGAACTCTTATGGACGTGAGAGCTAGAAATAATGTATCTCATACACTATTAATCTCTCACTAGAGTGTTCTATTATAAAAATTGGATAATTAGTAGGCTATATACCGGTTAATTATATACAACCTAAGTCTAGGTGATTTTCCCTAGTATAACTCTTATACTGGGATTAACTTACAATGTTTAGGTGATAAACCAATTTTATTACCTCACATCTCTCACGCATGCTCACAAAACTAGGGTTAATGACCCAGACATCGGTTTAATCTTCAGGTAGGAGGTGTTCCGTAAATCGTCAACTTAAGTACCCCCAACCTTAGACAAGATCTCATCGGGTGAATAAACAACTTTTGTTTTACAAGTTATCGCCCTATTTTAACTATTAAACGGAACGAATTACTTTGCACCGGTTAACCCTAGGTGAGCATGCAAGTTTGTCTTTGTTATAGATTTTAAAAGTCTAAGTGATTTTATAACACTTATAAAATCTAGACATAACAACTATATGATTGATATAAATCTAAAACAAGCATCCACTTATTAAAGTCATAAACTAATATAACATTTATCTCTAATTTATGAAATTAATTCCATGCATCCACATACATTATAACTCTTATAACATAAATGCAACCATGCTTATGCTATGGTGGGGTTTTAAATCTATAAGACATACTTTATGCATAAAAAATTTAACTTCAATTAAAACATTCATAAAACATGCATAAATAATTGAACAACTACTAAAAATGGTTGATTTTGGCATCCCAAGTGTCGCTACGGGTTTGCGACGTGGAGCGGCCGACTTTCTTCCCGGGAGGAGAAAAATTGAGTCGCCACCAGTCTTTATTTATTGGGTGTGACTGGACACCCAAATGCATGGATAAGTTGGTCTGCATGAAAAAGATATGGGTTCGGGGGTCTTTTGTGTTTGGGGAAGGTATTAGCACCCCACAACACTCGTTCAACGAACGATAATTTATTTTTCATATTATTTTCAAGAAAATGGTCTTCAAAGAAAAGAATTTTATTTTTATTTTTAAATATCCTATGTTTTATTGATCATTATTCACAAGGTAACTAATGAACAATAATTATGAGTGGCCTAAAGCCATTAAGAAAATTTTGTTTATTTGAATTTAATTCGGCCTCCCAAAATAAATTCATCACCTCGAGAGTATTAAGGAATCGACCTTTCGAATTCCTCATTTCCGTCATAGGAATTTTTTAGGAAAAATATTAATGACAAAGATTTGATTTGTTATTTTTTTGAAATATCATAAGTGTTTTCAAAAGTCTTGGGCTAGAGGAAATGCATTTATAAAAGATATTTTCTCAAATAAATGTTTTTTTTTAAACCATACTTATTAAAATTACATATTTTTTTAGCAAATCTATTAAAAATCAAATCTTGGACTCCCGAGATATTAATCTTTACCCTCAAGATCCAAGAACATCGGCCTCCTGAACATTTCAAGGTTCCATTGTTGGGGGGTTCCCTTTTGCAAATTTTTAGTTGAAGATGTTTAATAAAACTAAGAAAAATAATATTTAATGTAAAATATTATATACATTTGCCAAATATCATACATAAACATGTTAAAAAGATAATCAATAAAATCACATGTTACAAATAGTTCAAGCAATCATGATATGAAATTAGCAATAGAGATAAAAGAAGAACAAGACGAAATAAAATAATGTCGAAAGGATTAAACCTGCGTTTGGAATATAGGTAGGCAAAACATTATATGAGGAAGTATATCAATCTACTTTATTTTGATAGCAACATAGTTTTACAAAACTCCGATTTTTGCATTCTTATTCAAATGTGTCGCGAGTCAAATGGTGAAGAAGAAAGTTGTGGTGGAAATAGTTTATAGAGCATACTTTTTGAGAAAATGAATAAGGAGACAAAAAATGAAGAAAATAAAACAAAAGTAACGCAATGGAATGGAAGAAGATAAAAGAAGTTAGGTGAGTATAAGAGAAAAAAGTAGAGAGCGAGTGACATACTGTGTGATAGATTGTGAGGAATGAGTAGGAAGTGGTGAGAGAGAATTTGTGAATAAAAGTAACGAATAAAAAGACAGAAAAACGAAATGAAGCAAACCTTGAGAGAGCAAAAAATGAGAGTAGTAGACCTCCCTTTGTGATACGTTTCTCCGTCCCCTAAACCTAGCCACCTAGCTCCTATTTATATTGTTTCAAAACCCTAATTTACAAATGGAAAAAATATTTTCATTTATTACACAATCAATCAAATCTTATGATTTTATTAMAAATTTTGATTTTTACCSAAATTATGTTAAATCAAATTTAAAACTTTTCCATATGAGTAGGATTTTGTTTTATTTTATTGAAAAGATTTTATTTTGAGAAAACATGGAAATTCACATTTAA
>NW_019104507.1:1980828-2007385 GCF_001995035.1 Momordica charantia
ATCCTGAATAAATAGGAGTTCATAGACGGCTCAGGATTTAGATCAAGTTATCTAGGTCATCGATAAACAAAATTAATCAAAGTTATTCGTAAACGATGTTAATACGTAATAGTGATTATTTTAGGGTCAGTCTTACACAATCTAATTGTGTAGAACACCTCCGCTCACATGTTTCTACATGAACGAATCACGATCACTTCATTTATGACATCTTACAACATTTGTAACAATCATAAAGCGGGCCGTATTCAATAGTGTCTCCAGGAAAAAGTACCCAACTTGATCCATGTACTATAGACTGTTTAGGCTATTTATTTGAACTTGATCCAGTTTATGTCTCCACATGAAGTCCAAGTATTCATTATAATAGCCAAGGGTTCGTAGTTTATTGGATTTAGAGTTATTAAAAAACAAATTCATTTTCATTTAACAACACTTGTCTGAATAACCTCACAGTAATGTTCAATTTTTACAAAATTACAAGTTTTAGGACAAAATACCCAACAATTTTATTATTTCCTTGCACCATTGGTATTCTCAAGCGTAACTTAAAGTATTACTCTAAGTCCCTTTGGATTCGACCTTGTGTATATTATAATCGATGGATATAGTGTCCACTTGCACTCGTATCTATCAAGGTTGTGAGGCCGCAACAACAGTCAAGTGGATCATGAGATATTTGTGGGGTACTACCAGTTTGAAACTCACTTTTGGAAGTGGAAAGCCAGTGCTTGTCGTTTACACTGATCAGCCAAATATGGTAGGAGATTTAGATAACCGAAAGTCTACTTTCGACTATTTAATGACATTTGCAGGTGGTGCAGTGTCATGACACTCAAGATTACAGAAGTGCGTTGCACTTTCTACGATTGAAACAGACTATATTGTAGCAGTAGTAGAGACATGTTAGAAGATGTTATGGATGAAGTGATTTATATAGGAGTTCGACTTCAAGCAACAACATTATGTGATATTCTGTGATAATCAAAGTGCTATTCATCTTGATAAGAATTCAACATTTCATTTCAAGAATCAAACATATAGATGTGAGGTATTACTAGATGTAAGATGCTCTTAATGACAAACTGTTTGAACTTGAGAAGATACATACTGATCGTAATGAATCTGATTTGTTGATGAAGAATCTACTAAGAGAAAAACTTGAGTTTTGTCGTTTCATTGTTCGAATGACAATTTGCTTCCCATAGTGAAAATGAGGAGATTTATTGGATATTTTCACTTACTTTGAAGCCCAACTAATAAGCCTATTTCTGCACGTAGAACGAGGGAAAGAGAAAAATCAAAAAAGAAAAAGAGAAGAAAATCAGTCTGTACAAAGTTGTTTTCAGCACGATTAAAGGTTGATCAATGGTCCGATCGAGGTAAAATTTTGACAGCATGTTCACTACAAGGATTTTCAATCTAGACGGTGGAAAATTCATTTGGAGCTGCCTACAGTTAGACACGGTGGGTAGTGGGTACCATTTTTTAGTGAGATCTTTCTAATTTTCTTATCCTATATTATTCCCGTGAATGTCGAGATTTATTATCTCGAGATATTATTATTGTATGCCTCTAGTTGAGACTAGTAAGAACTCGTTGTAGCCCATGATTGATTATAGTGGATGACTTTGGTCCTTGGTTTTTTACTCCTCGCCTTGAGGAGTTTTTTCCACCTTAAAATTGGTTATGTCTTCTGGTTGTTTGACTTATTATTTTTACTTGCTATTTCCTATTAAGTTCACACAAGAGGAGATAATTGATTCATAAAATTAAGTGCTTATTCCAAAACGAACCCCCATTCTGAAATATTGCTAATACTAAAAAAATATTAATTTATTCAATTAATGTTTTGTTACCATGTTTTTTCCACGATAAAAACTTATTTTTTTCTGGCATCTTATTAACTTTCATAATCATCGCGAAAGATATCTTTGGTTTTATTAGTATTGAGTCTTATACTTAACTTCTCATAAGTTGTTTAGCCAAAATTTGTCGGTGGATAATTGTGTTACAATGGTATTTTTTACACTTTTAAGATATGTTACTTTTAATAAATGTGGAATTCTTTTCCTATTCTATCAACATAACTTTTTCCAACAAACATGAGCAATTAATTGCTCATGACATTATTTATACATTTTGTTATGGGTAAAATAGAGAGCAACACGTGCACCACTCTCACACAGCCATGACATGTCTTTTATCGAAATGTCGTCAGTAAATTTTTCTTGACTGAAGTACAATTTGTTTGTTGTTTTATTAACCATTATAAACTATCACATGAAATTTATTTTTGTGACGTTTTTTCATTATCATTGAAGATCATTTTGTGACATTTTGTTAATGTATACTAATCACATTTTTTCATAAACTATTGTGTTTTCTCTTTCCTTGATGATTCAATTACTTTTAAAAACTATTACAAAATTAACTCGTGACATTTTAAATTGTCATTGAAGCCCATATTTGTAGTAGTTGGCTAGAGCTTGAGTTTGTCAAATTGTGAAGGAAAGACCCACGTCGAACTTTGAGTATGTTAGCTTGGTGCCTTCCTTGGGCAGAGTTTGCCCAGCTACATATTCTCTAACATTTTGCAAAAGGATGATTATGATGTCAGGATTGAAGGGATTGAATCCCACAACGGAAGCGAATTAACGCTTTGTTCGATTTTTCTTTGAATTTGAAAACACAAAAAAAGGAAAATATAGGGGAGAATGTGTTGCCTTTTGAAGAACCTTTTTTCTCTATAAAAACCAAGTGACACATCCACAGAATCTTCCTTGCTATATCCCTAGCGAGGAACCCATTGGTGGGAATTGAGTTACCTTTTCTTTGTAGGGAATTGAGAGAGATTTTAGAGAGAATCATAGATGCTTCCAAAACACAGTAGTAGGGGAAGAAAAAATGCAGAAAAACTGCTGCAGTTTTAACGAAGAGTAACGTGGGGAAGTCCCCACGTCACAACTCCACACTCTAACTAATGTTCCAATTACATGTGACATGGGGAGTTATATAATGTTTCAGTTACATGGCATAACCTCGGATGTAAGTTTATTGGATTTGGGTTAATGAAATTCTAAAAGAAACATAAATAACAACTTTATTGAATAGTTTTACATTGACAAACCATGAGTTTGGGGCATAAAACCCAACAAGGATATCCCTGTTGTCGGTGGAAGATCTTGATCTTGTTGATGAGTACGAACTCTAACTACTTAAGCTCGCATCCCAAATCTCTCCCCTATAATGGACCGAGTCAAACCTTTCTCAAAGGTATGCAATATTTTGCACTCAACTTCTAGCCTGCCACTTCTGCTCTCCCATCATAGTTATAACTTGAGCATTCAAGTGCAATCGCTGAGCACCACACGTGTGCTAGGTTTAGATGCGTAGGTACCTCTTTAGATAAATGAGTCTCTGATGTAGTCAGTAGCTGTTAAATAGCTTTTACCATGTAATTACCCTTAGTTTTAGCTTTTGTTTAGTTAGCTTTTCATTTTACTGCACAGTAACAGTAGTTACTGTTGTCAAGTGTTCAATAAATAGGTTTCAACTTCATTAATAAAGCATTCATTGAAATATTATCAAACTTTATGTGCAAGACTGCATCAGTCTCCCTTGCATTAATCCTGATCAGCAAGGCTCCTTGTCCATACTTTACCCTGCCACGTCACCTTGTCCAGAATCTAGAATCAACTTACGTACCTAAAAGCCAAAGATTCAAATCTCCTTCATCTGTTGAACTCAAAAAGTCACGAATAGATATAGAATAGTTAGTAACCAAATAAGCCAATACTAATTTTTATTTTTTGAAGGGAAGCCAATTAAATAAGCCAATACTAATTTTTATTTTTTTGAAGGGAAGCCAATACTAATTTATGATAGAAAGAAGTTATTAGATCAGTCAGTAAGGTGATCTAAGTTTTGATAGTTTAACCGAGGCAAGGGCTTAGCATGTCAGTAATGATGTATTAAATATATGATATTTACATTAGTATTAATTTTGTTTTTGTCCAATGTTATTCTCGAGTTTATTTTGTTGTTAGTTTTTAGTGCAACAAAATATGGGAATAGGAGATTCAACCTTTCGAGTTCCAAAAAAACAAATAGTTTTCAATTGGAAAAGTATTGGAAAATTTGATGATTCTTGGTAGGGGATCATGAATTTCTTCTTTTATATATGCGATGATGAGTAACAATAACAACAATGACACTAGAGATTTAATAATAAGTTCACTCTCAAGTGGACTATGTTCCGTCTTCTTCAAGTTCTGCCTGATCCACAAAATTTATAAAGATTTACATAAAACAACAAACCTTACTATTTTCACCAAATTAGAAGCTCAAAACACTTACAAGTTGCTCTCCACTATCCTCTTCAAAGGATACCTCACACTACCTATTTGAGCGCCCTTCATGATGTATATGATACGACACAAGTCCTATTTATAGCCAAGTAGCAATTGAGCTTGCACCTTGACACAGTAAGACTTTTTTCTCATATGTATGCTATTTTTTGTTATCGTTTTGTATATATACGTTAGGAATAATACTTAGAAATATAGAAAAGAAGATATTTTTTTCGTTATTTAATTAAAAAAGTTGTTGATTACCCTTGATTTCAAGAGTAAAAATGGAGTCTAATTGATGATTATTTGAGATTTAATTTTTCAAAAAGTGACCATTTTGTGCATATGTTAAATTTCATTGAGGGTACTTCATTTTTACAAAACTTACACACAATTATATATTCCTGCAGAAATTAACCCATCATGCCATGAAGAAGTAGAAGCAGAAGAACTTGGATCCTAAAACTCTAGAAGACAACATTGAAACCCTGCTACAATATCTCAATGCCATTAGCCATCAGTCAAGCCATTGCATTCAAGTGGGTAGCGTCTCAACGCCACGAAGTGGTCTCTTTGCCCATTTAGGGTACAATGTCTCAATGTCCCTAGCATCTCAACATTACTGCAATAATTAAAACTTCAACATTTGGGCGCCGCCATCTGGGGATCTTTTTGGGAAGAATTGGAGTTTTGTCATTGGTTCAAGAGAGAATACCAGAATGAAATTTTGAAGGGCAAAGAGATTGTTTTCAAGGCTCGTAATTGTGTTTATTGACTCATGGATGATCAAAACACGACAAATTTAATTTCTCTCGTTTCCCTAAACTTTTCTAGTTTTGGTATGGGATTCTTATTGGGATTCTGTTGTATTGTTATAAATGAGTAGCTAAATTGATTGTCTTGGGGATTGATGAAGTCGTTGAATTTATGAGTTAGATTAAGTGATTAACCTGATATGTTCTTAATCTATTCGTGCATTTATTTACTTAATGACTTTAATCTCTTGATCACATATTAATTGTTTTAAACTGTGAATCTTACGCGGAAGAAAGGTGGGTTAGATTGGAACTTGAGTGCATGATTGAGGTAGTTTTTAAGATCAGGAGATTTAGAAGTGCTTTAGAAGTTGTTAAAAGAAATAGATTTAAGGCCTTCACTTGTTAATGAAACTAGATAGGGATATTGATTTCTTAATAAGTGGGAGAGTTAATTGTGCTCGAGAGAGACGGTTATGATATGTGATTTCTTGACTTATAGATTAATTGCTTATTCAACATTGACATGTTTTATTTAGATATGATCCATCTCGAGCATCTTCCTCGGTCATGTCATTCGAGAAGAAAGAGTTCAAGCTATTGTTGGATCGATGTACTAGAGGTAACAACATTCTGCTTTCAGAAATATGTGCTTACAAATCCTTTTCGATGTCTTTGCTCTCAGAAACCATCGATTGACTAAACAAAGCATTCAAAACTCTAATAGCAACTCACAGAACCAATAGTTTCTTTCAAGAAAAAAAGATATGAGTAATATTTCATATGGATTGAGAAGAGATCTAATAGATGAGGTTATAGAATCTACCGACGATAAGGGGAGAAAATATTGTGTAATGATTCTATAAGGGTTTGATAAAAAAAGTTGGACTGCAAAAAGTTGGACTGCTTTTTTAAACATGTTATCTTTCAAGGCCAATAAAAAGTAGAGAAAACAAATCCAGAAAATAAAAAACTTCGACCGAGGCAACTTTTTATCATTAGACAATGCAAATTCAAAGCAATCATATAGGGATGATTTTGTTCGGTTTTGGCAAAAAATTAGAATTGAAATTTGTCCCACATCAGAAAGATACAAAGAGGGAATATGCTCACCAAGTACTAGAAGTTGTCACATCAATAAAGTACAAGAGTAGAGTGTGCTCCAAGTGCTATAAAAGGAGTTTATGGCCTTGCGTTTTATTCATCTTAATTCAAATACTTTAAGTCTGGTATACCATCTTTAGTTAACTAATCGGTATTTGTGTTGAGAAAGTGTTTTGTGTAATTGGGGTCGGGGAGAGAAATCAATATGATGGTAATAATTTTCACATAGTTGATTTTTTCTTGTGTTTCTTTATTTTATTGATTTCTTTAAATTTCTCAATTATTTCTTACTTATTTCTACATAAGAAGTAGATGATCTTTTCCCATTAGCTTTGACTTACCCAAAGAAATGAACAGATTTCCATTCACAATCCTTATCTGATGAAGATTTTTTCGTCAACCGAGGAAGACCCTTTCTGTTGGGACACTATTGTGGTACCAACCACGATGTTGCTTTCAATATGACGGGGTGAAAATCGTGGAAAGTCTAAGGAATCAAATGCTCGTTGGCCTCCTACAACCCTTCCCACGCAGATGAAGCTATACCTCATATCAGAAATTATGAATAGACCATACTTCTATGTACGAATAAGGGATGGGCCAGAGTGGGTCCTTACTAAGTCAAATCTGAGTTATGAAATGCAAACTTTCACGCTTCTCCTAGACTCATCCCTAGCTACTCATCCCTAGCTACGATGGATAGTTAATTATATGGTAAACAAAAAAGATATATATATATATATATATATATATATATATATATATATATATATATATTTGTTTAGTACAACATGTTGGGGATGAGATTGAACCCACAACCTCATGGTTAGGTATATGTCAATCACCGTTGAACTATACTCGCTTTGACAACCTAATTCACATTTGATATACTAATTATATTGATTCATTACGTGTTAAGTAGCTCCTTCCCAAATCGTCCCTAACGGGTGGTCTACTTTGATTAGTTGCTTCATTCTATGGTCTTACCTTGGGTGACCAACCTTTGACTGCAGCCACCTTCATGTCACTTTATATTCTTAAACATAGTCTCGATGACAATTTTCATTTTGACGTTAGCTCGCGAAATTAAATTCTCATTATGGGTCCTTCCTCGGTGAAACATTGGAAGGATGAGTGGTTCCTTGTCGGTGGTGACTGGCTAACCTGGGATAATCGTGGATTACATTTTCCCGTCTCGACAGAGTATAGGGAGTTAGGTAAGTAGATTCCCGAGCACTATTGGGACTTTCTTATGTCACGTTCTGAAATCTCTCTCTCTATTTCCTTTGTTGATAGTTCCCCGTAGTTGTGAACTTTCCGCCGAGGCATTGAACTTCTATCATACTCTCATCCAGTTATCAGACATTGAGCTGTGGGGCCCGGACTTGGTAAAAGAACAAAACTTGGTAGACTTTGGCTTGGCTCCCCCTCCTCGACCTTCAGGTAATTGTTGGAAACTATATTAAATTTGCATCCCAATCGATTTTCACTTTCGTACTTTTCTTATAGAAATGTCAAGGCGGGCTAGTTCCCTATTCGAGAAAGAACGCCGATGAAAAGTTCAGAGCTCGGGAGCCGGATCCAGTCGGGCTTCAGATGTTGAGATAACCGACTTAATGAAGGATGATCCCCATCTCAGCATTAGGCTCGGCCTTCGATGCCTCCTGATGCACCTCGTCGCTCTGCCCGACTTCAAGGGTCATCCACCCCGTCCTCCTCTCGTGGCCACCCCGTCCTCCTCTCGTGACCACCCCATCCTTCTCTCGTGGCCACCCCGATCCATATGACGCTGGCGTTGATGAGGCGACTTATATGGAGAGGGCATTCATCCTTTGGCAAGGACTTGGGGAGTCGTCAAGTGGGTCGAGTTTTGGCTACTCAAACCCTCAGCATAGCATTAATACATGTCTTAACGATATCAATCAGGCCAGTCTTGCAGCTGCCTTTAGTTATCCAACGTCGCATCTAGTCTAACGTTTGTTATTGGCTTTAGTAGGTTTTTAATCGCTCGGTCCTGTTCTCGGGTAGGGTTGTTGACGAAATTAACCATTTTTGTTGCCACTATGCTCCTCGGGATGAACTGGATCGGGCTCTTGCCTCTTTAAACTAGGCTAACAGCCTGCTAGTGAATGCTCAGCATGACTTGGAAGCTGAGAGGAGGAGATCCTGAGATGACTTGGCCGATCTGCAGAGGAAGCTTGATGGGGCCAATGCCCAGCTCTCCAACATCGAATTCTTGACCGTGGAGTTTAAGAAGATCCAGGACTATGTCAATCTGCAGAACACCGCCATGGAATGCGGCGTTTCATGGTCTCTCCGCCAAGTCTCCAACGAACACCGCAATATTGATTACTCCTTTCTCCAAGAGCGCTTTAGGGCTGAATGTGATGTCCCCGACGATATGGATGACGATGACGACGAGTAAGGACGATGTGGGTCAAGTTGTCCGTGATGCTTCGTGTTTTTGGAAAATTGTCTGTTATGTTATGTTACTGTTGTTGTTTTTCTTGTTACCTTGTTGGTAATTTGTTTATGTCGGAATTATAAATTAAATCTCTTCAAGATTCATCATTGGCTTAAGGCTCCAACTTTGGCGAAGTCGACTTTGCTTGCCTTTAACTTTCGTAGGTTTCTAACTCGTTAGCTATGACCAGCGGTTTTACACCCGTTAGTCTCGTCGTCGTTTGGTTTTTGGCTCCTTGCTCCCCCTTGTGTTTTAACCGTGCTAGGTGATAACTCTCCTAAAGAGAGTTATTTGTGTCTAAACTTCGCATAAAATAGCTAAAGATAGTTTCATCTAACCTCTATATTCATTGAGTTGTGCCTAATTTAGAAGGTAAATCAAGGTTCTCCTATATAATGCTAGCGCTCATATAAATGATCTGATTTTGAGCATTTTGATGCAGCTTCAATGATGCTACAACATCGGTTCCAGAAAGAGACAAAAAGCAGCAAGCTAGCAGTGAAAAGACTTCTCAGCTATATTGACCACAGTAACTGGTGGTTTCACCTGGGAGTGAAAGTTGGCTCCCACTAGGCTTGTTTTGTTGTCCTAAAATCGGAAGGAGGTATAAATGCCAACAAGAAGAGAAGCCTCAACACACACACACCGAGAATATCCCATTTTTCACTTTCTTGCAAGCAATCAATGCTCACTTCAAAAAAACCTCTCCAACCGTTCGAGAAAGTTAAGAGGAGAAGAAGACCAATCATCAGCAGTTGAGAAGAAGCCGAGAACTCTAATTGGAAGCTGATCTTCAGCTCCCTCTCTTCATCTTTTAGCATCTTTGTATTGTTTTTATTCCTATATTGTTGATTCCCTTTATGACATTGTCTAGCTAAAAACCTTGTGTAAGGGGGAGATGTTGTGAACTCTTTTTCTGGGCTGTAACTTTGTTGTTTTGCATTAATGATAGTATGTTTTGAGTTGAAGTTGTTGTATCACTCTATTTTCGATGTGCTTGATCACCATGTTGAAATATCTTCTTAATAACCTTTGGAAAAATGTATTATGGAGCGAAAAAGTTCATCTCGAGCAAGAGTCTACTTGAGTTTAGTGTGTGGTGACTTAGAGATAAGCATCACCTAGCTTGGTTATAAAAACTATCTATATATTCTGTTATTGTTTGTCTAAGAACCCTAATGGTAGAAAATATGGGGTGTTTGGAAGAACATCTTGTCTGTTTGACCACTGCATTCACTCAATTAATGTTGCAACATCGTTAAAATGGCCCAGAAAGTGTCACTGTCCTCTCCTCCTTGTGCCGTTATTTTCATAAGAAGTTACTTAGTGATTATGGATGTTTGTTAACCCTAACGAAAATTTACGTGTGTTTGATAATATATATTTAAACCGCTTGCATTACTGTTCATCTTAGTAATTATTCAGAAGAAAAATTATTTAGTTCATTGTATTGATTTCTTAAGTGAATATTGGGTGTTTGAGCACTTAGTCTCTGTGGATTCGAACTTTTTATTACTTGCTGCGATGATTGTGTACACTTGCACATATAAAGATTGGTAACATAATCCGTAAACAACACTAGACCGAGTGGCCCGCTTTTGGTTTGGCCTTGATCGAGATCTTTAATTGTTCCTTCCACATTCTGTTGATCCATATATTATCATGCCCCCTACTTGAGGAATCCATGGAAGGAAGTGACAGTGGTTGCTCAAGTAGATAATAGAATTTTATTGAACGCAAAACCAATGCAGAATCAAATAACATAACCATAGGTTTAAAAAGAAAGAGAAAAACCAAAGACAACCTTAAAAAGTTGCATCTACCCTAAACAATATTTTTATTGGTCGATAAGGTAGCAGTGATCATTCTGAAGTAGAGGTCCTAATTCCTGTGTCGTGACCTCTTAACGAGGTGTAGTAGCACTCACGTGACACACGCTTCTCCCATCTGACCTTACCTATACCTCCAAGTGTTGGGAACTTCATTGATTGGTGGTATGTGGAGGGTATTACCTTGAGTGTGTGTATGGTCGACCTCCCCAATATTGTGTTATAAGAAGATGAGTAGTCGACGACAAGGAATTCTACCATTTTAGTGATGCTCTTTGGCCCACTTCCGAATATTACCGGTAATTCTATCCTCCTTCCGGGATGACTCGTTCTCCCCCAATCCCACCAGTGGTGCAGGGCTGCTCTTAAGCACCTTTTTTCCTAAATCCAATGCCTTATAAACTGTCAAGGAAATGATGTTGGCTGAGCTACCCCCATCCACCAAAATTCGACGCACCATCGTATTGGCTATTTGTAGGGCAATAACCAATGCATCATTATGTGGGTGGAAGAGGTGGGCTGTCTCATCTTCGAAGGTCGCCTTGCAAAAGTTGCATGGTAGACTTCATAATATCCTAGGCCTGTCCTTGCTTCCCGTACGCTCCCTTTCCTCTTCCTGCCAGACTACATTTCCGCTGAACCTCCGATTATTGTCCGGATTTCCCTGGCAGGGGATTTGTTCTCATTCTCACTGTTTTTGGTCACTTTGGGATTCTCCATGTACTCTTTAAGATATCCCCTCAGAATAAGTCCTTCCACGTCTTCTTTGAGATCAAAACAATCTTGTGTGGCATGCTCATGGTCTCAGTGGAAAATGCAGTATCGCACCTTGCTCCTCTTATTCGGAGGTGCTTTCATCCTTTCTGGCCACTTAAGCAACCTTTGATCTTTGATCTCCATTAACACCTATTCGAGTGGGACTATGGTTGGAATGTATTTTTCGAATTTTCAAGGCGGATCTTTCTGACTAGCTCGATCTCATTTTTCCCATCTCGAGCCTTGTTGCTTCTCCCCAGGCCTTTCTCTTTTCTGGTCGGTTCGTTTTCCTTCGGGTTCCTTTTTTGAGTGAAATAATTCCCCAGCACTCATGTATTTCTGGATTCGGTTCAGCGCTTCTGCAAAGGTGCCCGTGGTTTTCTTTCCGAATGAAAACGATAAATGCTTATCCCTAATGCCAGACATGAAAGCCAGTAGTGATACTGCATCAGTAAGACCTTCCAAACCGAGCCATATAGTCGTGAAGGCTCTTTGTCGATCTTTGTTTTATGGTCAGGAGGTAGGCTATTGGTCGGCTTCAATTCCGCCCCCTACAAACTGGGTTACGAATGCCCTAGCCAGGCTTTTGAAGATTGAAATTGACCCCGCTTCAATTGTCGAAACCAAACCTTGGCCGACCGCCTAGGGTGAAGGAGAAAACTCGACATCTGATTGCCTCTGAGATTCGTAGATATCTATCCATTCTCGGTAGACGTCGAGATGATCTACTGGGTTAGTCGACCCATCAAACTGCTTTATGGTTGGTAGCTTGAATTTCAGAGGCACCTTCTCCCCCATTATCTCCTCTATGAACGGGGAATCTGCTTGGTCAATTAACTTTTCGAGGTCAAATCCCTTTTTTTTCAAGCTCAGTTGTTTTTCAGATAACTTAGGTCGTTCCCCCGGTTTTTCTTTGTCGAGGTCTATCAGCCCAAAGTCTCCTCAGGTATTTTGGTCCTCCTTGCCTCCATTGGGTATCGAGGATTTCGGTTGCTTCTTGTCGTCCTTTGGTTGACCTTACGAGTCAAAAATCTGGGTTCTTCGTTTGTCGTTTCCCCCCAATTTCAGCTTGCTCTGCACTTTATTTGTCGATTACTCTGCTTCATTCAGCGCTGGGCCCTTTCCTTCCTGGAGGTCTCTGACGAGGGGCAATAGGATCGCTTCCCTCTGCTTCAACTACTGAAGCAGTTGGGTAATGCGCTGGTACATACCCTCGACTTTCTCTTCCAGAGCCACAAACTTTTTTGGGGTTGCTCTAGAGCCTCAACTCGTGGGTCATCTGGCAGCTCTTCTCGACGCTCCGAGTTGGGTCGGCTCACCTCACCCTTAACTCCTCCTAGAAGGGGGTTGTCTATGTTCAGCCTCCTCGTCGGATGGCAGTCGTCATCGGAGTGTCGTGGACTTTCTTCCAGAATCATGTTACTCGATTGTATAGCTTGTATCGTCCCCACCTACGGCGCCAATTGTTGATGCTTGGATTTTTGGTCTTTCCAGTTTTCTCCCAAATATGCACCAAACTCGATTATCAAGGGACCGAATACCTGCAAAACTGAACAACCCTAAACAGATGTGACTTCTGTCACACGGGCTCCGATGCCTAAGTTAGCTATATGATAATCACTAAACAAGTAAGGTACTTGAAGTGTCATTCAGCTTACCTTCAAGGGGCGACCCCCCCTCCTATTTATGGTTGACTCTCCTTCTAGGGTTTCTCCAATGCCAATCCTAGGTTAGGATACGTGTGGGCCTATGGGTCGGGACACCTCCAGCAGCAAGAGAGGAGAAAGGACGGGGCTCGGCACCAAACAGGGGTCGGGATCGAGCCCTGCTCGGCCCGGCTCGGCCTTAGTGGGTTGCTTCTCTTGGCGTAGTACGACCCTTTGTTTGTCGTTTTATAGGTTTTTTTGATCCCCCCGTAGCTAATGACAACTTCACTTGGTCTAACCTTTGTCAACCATTAGCGCTCTCCCGCATTGATAGATTCTTCTTCTCCAAATTCTAGTGTGATAAGTTTCATCATCATCATACTCCCCGTCTCCCTCAGATTCTCTCGGATCACTACCCAATCTTTCATGAATCTCCCAATCTTAAATGAAGCCCCTGCCCTTCCGATTGAAAAACTCTTGGCTGCTCGACAAAGGGTTCCAAAATTTAATACAATCCTACTGGCCCTCTCTTATTTACAAGGCTATCAAGGTTTTGTTTTCATAAGGCAGCTTCATCAATTATCCTAGCTTATTCGCGAGTGGAAGAAAGGATCGAATGGCCAAGCAATCTCTCGTGGAAAAAATATGCTATTACTGAGACTATTACGGGTATTGACAAAAGATAAGAGTTGGGCTCCATCAATGTTAAGGATTATTCGGCCCGTATTTCTCTTAAAGGTGAGCTTAGTGAGCTTAGTGCCCTTATTCTTTATGAAACAAGGATTTGGAGTCAAGTGTAAAAAACTATGGCTTTCAGAGGAAGATGAAAACATAACTTTCTTCCATAAAGTCTATACTGACACAACTGGAAGAGCTTCATTGCTGAAATTGTTGATTCTAAAGGAGTGAGCCTAGTTACTGACAAATCCATTGAAGAGAGCAATCTCCTTCTTTTCCAATATTTATAGGAGTCTCTCAGCTCAAGGATATATATAATAACAAACATTTGCTCGTCTCATCTCCACTAATCAAGCAAATTGGTTGTGTTGCCCTTTTAGCGACCAAGAGATTCTGGAAGGCATTAAAAATCTTGGCCAAAATAAAGCTCCCGCTCCCGACGGCTTTACCATTGAGTTCTTCAAAAATTTTTGGAACATTTTTAAATCAAACTTCTTAGAAGTGCTCCAAGACTTTTTTTAGAAATGCTATTATCAATCTTGCCTTAAAAGAGACATTCATTGCCATCATCCCCAAAATTGCTATGTTGAGGGACAGGTCAAATTTTAGGCCTATTAGCTTAACTACTAGTGTCTACAAGATTTTGGCCAAAGTTCTTGCCAACCGTTTGAAAATTGTTCTTCCACCTACAATATCTCTCCAAAAATCTGCATTTGTTCAGGGACTGTTAAATCACCAATGATATATTGATAACAAATGAGAATGTTGATTATTGGAGATGCTCAAAATCAAAAGGGGTTGTCTTAAAGCTAGACCTTGAGAAATATTTGATCAGCTTAGTTGGAATTTTCTCTACAATGTTTTGGCTCACAAAGGCTTCAACGAAAAGTGGATTTGCTGGATTCAAGACTGCATATCCTAGGTCAAATTTTCAATTTTATTGAATGGTAAACCGCAAGGGAGAATTTTTGCTACAAGGAGCATTCGCCAAGGAGATCCATTATCCCATATCCTCTTTGTTCTAGCTATGGATTATCTTAGTCGCATCACCGATGAAGCCTATGCAAAGGGTTTGATTGAAGGTTTTTCTCTACATAATGAGGATTTTCACGTTTCACATCTTCTCTTTGCTGATGATATATTACTCTTCTCCACTCCAAACGAGGTGAAGTTACAGAATCTCAAGCTCCTTTTAAATTCATTTGAGTTAGCTTCTGGTTTAATATAGACCTTGGAAAATCATCTATTTCGGGTGTCAATATTCATCATGACGATTTAATTCTGTTGGCTAATCTTTGGGGATGTAATTTCCCTATCCTTTATTTGGGTATGCCTTTAGGAGGCAACCCGAAACTGAACCTTTTCGGGAGCATGTTCTTGAGCGTGTTGAAAAGAAGTTTAACAATTGGAAGTACTCATATATTTCAAAAAGGAGAATGCTGACTTTAACTCAATCCGTGCTCAGGAGTTTGGCAACCTATTATCTCTTGGTCTTTAAAGCCAAAAAAAAAAAAAAAAATCCATAAAGATTCTCAAGAGGCATATGAGAAACTTCCTTTGGAAAGGTACTGGTGATTTTCGTGGCTCTCATCTTGTACGATGGAATATTGTTTCTCTCCCTATGAACTATGGAAGTCTAGGCATTGGAAATATTGTATGTTATAATATAGCTTTGCTATCCAAATAACTATGGAGAATTTTATCGGATCTAATAACTTGTGGAGCAGTTTGATTTTTGATTTTGGCAAAATAATTGGTGCATCTCCCGGGTTCTCTCCCCTCCGTTTGCAAATTCAATAATTCAAAATCCCTTGGTTCCATATTATCAAACATTGCATCAACCTCTTCAATGGAGCAACTACTAGATTTGTGGGGAATGGTCAGCACACACTCGTTTGGATTCATATTTGGAACGGAAATTAGCCCTTATTTTAAACACAGCTACATTTTTTTGCCCTCACCATTAATAAACTTCTCTATGCAAAAGAAGCTTGTAAGCATGCCTTCCCCTCACAAATGTTGGAGGCAATGAAAGAAAGTAGAGAATTATTTAGAATGGAGAGACAAGTATGGAGAGAAACTTCTAATATTGTGCTTTGGCACTTTCTTAATTCAAGTTTTGGTTTTTCTTGATTACATAGAATGAGAGATAACACCTCTATTTATACGTGTTTGAGAGAACTCTTTGGAGAATTCTAGAGAGTTAAGGAGTTCTCCACATACATATTAATTTATTCTTATCCAAAGAAATTCTTTAGAATTCCTTGGAACGTAGAAAAAAAGCTAGATGATTGTAGAATGTTTTATTTACATATTTATTTACAAACTTCTAGACAAATCTATAGATAATTATTTGTGTGGATAACTCTAGAAGTTTCTAGCATATTTGAAAATTACAAATTATTATTTTTCAACACCCCCTCCTAATTTGTAATTTTCAAAAACTTCTTAAACTTCTTGAACTTCTCAATCGTGGCAGATTTGGTGAACATATTTGCGGGTTGATCATTGATGTTGATGAACTCCAAAAATATTCCTGCTTTGTTTACCAAATCTTTGATATAGTGATGACGTAGCTCAATATGCTTGGACCGAGCATGAAAGACTGGATTTTTGGTCATTGCAATTGCTGACATATTATCGCAAAAGATTTTTGTCGGCATCACCTGCTCCATTTGAATATCTTTGAGGATTCTCCTTAGCCAAACAGCTTCACAAGCGGCTTCAGTTGCAGCTGTATATTCTAAACAAAACACATATCCTGAAGTGCTATTTCGATCATCAAGAGAACTTGCCCAATCACTGTCAGTGTAGCCAACGAGCTTGCAATCTTTCTCCCTTACATACTTCAGCCCATGACTTTTGGTACCCTGTAAATATCTCAAAACTCTTTTTGCAGCAGTATAATGATACTTGCTTGGATCATTCATGTACCTTGAAATAATGCTAACAGAATGCATAATACCTGGGTTGGTATTAGTAAGATAGATTAATGAACCGACCAGACTTTGAAAAGTCTGTGGATCTACTTTACCAGATTTATCTTCACAACATAACTTCTCATTGGGTGCCATGGGAGTCGTAGTAGGCTTGCAATTGCTCATATGAAATTTCTTGAGTAAATCATCAATATATTTTTCTTGAGAAAGAAAAATCTCACCTTGATGTTGCTTTACTTGAATTCCAAGAAAATATTTCATGAGACCCAAATCCGTCATTTCAAAATTCTTCATCATCCTTTGTTTAAATTCTTCCAGCATTTCTGAGTTAGTCCCAAAATAGATTAGATCATCAACGTATAAGCAAACAACAAGGAAATTGGTACCTTCCTTCTTCACATAGAGAGATGATTCACTGAGGCTTTTTTGAAATCCATTATGGCAGAAATATCCATCGATTTTGCTGTTCCATGCACGAGGCGCTTGCTTTAATCTGTACAAGGCATTATGGAGTCGATAAATTTCTCCTCCTTTCCATGAACAATATATCCTTCTGGCTGCTCTACGTATACTTCTTCTTCCAGCTCGCCATTTAAGAAAGCAGATTTGACATCCAGTTGAAACACATTCAATTGTAACTGGGCTGCTAAAGCAAGAACAGTTCTTATTGTCTCTATGCGAGCTACTGGTGCAAAAGTCTCGTTAAAGTCGACACCAAGCTGTTGGGAATAGTCTTTTGCCACTAGACGAGCTTTATGCTTCTGAATGGAACCATCTTCTTTAAATTTGGTCTTAAAGACCCATTTTAAGCCAACTGCTTCTTTTCCTGGTGGCAAGTATTGAAGCTCCCATGTCTTATTTTTTCGATGCTGGCCATTTATTCATCCATAGCTTTGATCCAAACTTCTTCTTCTGTTGCCTCATCAAAATTTTGTGGCTCACAAGCAAACATTGCAAAATGTTCACTTGAAGCATAAATATCTTGTAAATAATGCATTCTTCTTGAGGGAGATTCCGAGCTTTCTTGATTTGAAGTAACTTCAATTGGCGATCTCGTAGGAGTTGAAGGAGAACTTCTTGGTGAACTCAAATTCTGAGAGTCTTGTTGGCTATCAAGCTCTTGAATATCTTCGTACGTTTGAGAAGGGTGAGAACCATTATTCTCAAAATCTCATGTGGCCATTTCGTCAAATATTACGTCTCTTAATATCAACAATTTCTTCGTCTCTGGATTTAGCAATCGATATCCCTTTGATTCATCACTGTAGCTGATGAATAAATATTTAGCTCCTTTTTTATCGAACTTTTCTCTTTCCCGGGAAGGAACTAGAGAATAAGCTGGGCAGCCAAAAACTTTGAAGTGATTAACAACAAGTTTCATCTTATTCCATGCTTCGAAAGGAGTTTTGTCTTCTACTGATTTGGTAGAACACCGATTGAGGATATAGACGGCTGTATTGACAGCTTCTGCCCACAAATTATTTGGAAGTCCTTTAGCTTTCAACATGCTCTGTGCAATTTCCACAATGGTTCGATTCTTTCTTTCAGTAAAGCCATTTTGTTGTGGACTATGTTGAACTGTTAATTGTCTCATTATGTCATTCTCCTTGCAATAGTCCATGAATGGCTTGTAGATGAAATCACCTGCTCGATCTGTTCTCAAAGTTTTGATCTTTTTGCCACTTTGGTTTTCTGCAAGAGCTTTAAATTGAAGAAAAGCAGCAAAAGCCTCTGATTTTTCATTAAGGAAATAAATCCACATCATTCTTGTAAAATCGTCGACAAATAAAATGAAATATCTTTTGTTAGTGAGATTGGAGTTCTTGTAGGACCACATATATCTGCATGCACCAACTCTAGTGGAGATTTAGCCCTCCACGAAGTTTTAGGGAAACGAAGTCTATGGATTTTCCCATAAAGGTAACCTTCACATACCTTTCCATTATCTTTGATTTTTGGTAGGCCAATCACCATATTTTTTTGTTTTAGTGTAAGAAGACCTTTATAGTAAAGATGACCATACCTCAAATGTCATAGGTAGGAAATATCTTGACTTTCGCTCTTGAGAGAAAAGTTTTCTTCCAGCGGCATCAGAAGTGGAAAGACTCTGGTGACTGACATATCAACCTTTGCTGCTATCTTATCCTTTTTCTTGTCCAGAATGATGCATTTGCTATCATCAAAGTTGACTGCATATCCTTTCTGGAATAGCTGACCAACACTTAACAAATTTTGGGTTATGCCAGGAACGTAAAGAACATCTGAAATATACCTTGTATCTCCTTTCTTGGTGTGGACAACAATGACTCATTTTCCTTCAGCTTTATGCATCTTGCCATTTCCGAGCTTTACTTGAGAGCTGAAACTGCGATCAAGCTTGACAAAGAAGTCTTCATTTTCCTGTCATGTGATTACTACAACCACTATCCACGTACCATATACTTTCCAATTCATGTTGGTCAATTGTACAAGAAAACAATTGCTCCCCTTTATCTTCTTTTGTAAAATTTGCTTCATCTTTTTTTATTTTGAAACCAGCAATCTTGTTTAGAATGATTTGCAATCCGACATTTAGTGCATCTAAAGTAACAATCTTTAGATTGATGATTGGACTTTTTGCAAATAATGTAGTAAGAGTCAGTATTACCGGATTTTTTGCTGTGCCATTTTCCCTTGTCCCGTTGATCATGTTGTCCATCCTTTTTTTGCCCAGGATTCCATTGTTTTTTATGATTAGACTTGAATGTCTTCTTTTCTGCAAAATTTAGCTTGGTATGAAAGGCTTGCTCCACAGCTTGAGTTGAACACTTGTTCAAGCTCTCTTCGTGAGCTTGAAGTGATCCCATTAGTTCAAAGATTGTCAATTTAGACAAATCTTTGGACTCTTTGATTGCTGCAACAACATGGTTAAATTTTGGAGGAAGGCTTCGAAGAACTTTTTCATTGACTCTCTTTTCTGGAATAGTCTCTCCATAGTTCTTCATTTGGTTAATGATTTCGGCAACTCGAGAAAAGAATTTGTGAATGTTTTCGCTTTCCTTCATCGCCAAGTTGTCAAAATCTCTCCACAAGGATTGTAACTTGATGGAGATAATTTTTTCAGATCCCTGAAATTCTTTTTGCAAAATTTCCCAAGCATCTTTAGCTTTTTTAATACCAAAAATTCGAGGAAAAATGGACTTACTAACACCTTACTGAATGAGTCGGAAAGCTAAAGCATTTCGCCTTTTGTTCTTCTTAAACTCCTCTTGTTCTGGTGTCATCTCCTTGGTGCCTTCATCTTCATAGTCTTCTTCAATGATTTCCCAAAGATCTTGAGAAATGAAAATTTTCTCCATTTGACTCTGCCAGTATTCATAATGCTCTCCATCAAATATGGGAACTTGGTTCGTTGGAAGGGTAAATAAGTTTGGAACACAACTAGTAGTCATGTTCAATTTTAGGATGGCTCTGATATCAAATTTGTTGGAGGCAATGAAAGAAAGTAGAGAATTATTTAGAATGGAGAGACAAGTATGGAGAGAAACTTATAATATTGTCATTTGACACTTTCTTAATTTAAGTTTTGGTTTTTCTTGATTTCATAGAATGAGAGATAACACCTCTATTTATAGGTGTTTGAGAGAACTATTTGGAGAATTCTAGAGAGTTAAGGAGTTCTCTAGATACATATTAATTTATTCTTATCCAAAGGAATTCTAGAATTCCTTGGAACCTAGAAAAAAAGCTAGATGATTCTAGAGTGTTTTATTTACATATTTATTTACAAACTTCTAGATAAATCTATAGATAACTATTTGTGTGGATAACTCTAGAAGTTTCTAGCATATTTGAAAATTACAAATTACTATTTTTCAACAACAAACCTCTTCTTGACAAGAAAAAGGCCACTTGAAGGACCCTATTGGCTAACTTTCCTCCTCCCTCCGACATAAGAGGTTCTGATAAAGTTTTGCGGGTTCCATCTAAGGATGGTTTGTTCATTGTAAAGTCTATGAAGTCTCACCTCTCTAATCGGCCAACATCACTGAGGATTCCACCGCTTTCTTCATTTTTCTTTGGGCCTCAACCATACCAAAAAAGTGTAAATTCTTTATTGAAAAATTTAGGGTAGTGATCAAATTTGGGCACTCGTCTTAAAAAATGGCCAATAGTATCACATTTTGCATAAAGGAGCCAAATCAGTTTTTAGGAGATTTGAAAAATTGGTGACATTCCAACTTTGCGCTTGTACATATTTTTTATTCATTCTCATTTGAAACCACTTAACACATTCAAGAATTTGAACCAACTTACTTCCTACATTTAGGAGATTTACTATATTTCATTTATATTTCCACAAACTAAATTTTAGTCCTTAATTAGTAACGTTGTCCTCTACAAAGACAAATTGATTTCATTGACAATATTACTAAGGTGGACAATCTCTCATTCTTCCAAGCTCTCCCCTGCAACAATGAATTCTGTACTAATCACATTTCTGTACAATGGTAATTGGGACCAAAACAATGTCTACATGATTTTAAAGTCACTCAGGTGTTAGTTCATAATAACTTTATTTTATCTCATTTCATTTCATCCATTGCATTACTAAAAATATTAATTTACCCAACAAAAGAAAGTTGCACGAACAAGTTTGTTATTATTAGGCTATCTGAAGATAGGGATGCGACATGGGTTAACGGTTTTATCGAATGAGTTGGGGAACGATTGCTGCATCGTTGTGGATACTGCCTCGGTAGATGCGGATATTGGCCCAAAAAAGGGGAGTGCACCACCACCACCGTAAGTACTAACATTAACCCCACAAATGGAAGTGCGATATCATTGCAGACCATTGTAGATATTGACATTGGCCCTAGAAATGGGAGTGCGACACCAGTACAGATCACTGTAGATAGATCCCCAACAGTCAATTATAGGATCATCCAAACAGTCATATTCACTCATTCCAACCTTCACAACAAAGTTGATCGAGAAGAATCTAGGTACCATATATACATTCATCAACACTTTATAATTTCAGTATATGCATATATTTACCAAGTATTATTATCCTTGAGGGACGTACACAACACACAAAGTTAACGCCAAAGGCATATTCAATTTATTTTTTTTTTATTTATGAGAGCTGCCCTTTGTGTCACAAAGAGTTATCTTTGAAACCTTAGTGTGCAAAAAGGAGAATAGGAAGAATAGGAAGACAAGCTTAGGTTGCCAAGCTCAGAGACTCAATAATCATATTTACTCCTCCCACCAAGGAATTTCAAATTTTACATTTTGGATTTTAAATGTTAGAAAAAGCTATTAAATTTTAGAATCTAAATTAACAAAATTTTAATAATTTTTTATTTATCTACTTTCAAATTTTGATTTCAAAATATAGAGCATCAATTTTAATCAGATTTGAGTTGTTTAAATTTTATTCTTCATTATTCAAATCAATTTTAATCAAATTTGAGTTGTTTAAATTTTATTCTTCATTATTCAATTAGTTATAGTTGATTTCCTACCATTAAAGTCAGTTGTTTTTCTAATCCAATATTAAAATTAGATCACATAAACCTAATTAATTGTAGAACTATATTGGTCTAAAATATTACTTAGGATTCTAAAAAAAAACACCATTTAACTGGCCATTTATGCAATATCAGATATATTTGACCATTTTTTAAAACACATTATTTATTTTGGTATTTCTACAGTCGCCCCTTCATTATTTGGTGTTCTTATCATTGTGGGCTTAAAACTTTTGGTAAGCTACAGAAAATACATCCCTGTTTGTGTATCAGCTCAAATTGGTGCATCATCTGCCACCAATCCAAAGAGACGCTCGATCTTAATTTGTAAGATTGCTCTTATATCTCCTCATATGATGTCAGCTTTTCAACACGTTCAATGTCTCCACCTCCTTCCCTGATCGGCTTTAGCTTTTCTTAATTGAAGCTTTTTCGTCCCAGCCAAACAGTAGCAGATCCATCCTATGGCTGAATGTTGTTGGTACTATTTTATGGAATGTATGGCTTGAAAAAAACAAACGTTCGTTCATGGATTGCTCCATCTCATCTACCACTCTTTGACAAGATATCAAAATATTTGGATTATCTTAATCCTTAAAATCTCCCCCTTTTCGTAATTATAACTTACCTACCATTTTGTTAAATTGGAGTACTTTCATTTAACCTCCTTTTTTGTGTATTTCTCACATACCTCTTAATGAGGTGGTTCGTCTTTCCCATATATACACATATACACACACATATATACACATATACACACACATATATATATACACACAAACACATATATAGACACACGCATGCACACACATATATATACACACAAACACATATATAGACACACGCATGCACACATATCTTTGCATCTATCTATCTTTGCCGGTTTAATTTGTTTGCTTGTAAATTTCGTGGGTGAAGTCAAATCCCTAAGACTTTTTTTTATCATAGATTTTCCCCTTGGTTTTGTTACTTGCAATATTTTTCTTGATTGATTTTAAAACTCATTGTTTTATCTCTAAATAAAATTAGGCATTATTATGCTACTTGAGTCCCAAAATCTAGTGAACGATATTGATATTTACTTACCATTTTGATTAAAACATGACTTGTACACATGCAGTGAGCAATTTTTGCTACAAATGTCAATTTATTAGTGGCAGTTAGCAGGAAAATAGGTGTTATACCGGTAAGCATTTGAGTATTATTCATAAATTAGAGAGCTTCTCCCAGTGCCACGATGTGCCTAAGTCCTGCGTTGCAACGTGTGTGTTCTCATACTTAACCCTTCCTTTCCTTCCTATTGAAAAACGCTAGTTTTTAATTGCAATCATCACCATCATTTTCACTGATCACCATGGTCATGATAGTTTTAAGTCTTCAGTTCTGGGAGCCCTCATCCAAGTTTTTTTTTTATCTAATTTATTCTATTTATTATTATTATTAATCTTAGATTTCATTGGAAAAAGTTAGGATCATGGGCTTTTTAAATAAAAAGACCACTGTTATGAGAAGATAAAATGAGATCAGACTAAATAACGGAAGACGAAAAATTTGGCCGAGAGAGGAGCGAGCTCATGAAACCACGTAAAGAGGTCGGAACTGACGACCCGGGGCCGACGCTAAGTACTGCTCGGCCCCTAGGTGTTCTCGGCCATCGGCTGAAAGCGCCGGTGGTTCTCCCAACCTTTGTGCAGACCGATCTGGTTCTACCCTATCTTGACCCTCGATCCGACATTAGGCCCACGACAAAACACACGGGCCCAGAAGTCCAGATCTCTTGGGCACACTAGGATTTGACTTGTGTAATTCCTAAAAAGATTAGGATTCAACTTCTATAAATACGAGGGTAAACCAAATCTTAAAGGTATGCTGAATTACCCTACTCTCCATACTTGACTACTCTGATTTTGACTTAAGCATCGGAGCCTGTGTGGCAAGAGCCATACCGATCTTTAGTGCTCTTCTGTTTTGCAGGTCTCGTTGATCAATTATATTATAAAAGATTGATGCAAATTTGGCAGAATTCTAGGAGGCTAAATTTCTGTATCAACAATTGGTGTCGTTTGTGGGGATGACTAAAAGCCAATAGTAGATCAACAATGAATTAACCGAGAACTACTCGGATTCGAGGAGGTACAGGGTAAAGCGAATCGACAAGTTTTGAGGCAGGACCCAGAACAAACGAATTTACAAATTCCAGGACAGATCCTAGATAAGATAAGTTGATAATTGTCATCCAAGTAGAATGATGAATCAAGCAGGGGTCTTGCTTGAGGAAGCTTCAAAGGAGAAAAGCCAATGAGTTTCAAGACAGGGAGAACAACATGTCCAGAGCCCTAATAAGATCATCGAGGGTGGACGACAAGGTCTTGATGGTGAAATGAGAACATGTCATGCCAGTAGTTCAACGTCTCCAGTAAACGATCACTTAACCACCAGAAGGATGAGAGGAGCCATAGAATTTCTCAATTCTGAAACAAGGTACTTATTAGATCTGCGTTCACGTCGACGAATCTCAGTTTTTGATGTAGTTGCAATATGTTTGCTTTTTTTCTTCGAGATTGGGTTGGTTTTCCGTACCTTACACTTCTGCTGAGTCTAACGAGGCTCAGGTGTGGCCAGCGGGCAGAACGAGGAGAGGGCCCGTCAATCATAACACCGCAATCGAAAAAGCGTGTTCCCTTCAGATAACACGCATCATAGGCCATCCTCGACCTTCTTTGTTTTTTATGAAAAAGAAATCCAATCTCGATCTCCGAAAGCGTTTTCCTTCCCCTCCCTTTGTCGAGCCTTTCCTGAATAATCTCATTTTTCAATTATTCAACCATTTCATTTTACCAAGTTCAATGTTAGTTAGATTAGTCAACATTTCTATGTTTCGATGCAACAGCAAGATGTTATTTGTAACAAGTAGTTTTGTTGGTTGGTTAATTGGTCGCAGTAGTCCTGAGGCAGCAAGATGTATGGTATAGGGCTCCCTATTTTCTCTCCTAACAAGTCTTTGATAGATTTCGAGTCGGGAATAGAGTTGTGGCTTAACGATAGAGAGCATATAGTTCTTTGTTCATCCCTAAATCGGGCACCTTTTGGGTGTGAGATTCTCGTTTAACCTCTGTATTCATCTTATAGCCAGTCATCAATTGGAAGCGGGCAAGATGGTGATGAATTGCGATTGGTCCAAACCTTCGACCAACGACTTATTGCGACCCGCCCAGAATGGCCATACATACTAAGACCTTATTCACATAGCAAAGAAAGGCCGAATGGAAGGCGGTAGTCAGCTGGCTGTAAGTCCATTCGCCGGTATGGCGAAGCAAGGAAAGCGGCTAGAAAGACAAAGAGCTAATGATGACTAGCCTTAACAGGCGCGAGAGAGTCCAAGGTTTGTTCATTAGTAAGTTGTCGAAAGGTATTTCGAGAGTGGATGATCTTAAGCTCTTGTAGAAATTTGTCACGAAGGAGCTGTTTTAAAAAAAAAAGAGCTTTTTTTTTTTCGTCAGCAGGAAAGAGCTTTTGAAGCTTACCTTCTTATTAGAGAAAGGGGCAAGCCAAAACCAACACCTAAAAAGTGGCTAGATCGAAGTATCTCGAACATTCTCCATCCGCCCGCCAGCTGGAGAGGCCTTGGACAGTTTCTTTGTGAAAATGTATGTATAGCCAAAGAAAGACCACACCAAAAATCGATCAAATCACGCAACCAGTTTGGTACTCTCGATAGATAACGACTCAATCAACAACAATGAAAAGGCCGACCCAAGCCCTGGTCATCAAACGGGGTCACGCACCCTAGAAAAAGGAAAGCCTGCTGAAGATTTAAAATCAATCCCTTTAACGTTTGAAGAGCGATGAATCAACATTGGAACCAAGCTATGGGCTGAGGAGAGAACAAGTCTCATTAATTTTCTCATAAGCATCACCGACATGTTCGCATGGTCACACAAAGACATGCTCGGAATCGACCAAGAAATCATGGTGCATCGACTCAATGTGGATAGATATTTTAAACCAATAAGACAAAAGCATCGTACTTTCAACAAAACGAAGAATGAAGTCATGGCCGAGCAAGTAGAAGAGTTATTAAAAGCTAATTACCACAAAAGGATATCAACTATGGGGGATGTTCCATAAAAATGGTCGACCCATGAAGAACGAAGTCTTCGAAAACCACACAACTGGTACTCTCAATATAAGACCCAGGCGAGCTACATAACTAGTCATGGCTTGATCATTACCCAATCCGGGGCACGACCAGACTCTAGTGAAGGGATGTGAATCCCAGAGCGGAAGCGGACCGTTGTTCGTGACAATTGGGAAACAAAATCACAAAGTGCAGGGAAGGAAAACACAGGGGAAAAATTACCTTTGAAGAACGTTTCTTCAATGATTTCCCAACCAACACCACCACCGTGTCTTCCTCGCTATCCTCTTGGGTCTCGAGAGCGTGCTTGTGGGAGCACCGATTTTGAATGTGAGGGAGAGTTAAGAGAGATAAAAATTGAGAGAGTTGGGTGGGAG
>NW_019104507.1:2012540-2023747 GCF_001995035.1 Momordica charantia
TAGTTGTACATTTATGCTTTCCAATGGTATGCGTTGTTCCAAAAGCTAAGATATGACATAAAGAAATTAGCCAATTATTTTGCTTTACAGTCACATATATATTTGTTCCAAATCTTGCTAGAGAGGGAAATTGAATCATATATATATCTGTCAAATAGAGGAACATATTCAGCCCAATATAATATAATAAAAACATATTCTATGTCCAAAGCCCTATCCACTTCTAACACTACATTCACCTCCCATCTCCACTTTATTTTATTTGAATATTTTCAGACTCCAAGAAGTTGGTTTTCAACCACTGGATTTCGAGTGATAGAACAATCAACTTTCTCCTAGGAATGATAATGTCTCCTTTAAATTTGAACCTTGTTTAGTTTACCTTTAAACTCTGGTTTGGAAGATATACTGTCCTTATAAATGATTGGTTAAAAAATACTTTTGGTTGTCAAAGCGAGTTCAGCAGTAATTGACATATATTTGTAACCAAAAAGGCTGTGAGTTCGATCCTCCAACCCCACATCTTATAAAAAAACAAAAATTGATCCTTATCCTTTCACTGAAAGTAACAATTTAGTGTTTGATGATCAACTTTAGTTTATAAACGACTCAATCCCTACATTTTTAAATTGGTAACAATTTAATCCCCTGGTCTTTAAGTATGTAACAATTATTTACTCCCTGTAGCTTATAAGTTTGTAACAGTTTAGTTCCTATTGTGAAAATTTTTTATAAGTATCTTTGTATATGTAGATTGATAAACCGATGCGAATGACCAATTAATGTGTGTATAAATTACAGAGACGAAATTGTTATATGATAAAAATCAAGACTTAATTTTGATGAGATTCCTTACGACAGGGACTAATTAATTGTTGTTAATTAAGGATCTTACATTGAAAAGAGAGGGGACCTAACAAGGGTTTTTAATAGACATGAGTTACTCCTCTCATAGCAAATTGGTTTTGAGATGAAACCCCATGAATATTAGTATGATATTAGAGTGAGACGTCCTGTGTTCGAACTCTTTCCTCCTCGTTTAACCCTTGTTAGTTCCCCTCTCTTTTCAATGTGGGATCCTTAACATGCCCCTCAAAATGCTCGTTTGAGCTTTTGGGCTCTGATACCATGTTAAGGATGAATAAATCACCACTCAACCCAAAAGCTTAAGCTGATAGGTTGGGTAAATTTAATTCATATATTGGATATCTAACAATTGTTACATACTAAAATCCAGGGGCTAAATTGTTACCGATTTAAAAGTACAAGGACTAAATTGATACTTCACAAGGACCAAATGTGTTTTGTAACCTAAATTATTCGGATTTTTTTTCTTTTGTAATCGTCAAGGGACTATAATTGCATTCCTAACCATGAGTTCTTACGGCCAACCACGGAAAAGACGTTAGAAAATGAGGGAGGAAACAAAGAATAAAAAAGAGGGATTAAAGAAGATTTTGATACAAATTGTCAACCTTTTTTCATCTTTATTGATCCTTTCAAAGGCTATTAACTATTTGGTCGATCTAGGGTTAATCAACTTTTGTCTTGTGACAATGAAGTAGTAGGTCATGTTTTGAGTGTGAGGTGAAGGAGAATAAAGAGGGAGCTGCCAATTGCTTGATGTGTGGTAGAAATTAAGAATGTCTGCCAATAGATTTGGGGTAGACGTTGCATTATTGCAAAGAAGAAAGGAAACAGAAGAAGAAGAAAAAAAAAAAAAAGAAAAAGAAAGAATCAAGATACATATTTTTCATATCGAAAAAAAAACAAATAAAATAAATATTTTTTTAGGAGTGAAATTACCGTATTAGGTTCACTTGAAATAAATGAGGTCAAAGAAGTGACGTGACTGGAACAACTCGAGTCAAGTTGACCAATTCGGACTGTCGAGTTGAGTTGACCCAATCGAACCGGTCAACTAGAGCTGACATGAAGAAACTCTCTCCATAATAAGAAGAGAGACCTGCGGGTAGGAGGTACGTTAATTTACACAATCCTATTTTTTGCTGGATTTTTTGCTACTCTCAACTGAATCCTCTATGTTCTACATGGATGTACACAGGGACAGATATACACTACGTCTAGAGGGCACTTGAGCCCCCCAACTTTGAAACAATACTATTAGATACTAAATAACACAGTACACTTATCAAAATTACACTGGCGTAGTTGGTTTAGCTGTCAACCCCGTGTGTCCAGGGTTCAACGCTTGTTATAAAATTTGTTAAAGAATATTTTATATACAAATATGTAAATTTAAAAAAAGAATAAAAACTTACTATATAAATATGTTTATATTTTTTTATTCATTTAAAAATATATAGAAGAAATTTATTTATATAGAATATGTAAATTTGTTTTAAAGATATAGATGTGTGAATTTTTTTTAAAAAGGGAAAAAAGTAAGATATTTTTAAATGTCCAACCCAACCACCCATATTTGTAATAAGAGAAAATTTTCTTCATATAAGTCGAATTTTTTAAAAGTAAGACAATAAAATATATATGTTCTCTAATTTTCTAAAATTAAGACATTTTTAAATTGTCAGATATTGTTTAATTTTTTTTAATATAAATATGTCAGAATATATACATACATATGTATGTATGTTGGTGTGATATTAAACTCTAATTTGAAGGGATCACTATTGTTTCGAAATTCCTTTCAATTTGGACATACACATTTGTTGCAGTATTTTTTGGTCTAATTGTTGCTGGTAAATTCAAAGCTTATTTTTCTTTTTCTTTAATATAATTTTTAATTTGAATTTTTCAGAGTCTTCGATAATTTGAATATTATTTATCTAAGGTACATTTTTCTTTAACTTTACATCATATATAATATAAATTATTTGAAGTTATTTTGAATATAATAGTTAGTAAAGAAACCTATTCAACAAAAATTATGGATGTGCTATTAGTCGAGCGTATTTACTAAATTTTGTACAAAGCTCTTAAACAAAAAACTTGAATTTATGTATAGATTTCTTGTGTGTGCATATATTAGGTCGGAACCCAGATCAAAATCTTGCCTATCAACATATTTAAAAAGCTCAATCTACATTTTGAAAACAACTTTGAAAAATAAAGTCTCTATCCTTCAAAAGTGAAAATAATAAACAAAATCAAGAGATGCAAATTTTGAGCAGTTTGAATATTCGAGTTTCTATTCAATGGTCTGAACTCCCAAAGCTAAATAGGGAAAATCAGAAGGAAATAGCTTATAGCTGCATGCTTTCAGTACAAGGGCATAGCCAATTAAGATCATCCGTCAGTGGGAAGAACATATTCAAACCATTTGTATATGAAACATATTCTAACTGTTCAAAATATATATAGAATTAATAGCATTTATATTATTATTCATCTCCCCATTTTCTTTCATTCATTCAACCTCCTGTTCAGTGTTCTTTAGACATGGAAATTTGTGTACCACGGAGGCTATTAATTTTGAACCATTGGTTTAATTTACTCGTTTCTTGTGGCTATAGAAGCTAGAAGAGAGAGTAGATATAAGAAAAAAGAAAGAAAAAAATATATATAAAATTAGAAGAGAAATGACTTATAGTGTAAAGTGTAGCCGGTAGATAACACTTAAGATCAACCTGTAAAGTGACCATGCTCGAAGTCGTGACCTTAATTAGCGGATCTCATTTTTGGACCGGATGCTCGTTTGAGCTTTTGGGCTTTGATACTATATTAATATTCATGGGTTTCATCTCAAAACTAATTTGCAATGGAAGGAGTAGCCCACTTATATTATAAACCCTTGTTAGGTCCATTTTGTTTTCAATGTGGGATCCTTAATAAGGAGGATGTTTGCGTATTTTCTTTTCAGTTTAGTTCAAAAAGTTTCAATTTAGTTCGTAATGTTTCAATATTTTTAAATTTAGTTCCCTCAATGTTCATTGGTAAATGTTAATTGGTTGATGTAGTAAAAAAAAAAATATTAATCTGTTGATGATAAACTTGGATGACAAAATACTTAGTGAATTGGTAGAAATTTAAAAGAAAAATGTTACCCATAAGAGAGGAAAGTTTCTAATTTCTTCTCCAAGTTTCTAAGCAATTTGTAAAATTTTGAGTTTTGTTCTCCTAATGGCCTTTTTTATCTTATAAATTTTCGTCAATTCACTCTGTTGATGAAGAAATTTGGTCTCCTGGGATTCTGCCAAATTTGCACCAATCTTCTATAATAAAAGGGATCGATGATATCTGCAAAGCAGAATAGCATTAAAGATCGGTGTGGCTCTTGCCACAAAGGCTCCGATGCTTAATCGGAGTAGTTGAGTATAAAATGTAGAGTGTTGTGAGCATACCTTTAGGGTTTGGCTTACTTCCCTATGTATAGGAGTTGAATCCTGATTCCTCTAGGGATTGTGGAATTCAAATGTAGGAAATCTGGTTATCTGAATCTAGGAAGAATTTTGAGGCAATCAGGATATCTTTTTCTTTTGAATATATGATATCTTCGCCTAAATCATAAGGCCATCAAGATATATCTACCCTTTTGAATTTATTAAATAACGGGAATTCGAATTGTAGAAAATAGGGATTTTCTCATCCATAACAATAGCCTCCACTCTCAAAGTTGAAGATTGTTAAAGTTCTGCTTTGAGAGTATTTTGTCGTTCATGGGTTGACTATTTTTGTGGAATAGCCTCTTTTTGGTCGCTGTTGATTGTCGTCTTAATTAGGCTGACTTTCCTAGCCCCCATTATCTTTTGTTGTAGTTGGCTACCATCAAGTCTCTTAGCATTGAGAGTACTTGTCGTTGTCAGTTGTCGCGCTTTTTATGGGCTTGGTAGCCCTCATTTTCTTTTGTTGTAGTTGAGAGTATTTGTCGTTATCAGTTGTCATTTTTATGAGCTGGCCTATTATAGCCCCCATACCTTTTTGTCGTAGTTGGCTGTAGTCAAGTCTCTTGGTTTACTCTTGGGTTTCCAACCTACTTGGCTTTTGCCAATGGTTTTATACCCTGAGTCCAATCGATACCCTATTGTTGTTGTCGATTGTCGTTTTATGGAATGGCTGTTATAGCCCCAATTCTGTTTTGTTGTAGTTGACTGCAATTAAGTCTTTAGGCATTGCTATACGGTTAGTTTTAACCATTAGATTTTGGCCTTGGGATCTAACTTTCAACACGACCAGTAGTACTTCCTTTGAGTTTCTAACCTATTTGGCTTATGCCTATGGTTCTATAGGCCAGGATTCATTCTTGGGTTTCTAACCTATTTGGCTTCTGCCGATGGTTCCATACCCCAAGATTCACTCTTGGGTTTCTAACCTATTTGGCTTTCGCCAATGATTTTATACCCTGGGTTTAGTTGGTCGGGTTTCTAACCTTTTGGCTTTTGTCGGTTTTTTACCCTAAGTTAATCAACACCCCTGGGTTTTTAACCTATTTTGGTTTTTACCAAATGGTTTTCTACCCTGGGTTTCATTGATTGGTTAGGCTTGCTTGCTTTTTGTTTTAACCTAGCTGGGTCTGTACGCATGTCTTTTTCAGCACCTTCGGATTCTTTTCCCTGGTTTCACTGATTGGCTTTTAGCTTATCGGTCTGCTTCTAGGTCTGTCCATGTTCGAGTTCCTTGACCAGCTGCTGATTTACTTACCCATTCCCCCACTTGAGGGATTTTCATTTAGAGTAAAAGATAAACGCTCAAGTAGTAAAGTTGTAATTATATTTTAGATGTCAAAAGTCTTATTCAGAATATATAAAAGATAATTGCTCAAGTAATAAGAAATTCATTAAATTCCAGATGCTAGTAGCTTTTTTAAATCACAAATGAGTAAGTATCTTTGGAAACACAATATCAACATGTAGTTACCAAAAAATCAGTCCTAAATTATACGATCTACCAAATATGCTGTTACCATAAAATTAAACCTAATCTCTCGTAATCATAAACAACCAAAATTACACAGCAAACTTACCATCGTCTGAAGTAGAAACTTCGTATGTTAATCAGTTGCTTTTTCTTTTCTGGGATTTGTTAACTCATTTATCCCAGAGTATGTTTTGGAATCAGTCGATTTATCTCATCCAGGAGATGTCCTGGAATTTGTTGATTCGTTCATTCTAGGTCATGTCTCAGAACTTATTGATTTGTTTTTTTCTCAGCTACCACAGGTAGGGGAAGCCCCTGAGTCATATGACATTCGTGCTTAGCAAGTTGTGGTCTGCCTCTAAAATACATGTCGATTTGTTTCTCCCGAGATCTCCTTGGATCTAAGCAGTTCTCGGTCAATTCGTCGTCAATTGTCTTGACTTTTAGATTTTAGTCATCCCCACAGACGGCACCAATTGTTGATGCAGAAATTTGGTCTCTTGGGATTCCGCCAAATTTGCACCAATCTTCTATAATAAAAGGGATCGACGAGACCTGCAAAACAGAATAGCATTAAAGATCGGTGTGGCTCTTGCCACACAGGCTCCGATGCTTAAATCAGAATCAGAGTAGTCGAGTATAAAATGTAGAGTGTTGTGAGCATATTTTTAGGGTTTGGCTTACTTCCCTATGTATAAGAGTTGAATCCTGATCCCCTAGGGATTGTGGAATTCAAATGTAGGAAATCTGGTTATCTGAATTTAGGAAGAATCTTGAGGCAATCAGGATATCTTCTTCTTTTGAATATATGATATCTTCTCTTGATTCATAAGGCCATCAAGATATATCTTCCCTTTTGAATTTATTAAATAATGGGAATACGAGTTGTAGAAAATAGAGATTTTCTCATCCATAACACACTCAGTATTATGTCATATAGCTATTTTACCATAAACCAATTATGTCATATAGCTAGTTTACCCTAAACCAATTTTAACATTTACCAATGCTGAGGGACTAAATTAAAAACTCTTATGTTTTAACGAGAGTAAATCGAAAAACTCCTATTAAGGATTAAAAACTAAATTTAGCCTATTAGAAAACTAGAATTCCTTAGCTGACACTACACACATAACATATTATTAATTATAAGATATGTATATACGTATATGTATGTTTTCATATGAGCTGGTTAATCATGGGATGCAAATACTATAAGTTGGCTACAAATATAGAAAATTATGGTTTTTTGTAGATAAAAAAAATACTGCATCGCTAAAAAATAAGACTACATGGCATTACATTATAATAGTGGTGATCACGCAGATAAATCCTTAAATACTGCTCCCCACTCGGTCTCGTTCCCAAGATCAAAGGACGATCAAAGGACGTGATTCCGTTGCTCCAGATCAAAGGACGAGCCCTCACGGCCAGGAGTCCATAACTCACTCAAGATTGAGAATGAATTGTCTGGTCATCCTAAGAAATAGTAATCTGTTAGTTAACGGTGTTACATCTAAAGATTGACTATTTTGCGGTCTTTTCTTATACAAACTCATTGTAGAGGATATCCTCACTCGCATGTCTCCACACAAACGACCTGGATCGAGTGGTCTGTAACATTTACAAAGTGGGTCGTATCCATAGTGTTGCCAGGGTAAGGTACCCAACCTTATCCATATACAATAGACCCTTTAGTTTATTCCCGGGACATTATCCACTTGTATATCAGAGGTATATGAAATATATACCCAGTATATCATATGTATATCAAATATATACCCAATATATATATTGTCTCAATTACATGATAATAACCTTGGATGTTTAGTTTATTGGATTTTGGACAATGCAATGTTATGAATTCAATAACAAATTGATTGAATAAAACTTTCTTGAATTTAAATTTGTTTTTACATAAATACAAACTACGAGTTTAGGGCAACACACCCAACAAACTCCCACTTGAACTAAACTCGAGTGAGGTGTACATTATCATAAAGCAAAGAGAAAATACAATAAACTAGGGCATACACTATACCCTTTACATTTCTCCCACTTGCCCTAGACTAATCGTACAAAGCTCGTAGAGCTAGACTTTCTAGATGACCCTCAAACGCATTAGTCGTGAGCACCTTCGTAAAAGGATAAACAATATTGTGCTCCGAAGCGATCTTTGTGACGATCACATCTCCTCGTTGCACTATCTCCCGTATAAGGTGGTACTTCATTTCGATGTGTTTGCATCTCTTGTGGCTTCGAGGTTCTTTAGAATTTGTCACAACACCACTTTTATCACAATAAAGTGTGATGGGCAAGTTCATGTTTGGAACGACTTCCAAATCTTTTAGGAACTTCATTAGCCAAAATGCTTCTTTTGCTGCTTCACAAACTGAAACATACTCAGCCTCCATCGTGGAGTCTGTGATGCATCCTTGTTTGATGCTTTGCCAAACTACCGCTCCTCCGTTAAGAATGAATATTGAACCCGACGTGGATTTTCTTGAATCCTTGTCTGTCTGGAATTTAGAGCCAGTGTATCCTGTAAGGATCAAATCCTTAGCGCCATACACGAGCTCGTAGTCCCTCGTTCTCCTTAGATACTTGAGGATTCCCTTAACAGCAGTCCAGTGATCATATCATAGGTTGGATTAATAACTACTGATCATCCCTATTGCATAGCAAATGTCAGGCCTAGTGTACAGCATAGCGTACATCAGGCTGCCCACTGCTGAAGCATAGGGTTTACGTCTCATATCCTCAACTTCTTGAGGTGTCTTAGGACATTGGTCCTTAGACAGATGAATTCCATGCCTGAAGGGCAATAAGCCTTTCTTAGAATTCTGCATCGAATATCGAACAAGCATCTTGTCGATATAACTTGCTTGAGACAGGGCTAGCGTTTTGTTCTTCCAATCCCTTAGAATTTGGATGCCAAGAACATATTGAGCTTCTCCCAAATCCTTCATTTGGAACTCAGTAGCTAACCATTTCTTTATGTCAATGAGGTATCTTACATCATTCCCAATGAGTAGGATATCATCCACACACAACACTAAGAAGGCTACAGTGTTGTTGACGATCTTCTTGTATACACAAGGCTCATCAACATTTTGGTCAAAACATAAGATTTGATCGCAGTATCAAACCTTATGTTCTAATATCGAGATTCTTGTTTCAATCTTTATATGGATCATTTAAGCTTGCAAACCTTTTGCTTTTGACCTTGAGCTACAAATCCCTCGGGTCGAGACATATAAATACTTTCTTCAAGATTACCATTCAGAAAGGTAGTCTTGACTTCCATTTGCCAAATCTCATAGTCATAATATGTGGCAATGGACAAAAGTATTCTTATATACTTGAGCATAGCTACATGGGAGAAGATTTCTTCATAGTCTACCCCTTCCCTTTGTGTGTAGCCTTTCGCCACAAGTCTTGCCTTATAGGTCTGTACCTTTCCTTCAGCGACTCGTTTTCTCTTATAGATCCATTTGCACCCTATGGGTCTTACCCCGTTAGGTTGGTCTACAAGTTCTCATAAGGAATTGAAGTGCATAGGCTCCATTTCCAAGTCCATGGCTTTGACCCATTTGTGATTGTTGACATTGTGATACAATTCTCCCACTACGTCGAGGCACCATTAATTCTTGAGGTGGATGTGACTGACGTGATGTGCTGGCTTCATTAACAACTCTGGTTGAAGTGCCGCTTGATCAACAACTCTTGTTGACGTATTTGTAGCCTCTTCGGAAATCTCGTTTATCACTACCTTACTTCATGGTTTATGATCTCTAACGTAGTCTTCTTCCAAGAAGGTAGCGTTTGTCGATACAAACATCCTGTTTTCTTGTGGATCGAAGAAAATACCACCTCTCGTCTCTTTAGGGTAACCTACAAATAGGCATACTTTTGAACGAGGATCCAGTTTCTTTGGGTTAGTCATGAGCACGTGTGCCGAACATCCCCAAATGCAGAAATGACGTAAATTAGCTTTATGACCCTTTCATTGCTCAAAGGGTGTTTTAGAAACACTCTTCGATAGAACTACGTTCAAAATGTAAACCACAGTCTCTACTGCGTAACCCTAAAACGAGTTAGGCAACTGAGCATAGCTCATCATTGATCAAACCATGTCCAACACGATTATGTTTCTCCTTTCTGATACACCGTTTTGTTGAGGTGTACCAGGGGCCTAGAGTTGGCACGTGATTTCATGTTCCATCATATAGTCTTGAAATCTAAAGTCCATATACTCTCCACCTCGATCGGATCGAAGTGTTTTAACGGTTTTACCTAATTGATTTTCAACTTCAATCTTGTACTCCTTGAACTTTTCAAGGGCTTCAAACTTACGTTGCATTAGGTATAAATAATCATACCTTGAATAATCATCTATAAAAGAGATGAAGTATTCATACCCTCATTGAGGTTTAACATTCATCGAACCACAAAGGTCTGAATGTATAAGTTCTATGGGCTTTTTGGCTCTATAACTTTTTCCACTAAAAGGTCATTTGGTCATTTTGCCTTCAAGACAAGATTCACATGGTGGTAAAGAATCGTCTTCTAACTCACTTAGAAGGTCATTCTTAACCAACCTCCCAATCCTATTGAGATTAACGTGACCTAATCTTAAGTGCCAAAGATAGGTATTTTTTTGTGAGAAACTTTTTGCCTTTTATTTTGAGTTTTAGCATTTTTAAACAACTCGGTATTTAAAACTGATTTAGTTATGGTTGGTCTTAGCACATACAAGTTGTTTTCAAGCAAAGCAGAACAAATATTAACACCATTTCTTGAAATGAACGCTTCATTTAAATTAAAAGAAATAGAATACAAATGTTATAACAAACAAGAAACTGAAATTAAGTTCCTTTTAATTTTAGGAACTACATACACATTATCTAATAATATATATATATTCTTGTTTGTAAACAACTTGAGATCCCCTACTGCCACAGCAGAGATAACCTCTCCCATTCCGACCTTGAGAGTCATCTTTCCAGCGTCAAGCTGCCTCTAGGAATTAATTCCCTGAAACGAACAACAAACGTAATTAGTGGCTCCTGAATCCAATATCCAGGCGGAGTCATCGTTCTCCACTAAACATGTTTCCAAAGCATAATCATATTTACCTTCGTTGGCTTTCTTTTTTTTCAGCCAGGTATTTCGAACAGTTGCCCTTCCAATGCCCGTCCATGTTGCAGTGGAAACACTTTCCTTTCTGTGCAACCTTGGCCTTGTGATAAGAATCATGGTGTTCCGCACGTCTCCACTGGACCTATTACACGAGCCAAGGCTAAGAAGCTTCAACAAGCATTCCTTATTCACGTACAAAATTGGATAGGCTCAGTTCAACCTTTATTTCA